>BOLG01000749.1:192500-735000 GCA_016861445.1 Oryzias woworae
ATCTTCTTCATTAACTTCAAAAGTTTGTAGGGATGAGTCTAACCATGTTTCCAGCAGGAGCAAATTTAGGGTCTTTGTGAAAAGTGAGGACACCCCCATGGAGGACGGTCCACGACTGGGTCCAGTTTTTCCTGCTCAACAGAAACCCATCCATCTGTGATGCTTCATGAAAACTCCTCTGACAAACTAAGGATGAAAGACACTCACTCACCTGATCTTCTTTCCATGATCAGCCACTTTGGTTTTATTGATGATTCCAGCTTTCTCCAGCAGATAAGACTGCAGAGGGATCGACAGAGTGTGGTTAGGGTTAGTTTGGAAGCTCCATCTTTTTGAAAGGAAAGAGTCCCGTCAGTCTGATAAGACCCAGAAGAGGCTGGTTTCAATAAAACAGAGTTCCAGGGTTCCCTTCATTGTGTCCTTTAGTAAAGGAAACACCAGAGCATCCTCTCTGAAAGGACAGGCTGTTACAATCCCACAATGCCGTGCAGTCAGAGTATTGAAAGTGAAGCCAATGCTCTGAAAATGAGTGAAGGACATGAAGACACAACTGAATGTTCTGCTGCTGCACATTCCTGTTCTACATTCTCCAGTTCCATGGATGAACTGCTGTCCAAACAAACGGAACTGACTGAAGGTTTAAACTTCATGCAAAGATTGGTGTTGTCCAGCGTTACATGTTAGCATGACGCAGGAGGAAAGGACCTTTCCCACATTTGCTGTCCTTCCGTGATGTTAGAATCTCCAGCAGGAGTGCAGAGGATAATCAAACAGAGCAAGAAGCTCAGCTGGTAAAGGAAAAGGTTCTCCTTCAGAAGCTTCGGGTTCTGCTGGTTAGAACTAATCCAACACTGAATGCAGCAAGGCCTCAGGTTGAATGAATGAAGGAATGATTTGGCTGTGGGTGGAGGGTTAGCGGACAAACGCAGAGAAGCAAGCCCCACACACACACACCACACACAAACTTCATCATTGGCTCAGTAAAACCTCAGACTTGTTTGCCACAAGAAGACAGAGGTTGGTTCTGAAACCACACAAAGGTTTCCATGTATGTTAGATCAGAGATTAATAGCTGTCACCATGGAAACCATCACTTTGGACAGACATCCCAGCAGCTAATTAGAACCTACATGCTGCTGATGGGGGCCTGTGCTCTGATTGGACAGGTTCCTCTTGAGTTTGAATCTAGCATTGAGCTAAATGAGAAGGAAAATGAATGAATGAACAAATTATTAAATGAATGAATTATTATATTAACGAATGAGTGAATGAATGAAGGAATAAATGAATGAATAGATTAACGAGGGAATTAATGAATGAATGAATTGATAAATAAATGATTTAATTATTAATGAATTAATTTATGAGTGAATGAATTTATCAGTAAATCAATTAGTTAATTAATTAACGAGTGAATACATGAATTTATTAGTTAACAAGAAAATGAATGAAGAAATTATTAAATGACTGAATAAATTAATTAATGAGTGGATGAATAAATGATTGAAATACATGAATTAAATAATTAATTAATAATTATGTGTAAATGGATTATTTAATTAATTAATTACTAAGTGAATGTATTAATTAATGAGTTAATGAAGGAATTTTTCAATAGTTAATGAATTGTTTAATTGTGAACTAATGAATGAATGAAATGTTGACGGTCAGACTTACCTGCGGACCATCCGGGGATTGTCTTCTGCTTGTCAGTTCTGTGATGTCTGAGGAGATCCTCCTGTGGCCAGCAGAGAACATCTGGAGAAGCAATAAGAATTAAAGATAAAGTCATGAAACAGGAGCCTGGCTGCTTGGTCCATTCTGGGTTAGAAACATTGAAAAAGACCCATGAAAGCTGGAAAGTTTGAATCCACAAAGTGAAAAGACTTATATTGAGTCTGGAAAGAAACGTGCAGATTCATTAGAAAGACCATGACACAGTAGAACTGTTTACTCTTCATCGTGACTGACGTAAACAGGCCCAGGATTCCTCTAAGTTCTGTTGCCAGACTGACAGAGTCCTGTTGAACCATGTGTTCTTAGATCACAGATGAAGGAGTTCCTTCGCAGAGAAAATTCCGGACCGCCTCCCAAATCCTGAAGCTGATGTTCAGGACTCACAGCTGAAGCAGAATGGGTCAGTCCTCTTTAGCTCGATGAACTATCATCAGTCCTGCACGTTTTCATATTGTCTATTATCTTTGATTTCAGCTAAGAGGTTTTCCTTTTAATCCATTTTTCTGCATTTAATCTGAAACATGTAATTTTTAATAATCTGTTTCTCCGAATTTCAAGATTTCTATCACTAAACGTTTACCTATAAATTCTACCTTTTGATTAAAGAGTTTTAGCTCATTACAAGTCTATATCTAATCTCCCCTTTATTTCTAATCTAAACTAAAATAATGAAGATTTGCTTTTAAATTCTCACATAGGGTTTCTGTGATTTTCTGACTCTGAGACGAATTTGATTCTTTCAGGTTCTGCTGTTTCTCCACTACTCTGAAAGCCTCCAGTTGATCCAAACCTTCATTTTTGAGAAAGCTGAATTTTAAGGTTTGCATTGTCTTTCAGTGCCTTACCTGGAGTGGCAACCCCTCCTCAGACACACCATTTCCCATCATCCTTTGCTGCAACAACCAACAAAACAGAGTATAAATGAAGCCTCAGCAGTACCTGTCGCATACAGGTCTCAGACATGATGGCTCACCTCTTGCTGCCTCTGCTGGGTTCCTGGTTCCCTCTGGTCCTTCAAATCCAGCTGAGCGGCAGGCTGCAGATGACAAAGGAGCACAATCTGAAGGTGCAAAGGAGTTATGGAGCCACAAAATTCTGGACTAAGATCCTGTGCTTGTCGTACCAAAGTGAAAACGCCGTCGGTGTTGTCAGTGTGTTTGTCCACAGGGTAGTCCTCTGCCGGCAGCGGAGGCTTCGAATGAGCAAACAGTAGTTATTGGGGGGGGCTTTTTTTTAAGTCTACTAGATTAGCAGGACTTTTAACTGATTGACCTGATGGTCATTTGTGATGTTAGCCGGTTCTATTATGATTCATTCATTCATCCATTTTCTAAACCCGTTTTGTCCCTTTTGTCAGGGGGCTGCGGGAGCCTAACCCGGCCACTCACGGGACGCCCCTGGACAGGTCGCCAGTCGCAGGAGCCACAATCACATGCACACTCGCATCCACAACTAGGGGCAATTTAGAGTGGCCAATGAACCCATGAAACATGTTTTTGGACAGTGGGAGGAACCCAGAGTCCCCGGAGAAAACATCCCTGATTAGAGGTTTGCTTGTATAGTGAGCTTCAGTCCCACTGATTCTGTCTGGCTGCCAGCTCGACTCCAGGTAGTTGGCATAGCAAGCGTCACGGTCCAGCTCCATGGGCCCTGATACAGACTGTCTCCCAACAGTAGCGGGAAGGGTTCAGGAAACCCCGCTGCCTCCAAAGGGATACATCAGGTTGAGAAAATGATCGATCCACCATGTTGGATGCGTATTTTACCCGCTGTCACTGGAAGTATTACGTGCCCAAAGTTGAGTCCCTGATTGGTTGACGTGATGCATCAACCGCCCCAGAGATTAGGGTTTTTTTTAAACTCTGGCCCGCTGTGCCTGATGCTTAATTCGCACCGGTCCAATCGTGCTGTTTTAAAACTTCACACTGTGTCAGTCTTACCTACACCTACAACCTGCCCCCACTGCGCATCCACAGACCTAAATTATGTCTTCATTTTCAGTTTTGGCTGACTGCCCATCAGTTTTTTGTGACTTAGTATAGATTTAATTGCTTGATTAACGCAGCTAACTTGCTACACTTGTCAACTTAGCTCTGGACTTTTAGCCTAGCTTCCTACGTATCTTCTGGGACTTGTACATTGTTTTCACACCGCACCGTAACTCTGCAGCAGATTCATGGCTACAGTTCTTCTCTGTCTATGTAGTTGAACGTTTCAAAATCAGTGCTCATGTCAACCAGTTTAAAAGACGTGAGTGAAATAATCCTTGGCTGAGCGGTTCAGTTTCTGCATGTTTTCGTTTCGCCGTTTGGTTCAAAAGAACTCACAGATTTTGAAGCGTTCACCGCGCCGACAGAGTCACTGTGGACACGGATTTGCCGCAGATCTGCTGGATTGTCTGCATGCACTCATTAATGACAACGGCACACATTTCTTACACTCTCTACCTGCACAGGACAGCAGACTACGTATACATTTTAACCTTGAAAAACTGTGCTGCCCGTCTGTCTTTCTCCCATGAAGGTTTCTTACCCTGTTCGTAATTGTTTCTGGATGCTAGTGTTATGATCATTTCATTTCATTTCATTTATTTATTTATTTATTGAGCACCTTCCAACACCAGCCAAGGAAGTCCAAAGTGCTGTACACAGGGAAAACAGATTTAAAATAATTAAACAAAGAGAATAAAAGCATTAAAAGAATAAAACCAATGTAAAACTAAAACCAGGATAATAAAAGGACTAGGTTGATGCTAAAACGCTGTAGTGCAGGACCGTGATCGCCGTCTTTGTGACATTAAACTAACTTTGAGGCCACAATACAAACACAGCGTTTTCCAGAAGAAGCTGACGACCTTTGCAGGTTTTCAGGACCAGGTTTAGGGCTTTTGGGAAATCACGCATTTCCCTCTACAGAGAGCGCCATAACTCAGCCCCCTGTAAGCTGGTGTTTGGACCCGTCAGCTGCTCCCCAGCACGTTCATCTCAAACGCTGATGTCTACACCCAACAGCGTCTGCTGGACCATCAGAACCAGGGGGAAGGGGGTAGAAGACCTAAAGATTGATCTGTGAGGATTTCATGGGTTTGATGATGTTGTCTTTCATCCCCACATTTAGTCCTGCTGTAAGAACTGTAGACTTTGGGTTTTACCGGGCTGGTGTCGCTCCTGTTGACCGAATATGCTGGAGGGGAGATTAGGGGTTTGTCCCAGGATGTGGCTCCTGTGCCAGGGTGGTAGTAGTAGACTCTGCCGGAGGTTCGGTCCAGCAGCTGTTTCCAGACCTGCTGAGGACCAGGACGTCAGAGCTCAGTTGCAACTCATACCTGACATGAGAGTTGGTGGGAGGAGCTCACCTCAGGCTGGTCCATGTCCGCGGCAGGCGGGGATGCCGGGATGGACCAGCGGCTCTCTTTGGTCCCGGTATTGTAAAAGAACTGCTGGCCACTGCTCTGGTCGGTATGAACCTGTATAAACCAATAATCATGGTTCACTGAGAACTTCTTCTTCTGCTGGACTGGCTGAAAGGTCCTGACTGAGTTACAGAGGCTCGATGTCAGAATTCAAACCTTTCCTTGGATCCAGGTTTCTGCCTCAATTCCACTCCCACTGTCTGTAAACCCTGCTGGAATGTCTTTGAGCAAGGCAGCGAAGAATGGACGGCTCCTCAGAGTCCCCACTCACCTGAGTTCGTGCTTCATCAAATTTTCATGTCATGACATAATAAGAAACATGAGCTCAACCCACTGACTGATAAATGAAGCAAAGGCTGGACCGTCTGCAGTTTAAGCCCAAACTCAAATCTGTCAGAATGGGAAGCAGTTTGTTTTCAGCTGAAAAAAACAAAGACGAGCAAATCTTCTGAAGATCTTTAAGGTCTGAAATGTGACTTAAAAGTAGTTAAAAAGCAGAGCTTTTTTCCAAAAACCTGCAGGTTTGGGGTTGAAGAAGGTCTGAATCCTTGGATGTCGGAGACTCTTGTTCCTATTCACATAAACATCAAACCTAATTTGTATAAAAGCACCCAGAGGCTTACCTGCCATACACCCTGCGGACTGCTGGGGGAGGAGCGGCTCATCATGCTGGAGGAGGAGCTTGATGATGAAGGGGCAAAGCTTTCCGATGGGGTGAGGACTGCAGTAGGCGGAACCTGGAAGCCAGAACCCAAGACCTCAGAGGGAGGTGTTTTCTTCAGGAAGGGAACGTTGGCATAGATGTGTAAGCTAGGACCAGGCAAGCTGTGATCCTACAGAAAGTGAGAGTCCACCATAATGACGTGTGTTCTGACGCAACCATCAAGCTCTCACAGGAAGAGTTGGTATGAAGAGAGAAGGGTCTGCACTTCTGATTGCTAACGTGGGCAAAAGAAGATGCTAAATATTTTCCTTAATGAAACCACTGAAGCTCCTCCTCTCAGTGTTTGAAGGATTCCTGAAATTCTTACTGGGCTAACTGAGCAAAGTTTCATGACTACATTGGAGTGAGTGTTTCTGATCAAACAGCTGGGGCCCTCTAGTGGTGGACAGATGTTACCATAGGTATTAGAGATGGGGGGGCAGTGGGGTAGAAGTAAGGGGCTACCGAAGTTGGAGGATGATTACAGCCTCGCTCCATTGGAAATGGTCCTTTTTGTGTTCCTAACATGTTCTTGTAGCATTTTTCTCATATTAGAGGACCTACAGAAAATAATTAGGATTCAATCTGCATTTCTGAGTTTTTCTTAATTTAAATCGCCTTGGATCAGAAACCGGATGCTTGAAAAAGCTTAGACCAATGACATAGTTCCTGAAATGGGCGTAGTCAAAGTCTCTCTTACAGCTCTGCCCCCTTGCGTGCATTCACGTCCTGGCCTCTGGCTCTAAACTGTACGACTGGATTGATCCAATCATTGCACATTTTTTTGTGCCGCTAATGCTAGCTTGGGGCTAAAAGCTCACGCGTGAGCGCGCAGACCGAACTGTTAGTGACGGGAAGGAGGAGGGGTTACTCCAAGCCAACAGCCCCGCCCACAAACCAGAATAGTATTTTTAATAAGCTCCTGCCGCTGGGGATTAAATATGTCTAAAAAAACAACAGTCGTTTTGATTTAGGATAAAACCATCTTTAAAAGACCATTTTACTAAAGAAACACATATGGTTGGAGTCAGACTGGGGGAGCTTTTACAAACAAAAAGACAAAACGTTTCTGGAGGGTTATCATTGTTACTTTCAAAGTTAGATGTTTATTAAAAGGGGGCGGGCCTTCCACAGACACACCCATCCACACACTTAAATATTACAAGCATACCTGTTGACTTTAGAAACCTGTACAACAAACATGTCAACATGTACACAAAACAACAGCAGATCAACTCACACACATACTGTATGTCCAGCGTTCGTCATGTCAGTGTAAAGGTGAGCAGATACTTGTGCTCAGTGCTCTGTGTTCAAGTGAACATCATGTGATGTAGAAAGTAAAAAACACACCTGTGTGGAGACGTGGATCAAGAAAATCAACCCATCTAGCAGCTGGACGCAGCCATCCAGACCAAAGGTGGAGGCATCACTGCAGGAGCCCCCAGTGCCAAAGTTCAGAGGGCCACAGACATGTGAAGCCAAGTCCAGCCAGAGAGAGGTCCCCTGCCATGCTTATGCTCTAGTGGGAAGCCCCTCCCACTTTAGAGTCCCACTAGACCAGGGCCAACCACCCAGGAGTCCTAAGCACTCTCCTTTTCCTGTTAATGAACATTCTGGTCCTTGTGAACGTCCAGCTCCTTCTGCTGGCAGCAAAGCTCAGGTGGGTCATGTGATACAGGTAAGCCCAGATAAGAGGTTTGGTGTTTCTGCTTTGAATCTTTAATGGTCTCTGGTTTAAGTTTAGTCAGCTCAGTTCTTCAGCCTTTTTAAGACTCTTTTTAACATCCAAAACAGAATCAGGCTAGCTATGCAGTCACAGACCCGGTCCAACTCAAACACTAGGTTGTCATTCTGTCCTGATCTGAACTCCATCAGAACATCAAAGAGGATCTGATCCATCTATAGAAGCTGTGTGCTGCAGCTGAGACCTCCCTCTTTGCACATCTGCACAAAGAGGCTCCGCCCCTAAAGGCTTACATCACACCGATGGATGAGATACAAACTGAAGGGATCTGACAGATTTGAGTGTTTACAGTAACAAAGTCCACACACACATGCATACACATCTCACAAACACTTACAGTACATACAACAACAACAAGAACAACAGTGCAACTTAATATCTAGACTGGAAAGAGCTGTTTATGATAAGCAGGCGTTCATTCAGACAGAAACATTTCTAATAGAGAATAAGAGGAAAAGGTTCTGCGTCATTCAACTTTGACAGTGTTTTCAGGATAAACACTTTGTTTTTCTAGATTATACATTGTCTCATGTCTTACCTTTGTTGGAATATTCCTGACACGTTCTTGGTGCAAATGTAACAAAAGCAGACATGCTGCATTTGAAGAAGTGTAAGGCGTGAAATGTAACAGGAAGACCACAGAGACTTTGAAGATGACAGATTCCTGTTCTGATCATGACAAAGACTCTCCACATGATCACATGACCAGTGCTCCCTCTGGTTTTAGTTTGATGATCTGAGAGTCACGCTGCAGGAACTGCGAATGCTCCTCAGCAGAGACGACTTGTCGGTCCTGACTCACTGACCTAGACTTCTTCTCTTCTCATGCACAGAATCACAATAGAACCACAACAGAACTGGAATCGATCCATAGAAGCACAGAAAAACACAATCAGTCAGAAACAGAACCAAAGACTTATCAACCAACTATGCATTCTGGGATTCTTGCAAAGGCCATGACGCTTCCATCAAAGTGCTGCATGAGTCAGAATACTTTCCTGGCTGGCCCTGAGTACATCCTGCCAGCTGTGGCATCACCACATCCTGCTGACCTCTTTACTTCCTGCTCTGACATCACAGCTGCAATACGCGCTGGTTCTTTAGACGTTCACTTCTCCTCTGCTTCTAGGTTTATACTTCATGTTCAAAAACATGTTCTGAGAGAAAAGGGAAAGCGGGACATCCTTCTTTCTAAAAGTGAACTTCAACAGACAGAAAAAAGCAGTTTGAAGATAAACTGTATTGTAGAAGTCCTGGACCACATAAATCCTGGACCACATAAATCCTGGAACACAGAAGTCCTGGAACACAGAAGTCCTGGAACACAGAAGTCCTGGAACACAGAAGTCCCGGACTACATAAGTCCTGGACCATATAAGTCCTGGAACACATAAGTCCTGGACCACATAAGTCCTGGAACACATAAGTCCTGGAACACAGAGGTCCTGGACCACATAAGTCTTGGAACCTAGAAGTCCTGCACCCTGGAAGTCCTGGGCCCAGGAATTCCTGGACTCTAGAAGTCCTGGAAGTCCTGGACCCTAGAGGTCCTGGACCCCAGAAGTCCTGTACCACAGAAGTCCTGGACCACATAAGTCTTGGACCACATAAGTCTTGGACCCTAGAAGTCCTGCACCCTGGAAGTCCTGGGCCCAGGAATTCCTGAACTCTAGAAGTCCTGGAATTACTGGACCCTAGAAGTCCTGGACCCTAGAAGTCCTGGAACACATAAGTCTTGCACCCTAAAAGTCCTGGACCACATAAGTCCAGGACCCTAGAAGTTCTGGAGCACATAAGTCTTAAAACCCTGGAAGTCCTGGACCCTAGACGTCCTGGACCCTAGAAGTCCTGGAACACATAAGTCCTGGACCACATAAGTCTTGGACCCTAGAAGTCCTGGACCACATAAGTCTTGGACCACATAAGTCTTGGACCCTAGAAGTCCTGCACCCTGGAAGTCCTGGGCCCAGGAATTCCTGGACTCTAGAAGTCCTGGAAGTCCTGGACCCTAGAAGTCCTGGACCCTAGAAGTCCTGGACCACATAAGTCTTGCACCCTAGAAGTCCTGGACCACATAAGTCCTGGACCCTAGAAGTCCTGGACCCTAGAAGTCCTGGAACACATAAGTCCTGGACCACATAAGTCTTGCACCCTAGAAGTCCTGGACCACATAAGTCCAGGACCCTAGAAGTTCTGGAGCACAGAAGTCTTGAAACACTGGAAGTCCTGGACCCTGGAAGTCCTGGACCCTAGAAGTCCTGGACCCTGTAAGTCCTGGACCTAGAAGTCCTGGAAGTCCTGGAACCTTAGAAGTCCCGGACCACATAAGTCCTGTTACACATAAGTCCTGGAACACATAAGTCCTGTACCACATAACTCCTGGAACACAGAAGTCCTGGACCACATAAGTCCTGGAACACATAAGTCCTGGACCACATAAGTCCTGGAACACAGAAGTCCTGGAACACATAAGTCCTGGAACACATAAGTCCTGGAACACATAAGTCCTGGACCCTAGAAGTCCTGGACTACATAAGTCTTGCACCCTAGAAATCCTGGACCCACATAAGTCTTGGAACCGAGAAGACCTGCACCCTGGAAGTCCTGGGCCCAGGAATTCCTGGACTCTAGAAGTCCTGGAAGTCCTGGACCCTAGAGGTCCTGGACCCCAGAAGTCCTGTACCACAGAAGTCCTGGACCACATACGTCTTGGACCACATAAGTCTTGGACCCTAGAAGTCCTGCACCCTGGAAGTCCTGGGCCCAGGAATTCCTGGACTCTAGAAGTCCTGGAATTACTGGACCCTAGAAGTCCTGGACCCTAGAAGTCCTGGAACACATAAGTCTTGCACCCCTAAAAGTTCTGGACCACATAAGTCCAGGACCCTAGAAGTTCTGGAGCACATAAGTCTTAAAACCCTGGAAGTCCTGGACCCTAGACGTCCTGGACCCTAGAAGTCCTGGAACACATAAGTCCTGGACCACATAAGTCTTGCACCCTAGAAGTCCTCGACCACATAAGTCTTGGACCACATAAGTCTTGGACCCTAGAAGTCCTGCACCCTGGAAGTCCTGGGCCCAGGAATTCCTGGACTCTAGAAGTCCTGGAAGTCCTGGACCCTAGAAGTCCTGGACCCTAGAAGTCCTGGACCACATAAGTCTTGCACCCTAGAAGTCCTGGACCACATAAGTCCTGGACCCTAGAAGTCCTGGACCCTAGAAGTCCTGGAACACATAAGTCCTGGACCACATAAGTCTTGCACCCTAGAAGTCCTGGACCACATAAGTCCAGGACCCTAGAAGTTCTGGAGCACAGAAGTCTTGAAACACTGGAAGTCCTGGACCCTGGAAGTCCTGGACCCTAGAAGTCCTGGACCCTGTAAGTCCTGGACCCTAGAAGTCCTGGAAGTCCTGGACCCTAGAAGTCCCGGACCACATAAGTCCTGTTACACATAAGTCCTGGAACACATAAGTCCTGTACCACATAACTCCTGGAACACAGAAGTCCTGGACCACATAAGTCCTGGAACACATAAGTCCTGGACCACATAAGTCCTGGAACACAGAAGTCCTGGAACACATAAGTCCTGGAACACATAAGTCCTGGAACACATAAGTCCTGGACCCTAGAAGTCCTGGACTACATAAGTCTTGCACCCTAGAAATCCTGGACCACATAAGTCTTGGAACCGAGAAGACCTGCACCCTGGAAGTCCTGGACCCTAGAAGTCCTGGAACACATAAGTCCTGGAACACATAAATCCTGGACCCTAGAAGTCCTGGACCACATAAGTCTTGCACCCTAGAAATCCTGGACCACATAAGTCTTGGAACCTAGAAGACCTGCACCCTGGAAGTCCTGGGCCCAGGAAGTCCTGGACCCTAGAAGTCCTGGACCCTGAAAGTCCTGTACCCTAGAGGGCCTGGATCCTGGAAGTCCTGGACCCTAGAAGTCCTGGACCCTGGAAGTTCTGGACTCTAGAAGTCCTGAAAGTCCTGAACCACATAAGTCCTGGACCACATAAGTCCTGAAACACATAACTCCTGGAACACATAAGTCCTGGACCACATAAGTCCTGGACCACATAAGTCCTGGAACACAGAAGTCCTGTTACACATAAGTCCTGGACCACAAAGGTCCTGGACCACAAAAGTCCTGGAACACAGATGTCCTGGACCACATAAGTCCTGGAACACATAAGTCCTGGACCACATAAGTCCTGGAACACAGAAGCCGTGGACCACATAAGCCCTGTTACACATAAGTCCTGGACCACATAAGTCCTGGACCACATAAATCCTGGAACACATAAGTCCTGAAACACATAGGTCCTGGACCACAGAAGTCCTGGAACACATAAGTCCTGGAACACATAAGTCCTGGACTCTAGAAGTCCTGGACCACATAAGTCTTGCACCCTAGAAATCCTGGACCACATAAGTCTTGGAACCTAGAAGACCTGCACCCTGGAAGTCCTTGGCCCAGGAAGTCCTGTACCCTAGAAGTCCTGGACCCTGAAAGTCCTGTAACCTAGAGGGCCTGGATCCTGGAAGTCCTGGACCCTAGAAGTCCTGAAAGTCCTGGAACCTAGAAGTCCTGGACCACAGAAGTCCTGGAACACCTAAGTCCTGGACCACAGAAGTCCTAGAACACATAAGTCCTGGAACACATAAGTCCTGGACTCTAGAAGTCCTGGACCACATAAGTCTTGCCCCCTAGAAATCCTGGACCACATAAGTCTTGGAACCTAGAAGACCTGCACCCTGGAAGTCCTGGGCCCAGGAAGTCCTGGACCCTAGAAGTCCTGGACCCTAGAAGTCCTGGACCCTGAAAGTCCTGTACCCTAGAGGGCCTGGACCCTGAAAGTCCTGTACCCTAGAGGGCCTGGATCCTGGAAGTCCTGGACCCTAGAAGTCCTGGACCCTGGAAGTTCTGGACTCTAGAAGTCCTGGACTCTAGATGTCCTGAAAGTCCTGGAACCTAGAAGTCCTGGACCCTAGATGTCCTGCACCCTAGAGGTCCTGCACCCTAGAAGTCCTGGACCACATAAGTCCTGGACCACATAAGTCCTGGACCACATAAGTCCTGGAACACATAAGTCCTAGAACACATAAGTCCCGGAACACAGAAGTGCCGGACCACATAAGTCCTGTTACACATAAGTCCTGGAACACATAAGTCCTGGACCACATAAGTCCTGGAACACAGAAGTCCTGGACCACATAAGTCCTGGAACACATAAGTCCTGGAACACAGAAGTCCTGGAACACATAAGTCCTGGACCCTAGAAGTCCTGGACTACATAAGTCTTGCACCCTAGAAATCCTGGACCACATAAGTCTTGGAACCTAGAAGACCTGCACCCTGGAAGTCCTGGGCCCAGGAAGTCCTGGACCCTAGAAGTCCTGGAACACATAAGTCCTGGAACACATAAGTCCTGGACCCTAGAAGTCCTGGACCACATAAGTCTTGCACCCTAGAAATCCTGGATCACATAAGTCCTGGACCCTAGAAGTCCTGGACCACATAAGTCTTGCACCCTAGAAATCCTGGATCACATAAGTCTTGGAACCTAGAAGACCTGCACCCTGGAAGTCCTGGGCCCAGGAAGTCCTGGACCCTAGAAGTCCTGGACCCTGAAAGTCCTGTACCCTAGAGGGCCTGGATCCTGGAAGTCCTGGAACCTAGAAGTCCTGGACCACAGAAGTCCTGGAACCTAGAAGTCCTGGACCACAGAAGTCCTAGAACACATAAGTCCTGGACCACATAAGTCCTGGACAACACATAAGTCCTGGAACACATAAGTCCTGGAACACAGAGGTTCTCGAACACAGAGGTCCTGGACCACACAAGTCTTGCACCCTAGAAGTCCTGGACCACATAAGTGTCGGACCCTAGAAGTCCTGCACCCTGGAAGTCCTGGAACACATAAGTCCTGGACCCTAGATGTCCTGCACCCTAGAAGTCCTGGACCCTAGAAGTCCTGGACCCTAGAAGTCCTGGACGCTAGAAGTCCTGGACCCTGGAAGTCCTGGACCCTAGAAGTCCTGGAAGTCCTGGACCACAAAGGTCCTCGACCACATAAGTAGTGGACCAAATAAGTCTTGCACCCTAGAAGTCCTGGACCACATAAGTCCAGGATTCTAGACATCCTGCACCCTGGAAGTCCTGGGCCCAGGAAGTCCTGGACCCTGAAAGTCCTGTATCCTAGAGGTGCTGGACCCTGGAAGTCCTGGACCACATAAGTCCAGGACTCTAGATGTTCTGGAGCACAGAAGTCTTGAAACCCTGGAAGTCCTGGACCCTACAAGTCCTGGACCACATAAGTCCTGGACCCTTAGAAGTCCTGGACCCTTGCAGTCCTGGACCACATAAGTCCTGGACCACATAAGTCCAAGCACTAAATATATCAGATGGAGGAGGATACTCTGCTTTTTAAGAAGATACCTCTGTCTTATGCACATTTTCATTATCAGATAAAGAAAATAGATTTTGAGGTTTTCATGTCACCTGAAAAATTCAAAACTTGAGAAATCAGATCAAGCGTTTCAGCAAAGAGGTTCAGTTTCACCAACAATCAAGGATCTGCAAACTGGAAGGAACAGATCCTTCTATGATCTTTCTCACTGCAAATGCAGACAGATGCTCTACCAGCCAGAATGTAGGTCTACCCCATGAGTGTCAAACTCCAGGCCTCCAGCTGGTTTTTCAGAAATCTTGTCTAATCTGCTGCTGATTACCTGGATCAGGTGTGTTAAGCCAATAAGAAGCTGCAATGCCAGATTGGTTGGAAAACATGTAGGACACCGACCCTCCAGGCCTGGATTCTGACACCCCCGGTCAAGACAGAACTCAAAGAACTGGTTTTGTTCCTACAGCCCAGTATGAGCCGACTCCACCTTCTGAACTACACTGTTACTCAGTGGCAGCTTCAAGCAAGATGACGTAGTTACATGATCGGCAGTGTAAGCAGTCTCACCTGTGTTGGCGGTGCCACAGGTGGAGCAGGTGTGACCGCAGGAGGAGCTAAGGGAGCCCCATTTCTCTCAGTCAAAGCATTCAGATCCAGATGCAGGTCCTGGATCGACTCATAGATGTGGTTGGAGTCTTCCTTCTTGGAGGATTCCTCCTTCTCTTTGCTATCATCTGTTCTCACCTCTTCCTTCAGAGGCTCCTCCTCCTCCAGCTCTTGCATATTCTTTTTTTGTTTATCTGGCTTGTCAGAGGAACAGCCTGGTTTGTGGAGGCTGCTGAGTGGAGCATCTGCTGTTTTTGACTGGGCCTGAGACCAAGCTGAAGAGCGGGGGTCTGCAGGACTAAAGCTCGGCACTCTTGGTTTACCAGGGTCCCCCTTGTCCTCCTCTTGCACTGGCAATGAATGGGGCAGCTTTTTGTTGTCTGTTGCATTTTGAGTTTGGATGGGTCCTTTGGTTTTGGTCTCTGCAGAGCCAGCAGGGTTGCTGGGATGTTTTGTGTCTTGTGGATGTTTTGTTTCTTGTAGGTCCAGATGGACTCCAAAGGTTGACATGCGGTTCTCGTTCTTCACGCTCCTGGTGGGGGCGTCAGGTCTGAGGCGAATCATCACTTCATCACCTTGCTTGGTTTTGAATCCACTGGTCTCCTCCAGAGGCTTTGGAATAGGGACAGGAACAGGGACAGGAGCCACCACTGAAGGACTGAGAACTACAGGTTCAGGACTGGGAGGATCAGCAAAGTCCAGAGGTGAGGGGAGGTTCACTGGCAGCTCCTTGACATACTTGGCAGGAATGTAGAATGACTTGGAGCTCTGGTCATTCCAAACATGCCACCAGTGGTCATTGGTTTTTGCCAGCAGGACATAGCGTTCATTAGGTTTGATGGAGACTGGAGTCCCGTCTTGGCCCTCATACTGGTATGCGAACTCCACCAGGACCAGACCCAGACCTGAGACAACAGATCCAAACTTCATTAAAATACAAGAACAAAGTAACTGTTGAAGATCAAAGAAGGTTCTGGGAGCATTCATCCCAGGAGAAGAACACATTTTTTTGGAACCAAAGGAAGGTAAAGGACACAGCAAACTGTTTGGTAGCGAAACCTCTAGTTGTGAATGAGACAGAACGGACCTTTGCTGTACATAGAGGGGGTTGCTGCCATTCTGATGCTCCTCAAACCCCTTCCCCCCCTGGCTGGATGGTTCTGGGGAGGGGCCAGTGGTTAGGTCACTTCCTCAGCTGCCTAGAAAAGGGTAGAGAATGAGTGAATGAGGTCAATCTAAGGTCTTGTTGTAAGTCAGGACCTGAACCAAAACAACCCCACCCTGAAGATGAGCTACTCTGAATTCTGGACATGCACTGGAGGGGGTCTCTCCTGTAGACACTATATATGACTAAAACATGTGAATCAATCCTAAATTGGGGCACCTGTGGGGCAGAGGTAGAGTGGTCGACCTCTGATCAGAGGATTGCAGGTTTAGTTCCTGCTCTGCCCACCTATGTGTAGAAGTGCCCCTGGGTTGATGATGAAGCCCACATTGCTCCTGGTGGAAACAGGCTGGCGCAATCAGTGTGTGAATGTGTTTATGGGTGAATGGGGCAGTGACTATAAAGCATTTTGGGTCTTCTAAGAAGGTAGTAAAGTGCTACACAGGTATGTTACGACTGGCTCTGGATCGCAACAAATAAGAGGGGAGATGAAGCCACTTCTAGCACTTTATGTACTTTTAATAGGAATAATCAACAACTAAATGACAGAAAGCATGAAGGCATCCTGTTGCGTGAGTGTCTGGAAATGTCCGTGTATGTTTGTAAATGGAGACTAAACAGATGAGCAGATGCAGGGAAGCAGAGAAAACAGAACACTGCAGCAACAGATCTGGACCCAGCCACCGAGCTCCTCAGGCACATCTTTTTCTGTGTTCTCTGATGATTTCAAGCACTTTCACCTGTGCAAGAGGTGGAGAAAAAGGGCAAACCCCAGAAACACACCTTCACTCCCAGGGCTGTGACAAGGTCTACACCGTTTACCATAAGTCAAAGCTTTGAGCCAGGTGAGCTTTGTGCATTCATGGCGTTTTCCTTGTGTTATGGGGTTTTGGGACAAACACAACAACAGCAGCTTTCTAGATCTCAGCCTTGATCTACCACCTGCGGATCTGGCCCCTCCCCTGCACTGAGCCTGTTTTCATCCCTCATTTTTACCATCCCTCCATCTTTTTCTATCGGCATAATCCGATGTCAGAAATTCTGAGTGACTCCTCCCCCTGCAGATTCTTCACACAGTTGCAGGCAAACCAAAACCTTCACGAATGACAGCAGAGTTCATGTTGAAACAAGTCTGAGCTTCAACAACACACTCCCCACCAGGCTCACCCCCATACAATCAAAGACAGGCTAAAGCTTCAGTCTGACTGTGACCCCAGTCCACCATAAACTAGCAGTTTGCTGGATCAGACTCGGACTCATTTGATGCTAAAGCCCCACCTCAATTAAAATTGTATTTTTTACATCTTCCTGTGGCATTTTTCTGATGAGAGAGGACATATAGAAAGAAAATTAAGAGTAAAATAGCATTTCTGAGTATTTCTTTTTTTCAGATCACTGTGGATCAGGAGCAGATGAAAAAATCAAATGCTTGAAAAATCAAGTCAAACAATATTTGACTTTTCCAACTCACGTTACTGAAAGAGCTTTAGAAAGAAAGATAATTCAATTTAAAAAATAAAAAAACTATGACATACTTGGCAGGAATGTAGAATGACTTGGAGCTCTGGTCATTCCAAACATGCCACCAGTGGTCATTGGTTTTTGCCAGTCACCCCGAAAATGATATAGAGGGTTAAGCAGATAGATGGGTCACAAGTTCCCTGCTCTGTCTAATGCATCCTCTTGCAGACAAATAGATCCATGTACGTCTTTTTTTCCTCATCTGAGCTGGCATCCAATTTTGCTCGCCATTTTTGTTGCACCACTAATGTAAGGTTGTGGGTATGAGGGGCTAAAAGGAAAGTAAACTATCTATCTATAACTATAATCTATCTGTAAACGGATGATGGGAAATGGGGGTGGGTTTACTTTGCGCCAACAGTCCTGCCAACAACACAGAGGTGAATTTCCAATGAACTCCTGATACTTTGCTGAAAATATGTTTAAGAAAATGACACAGGTTTTTACTTTTCATCTATAAAAGAACATATTCATAGTTAAAAGACCACTTGGAACGATCTAAAAATAGAAAAAAAAATCAGAGTGGGGTAGAATCTGGAAGAAGGATTCATGCAGGTACCCACAAGGAATGTCCCATATCAGCAAATAAGTGGGGGGGAAAGCAGTTAATTGGTGTTGGTTTCTATTTTCCAAGAGGCTTTTAAAGCAATAGATCTTTGGGTACATGTTCAATGCTGGGACAGGACTCTGTAGCAGGACTCTGTAACAGGACTCTGGAGAAGGACTCTGTAACAGGACTCTGGAGAAGGAATCTGTAACAGGACTCTGGAGAAGTTTTTTTTTCAGCCAAACAAAGGAAGGAGGAAAAGTGTCAGGAACTTTGAAACAGGTCTGACAGAGATGGACAGTGGCAACCTGGTTCTGTGAGCACTACTAATGACCCATTACTGATGTCTGGGAAGTTCTAGCTTTCAACCTGCAGATCGTCAGAGGACGTTCTGACCCAGATTGATGATGGTCAGATGATGGTGAGGATACAAGCGCAGAACAATGGCAGGAGGCCGGCTCTATTTATGGAGGGAAACGCTGGCTCTTCCTGTCTGCTGTTCGCCTCACCCAGTCTATGAAGCACACACCGCCCCTTCAGGGTGCTGCAACGCTTCTTCCTGCATTTGTGAGGAACAATTGGGGGGCGTGGTTGGGGGTGTGGGGGGGGGGGGGGGGGGGGGGGGGGGGGGGTATGGAGAGCTTCAAATTGGACTCTAAACTCTCCACCTCTCAGGAGCCTCACACCAAGGACCAGAAGCCCCACGGACTGAAGGTTGCTGAGTCAGCGCCACTCCAGACTGACCAGCTTCAGATCGGACGGCAAGCGGGTCGTGTCAGAAATCCAAACATGAACAGTGGTGGAGCGTCTGCCCTGACACTGGAAAACTGCAGTTCAAATCCATGCTTGGGTCATACTTATCCCCTCCCTGGGTTTAAACCAGTATGGCAGGAGGTGTGTGTGTGGGGGGGGACACTAGACTTTGATCATTCTTCAAGTTACTGCAGTCAGAAAGTCCAGACACTCAAGTGAAGCACCACAAACACACCTGGCTCAGGTATCAAACTGACTGGAATGCAGCCTCTCCCCCTGACTGTGTTTGTCTGTTGCTAAGCCACTCCCACTCTGCAGGGCTGATGTGTAACATGAGTACTGACTGACACACAAACACAGATATATAAACACAAATACACTAACACAGACTCACAAACACACAATAACACACATGTACACTAATACAGACTCACAAACACACATGTACAATAATACAGACTCACAAACACAGATTTACACATTTGTGAACTAATACAGACTCACAAACACACAATAACACACATGTACACTAATACAGACTCACAAACACATATTTACACACATGTACCCTAATACAGACACACAAACACACAATAACACACATGTACACTCATACAGACTCACAAACACAGATTTACACAAAATAACACACATGTACACTAATACAGACTCACTAACACGCAATAACACACATGTGCACTAATACAGACTCACAAACACATATGTACACTAATACAGACTCACAAACACACAATAACACACATGTACACTAATACAGACTCACAAACACACAATAACACACATGTACACTAATACAGACTCACAAACACACAATAATACACATGTACACTAATACAGACTCACAAACACACAATAACACACATGTACACTAATACAGACTCACAAACACACAATAACACACATGTACACTAATACAGACACACAAACAAACAATAACACACATGAACACTAATACAGACTCACAAACACACAATAACACACATGTACACTAATACAGACTCACAAACACAGATTTACACACATGTACACTAATACAGACTCACAAACACACAATAACACACATGTACACTAATACAGACTCACAAACACACAATAACACACATGTACACTAATACAGACTCACAAACACACAATAACACACATGTACACTAATACGGACTCACAAACAATAATACACATGCAGAAACAGTTTGATGGTTTTACCCCATCCCCTTCAACCTTTTGAAGTTCCAATCAATGAGACATTGTTGTTCTTGTTGTTGTTGTTAGTTCTTTTGGACTTACCCACTGGGGATTGGTTCCCAGCTCCAAAACAGACAGTCTACACAGGAACACTGAGCTGGTAGTACACACAGACACACAAACACATGTACACACATTTACCCAATCAAAACCAAGTAGGGGAGGGGTCTACAGAGAGGTGTCATGTGACATCATGAGCCTTGTAGCCAGTCAAAAGTCCAACATTTGCTCTGTAGCTGAGTGAGGGTGTGGTCATGGTGGGTGGGAAGGGGTCATAGCTAACAGCAGTGACTGCAGTCATAAATCCGTCAGCTGAACCTGTGCTCATGGAGAGAATGCTGAAAAACCTGCAGGTCTTCTCCAACCTCGCTGGAGGCATTGAGGATGTTGACGAGCTCTCCAGAGAAGGAAGAGGTCTGAAGGAGTCTTTGAAAACTGTACTGTAGGGATCTGTACCCACACATGATAGTTCTCCAGAACCTCCTGTAGGATGGGGGGGGCTCATTTCCCCACTTAGCTCAGGACAAGTGTCTCTGACAGCAGTGGGGGACCATCGGAGGCTGGTCAAAGATTCATCTAAACGTGAAGCTTCACAGACCACATCAGGTCCTTCAGCCATCCGGCGGGTCTGGTTGTGTCTGATACTCACACTAAACTGCTTCATACTCTGTTCTGCAGGTCATCAGCAGAGAGATTTCTGTTCCTCATGTTTACCAACAGAAATGAGGATGAATGTCCAGTTCTGGATCCATGAGGCCAAACTATCAAAGTGTTCTGATGAGTCAGAACGATACGGTGTGGACACGTTTCATATGTTCTGAGGGACATCTGATATGGAATTGACAGGTTCTCACCTGTTCATACTTGTTCTAAAGGAACTGAACCCAGTTCAGTTTCGTTGGTCAACACAAGAGTCGAATGTCATCATAGGACTCAGACAGTGACCCTGATGGGAGTTGATGCACTCACATTTGTTCTTCATAAACTGTGCAGACTTGTTTACTCCGCTCCCATGTCTGCACTGTTTCGTCTACGCACAACAATCCTGCTCACAAACACGTTTACAGCCTCAGACGTCTGAGCCGTGTAAACCGGCTCAGAAAACCAGATTCTCTTCAACTTTAATGTCTCTTGTTCATCACTGGAGTGTGATTGAAAGGTTGTTTCTCTTAACTTTAGTGTCTTCTACTCAGCGATTAAAACAGCTTTCACCCCAAAAACTGAACAGACGTTTGGACTCTTGTGCCGGTCGGTTTGTCTGTTTTCCATTTAGCGGATGAAACTTCTGACACAGAACTTCTCTGGTCTTTGCTTGTTTTCCTTTATGTCTGTTAGAAAAATGCTTCAGGTTTGTCCCTGTTTCAAACCAGGACATACTTCTTACGGCTGTTCACAGTTACATACCTGCACACCCACACCCACGCACACAACTTCACACAGCACCTGCTTTGACCAAAGGTGAGTTTATAGTTTTACCCTGTAATTCAGACACGTCCCACAAAGCTGAGCCGACAGAAAAAAACAACTCTGCTAAAGTTCAAGTCATAACCAACAAGAGTAAAGAATTTACAAAACCAGTCAAGCCACACACACACACACACACACACACACACACACACACACACACACAGGAAGGTCAGGAGGGGCTCCGTCTTACCTTCAGTCAGACAGCGACCGACCATCCTGACCACTTTTTCTCTGTCTTGATTGTGGATCAAACAGGTTTTTGTGGCTCCGCCTCTGACGAGCTGCCAGTCCCAGCATGCCCTCCTCTTCCTGACTTCATATCTTGATCCACAGAGGTGATCACTAGTCGCTCTTCAGATCTATGTCGCCCTCTGCTGGTTGTCTTTCTGCACTGCTCCAGGCATTCATGTCATGTTGTTTTGTTTCCGTTGTCTGTGCAACCATGATGGAAACTAAAGGTGATGCAGCCTGTGGTAGGTAAAGCAAGCCCAGAAGCAACATTGAAACTGATTTTTCAAAACAACTTCAACTTGTAACAAAGAATGAAATTCTAATAAAGACGAGAGCAACAACAGAAAATAGGAGCTGATCGGACAGCTACACCTTCAGACTCATGCGCACTCAGGGGAGTCTATGAACCATCCAGACCTGCTCGGGGTCTCAGGAATCCTGGAGTCTATCCCCGCTACCAAAGGGCAAAGCAGGACAGTTCTCTGGTCCAGAACAGGGCAACACAAAAACAGACACACACTCACACCTACAGTCACCAATCAAACCACAAAGCATTTGTTTGGACTTTGCGTCTGGAGAAACTCACATAACCATGAGGAGAACACACACAAGACCCAGTCGGGATTAGAACCAGCGCCTTTTTGATGTGAGAACCACACACCACTGTGCAGCATCCTTTAACCAAATAGAAAGATCTGTGGTTTGTGAAACTCAAACCTGGTAGAATGTTTACCTTTTCACTGTTGCTGCATCAGCTTATATCCACCCATCTGTGAGCTGCCCCTTAATGTGGTAAAGAGGTGTGGGAGTGACACCCCTGGAGGAGTTCCCATGGCAGACAGGTCCAAGATGATGAGCCCAACATAGAGTGCTTCAGAACCCTTAATGAGACCAAATAACCTAGATCAAGCTATGTCCCCAAATTGGTGTCACCGGGGCCCCACTTTGAGGCCAGGCCTGGGCTTTGGGCTCCTGGGTGAGCACCGGGTGCCCAGAACTCTTCTCACAAGCCCAGATCAGGTCCAGCTTGAGGACGTGATGTGGGATCATTCCCCCGTGTGCCCACCACTTACTGGAAGCTCAAAAAGGGCCGGTCCAATGTGGTTTGGGTGTGGTGGATGCCTCAATGGTTCAAATCCCGGTCATAGAACTTGGCTTCTGGGACATGCTTGTGTGGGAGGTTGAGAAACCAGCTACATATAGTTGGGCTCACCTCAATGCAGTCTGGGTTCTGAAACTCTGTCCCTCGAGAGGGGTTGGACTCTGAGAGTTGTCCATGGTGAGAGGTGGCGGGCCGGTGTGGGCTTAACCAAGAGCCCTCAGCTCAGTCGCCAAGTGTTGGAGTTCACCCCGGTGGATGAGCGGGTCGAGTCCCTTTGCCTTCAGGTGGGGGCAGGTCTCTGACTGTGGTTTTGGATTAACAACAGCAGTTAGGAGTACCTGGCCTTATTGGTGTCTCTCAAAGGGGTTCTGGAAAGCGCCCCAATGGGGGACTCTATTGTCCTCCAGGGGGACTTAATGCCCACGTGGATTAGAAGGACTGGCCTCCCTGATCTGGACCTGTGTTCTGCTGTTGGACCTCTGTGCTCTTCATGTATCCATAACAGACACATAGGTGTCCATTGGTCCATGTTGCTCCAGGACACCCTAAGCAGGACATCGATGATTGACTTTGACCTACTTCTGCAGGACTAAACCAGAACAATCAATTTTATTTGCTGTAACAGAAAGAAATGCTGACTCAGCGAAGCAAATCCAAAGAAAACCAAATTGGACTTTTACAGGATGGAAGATACGAGGCTCTTTATTCAGCAGAACACTCATTCACACTCATCTCTAGGTCACCTTTTCCTGTCCCTTAAACCCCCCCCCCCCCCCCCCGATTCACAGCTGCCCCCTCCCTCCAGCTGGTGGCCAGCCTCAGTTTCGCCGCTGTTCCTGGTCTTTTTTCCGGTGCTTCTCCTTCTTTTTCTCCAGCTTGTCCAGAGCTTTTCTCTCCTTCACGGCCGCTGTCTGCACGTCTTTGATGTGTTGCTTCAGCACGCTGCGGTCGGATGAACTGAGCACGCCCAGACCCTGCAGAGGGAGGGAAAAGCTTGGGAAGTTCTGTCCTGCAGTTGAAAGAAACCTAGAGCACCTTCATCCTCACCTTCAGCCTGCTTCCATTCATTTGCAGCAGCTGCTCCCCATCAATGTCTCTGGCAATGAATTCTGCCATATACTGCTCCATGTTGAGGCCTTTAAGCCACTGACAGACCTGCTGGGGTGTCCAAGAGGGCACAGATGAGGATGCCTCCTCCCACGGCTGAGAAGGGGGAGGATGAGGAGTGAATTCTAGGGAGATCTCTTTCATACACTTACAGGTGTGTTAGGATGAGTTACCTCATCTGAGGATGGAGACAGAGTCTGGTACTGATGGGAGGACTTGTATGGATCAACAGTAGAAGGAGAGATGGATGAAGATGAGGTGTGAGGAGCAGAGAACCCCTCACTGAGAGCTGACTCCTGCAGGAGGAGACAGAAGAGGAGGTTTCATATTTTTTTCCCTCCAAACCTCCAGCATCTGATCTTCTCTTCTGTCTCCTTTGTCATCCTTCAGCTGAAGCAGAACTCTGACATTTCTGGAAGTTTTGTGTTTGTTACAAGGATAACCTGACATGAAGGAAAAGCTGAAGCTGAAGTTCACCACGCTGCCCTCACCAGGGGACAGTGGGAACTGCAATGCTCGGCTTATTCATCCGAAGCTCTAAATAAATCAGTCAGTTGCAGAGAAGTAACACATAGTGTTTCAGGACCATTTGCATTGTTCATACCTGGGACTCGGACCTGCGGGGTTTGTTGAAGCTCAATAATGCAGTTCTGGGTGAGCTGGGTGGAGTCCCAGAAGATGAGAACGATCCCCTTCCTTCAGTGAACCATGAGAAAGAAACCAAAGATCCAGACGACCGAGATGGACTTTCTGATGGTTCTCTGAGAAAGGAAGACATCCAAACAGACAGATCCAGCAAGTTCTAGGACTAGATCTGAAGATGGTTCTGAAGAGGCTGGACTCACCTGCTGGCCACAGAGAGCCTTTTGGACTTGTCCTTCCTCACTCTGATGTACGAACGGCGGAGTGTAACCCTACGACAGAAGAAGAAAGACACCTCCATGAAGATTTGGGTTCACGTGTGCAGAAGGGCTGAGAGGTTCCTGACATGTTGGAGAGAAAGTACTGTTTTTGGATCACACGCCTCCTGACACAGACGGGTTGGGGAAACAGCACTTTTATCCGATAAAGATGTTAATACTCGCTCTGTAGAAACTGTACGGAGCTGAAGAGGGAGCTGTGAGGGAGTGAGCACGATTGGTCATACATGACCTCATGTCATCTCACTGTGTTTACAGACATGCAGGTTAACTGGTGCTTCGTTCAACAGGATAATGGGAAGAACTTGTTTGGGGAAGCGGCACTGCAGCGCGGAAAAACTAAAGGTAGAAGCATCTCCTGAGAGTGGACCTCAGCGCTGCATCACTGTAAACTCCATTTACAGTTCAGAAAATCTACAAATGTGACTTATTTTCTTTGGTGCATCTGCTGACAGAACGTCCGTGGGTCAGTCCAACACTTCCTGCGGCGTCTCACCCCAGATCCAGAAAGCGGCGCTTCGTCTTCTTGTCAAAGACGACAGTCGGACCGCCCCTTTCAGCTGCACTGCAGTCACAACCTCCGTCTGACACCAGAACTGAGTCAAAAAAAGACAATTCTTTTGGACCTGAGGTGTTTGCTGGTGTTTGTGTGTTCAGGTTTTTGTGTAAAGGTGTGTCTCCTTGAGTGAACTCAGAGGTATACACTGTGCAGACGTGCGTTACCGTCAGTCTCTGGCCATTTGTTCCTCCTCAGGTACACAGGTGAGCCGTCAGAGGAGAGGCTCGACTTGGAATGAGAGCTGCTGGGGGAAACCAGAGCCTCCTGAGAAGGGGCATTGGTCAGTTGATGATACCGCCCCCTCTGTGGGGCAGCCAATGATGTGCCTCTATTTTCAGGAGAGTGACCCCTCTGAGACAGATGGAGGTTCTCTAAGTTTTTTTTCTTACAACACTGTTCTCTACTTTCATTCTACTCACCAATGATGATTGAAAAACGAAGGCGGGGCTTTGAGATGACTCGGAGAAAGGGGAGGAGCCTTGCGTGAGATGGACAGGTGAGTGGGCACACTGCAGTGGACTTTCCTGATTTTTAACACAATCATAGTTCAGATGAGCATCATGGTTCAAACCATATTCGGGGCTTTTGAACTTAATAGCACCCCCTCACCACCACCTGTCAGGTACTGTACCTTCCGGTCATGGCGGTCATCCCCCTCCATGGAGCTCATGCTGTCATGATGGTTAGACTTGGAGCGGCTGCGACGGGTTTTGCCTGACAGCTGGGCTTTGCCTTTCTGGATGCTGTTGTCCAACAGTTCTGTTTCTGGGATGGCCGTGTTCAGGTCTGAAACACACCAGGCTGAAATCTGCTCACGCCTGCATCATCATCAGGCTTCTGTTGTCTAACCAGTGACACATTCATCCTGCTGCGTTCACACCCAATGTCATTCATGCATCTGATTCGCTATGGACGCTTCTCTTCTGCTGCTAGACACTTGTCCAAAAATGTGTTCATAAACGTGACTGTCCCGCTGTGCTGGTCTCACCGCTACATGGAAGCTTTGATTGTCTCATTTTTGGTGCGCGGCAGACCTGGACGACACTGAGAGATCCGGTTTGTTTATTGTGAAGAGCTCTATTAAAGCATCAGTGATCCCGTCTCCATGTCCGGGTTCATCAGATCAATCAGAGACTCTCCCGGTACGGTGAGCTTCACTGTCGACTGCAGGAGCCGCGTCTGAATGACGGCGCTCTCAGCAGTTCTTCCGTCTCTCTGTGACCCAGTTTGCTGACCTGCTGTCCTGCATTAGTCCGAGGAGGAAACAAATAAAAATCTGAATAAAATGAGAGGATCTGTTATTGTCTTTATGAAAATTAGAAAACATATAAAGTTCAAGAGGAAAATGATCAGGTCCTCCTCCACCCACTGATCGCATCATCAACCTGTCACAGGCCAAAGCTGATTCCTGACTGGTTGATACTATGCAAATTTTTTGCAAAAGTTTGGATATTTAAACTCTGAAAACGTTATGCCGCAAGGCCTGAAATCGCTGCTGCCAGACCACTGGTCTGATGAGCCGGATGCTCAAATCGAGCTGCAGAACCTTTAACTTCATCTATACATGGAACATTTCCAGTTTTTCTCCGTTGGTTTGGCTGATTTTGAGGGGGGTGCAAAGGTCGTTACCGTTCCACGCGCACGTGAAGGAGATGCACACGAGAGAAAGATAGAGATACAACAACGACAAAAGACTTCAACACAAAACATAAAGAAATGAGTGAGACTGAAAAAAGAAGACAAATCTGAAACCTTTTCACTGTTCATGATAATATGAAGCAGAATTTAGAATCTGAAAGAAAAGAGTTTCAAACAACAGACAGATCATTTGTGACAGAAGAAACCAGATCAGATTCACAAAGATCAGACATTTGTTATTTCTAAAGACCAACCTTTACCATCAGTACAAAACCTGCTTATTTTTCTGTTTTACATGTTTTAATCAGTATTTTGTGTTGTTTAATTTTAAAAGTTGAATAATAAATCTTTGTTTTTAGTTTTCATCTTTTATTTTGTGCATTTTATCTGAAAGGAAAAATAAAAGCATACATATGTAGAAACATTTTTTTAGTTTAAAAGAGCCAAATGGCTAAGAAGAGCCCGAATTCCATCATTATTGTGAAGTTTGCAGAAACTGTTAAATGTGTGAGGAGCTGCAGCCTCAGAGTCTCAAAAGGACGATGATGGGAGGAGACAGACTATTTATTGTTTCATTTTTGAAATGTTTTAGTTGGATCTTTCTGTAAAGATCACAGGAAGGGTTTTTAAAATGTGGTCCTGTGTGTCTTTCTGGAAAAACAGACACACCCTCTGATCGTTACACTGTTTCAGTGAGCCGACACACTGACCCCGGCCCCTCATCAAGAAGAAAACAGTTATGTGGCCCTCACCAGAAAAAGTTTAGGGACCCCTGAACTACACTGATCAGCCAATTCTCAGTCTAATAGTCATTCTCTCTAAAACACGTCTTCAAGTTTTCAGCTTGGGGGCCATCAAATGCACAGTCATTTGTTCAATTATCTAAATTGGTCAAGAAAAATGAACAATAATTGTTCAATTGAACTGTCTACAGAAATTTGCTGTTTCTAGTAAGCTGAACTTACAGAGGTGTCAGTGTGTATACACATGTATTCAGAGCATCATTTCAGTTTTAAGAAATGGGCCAAACCAACAGAGCAAAACTAATCTGGACGCCTCTGGTAAACAAATGGCAGTTGGTGTGAATGCAGCTTGATGAGATTTGTTTTGTGACATAATTGGTTTAAAGGTGTGACGTTTGAGAAGGACTGGTCAGCCATCTTGAAATCAGATGTGTTACAACAGAAAAGCAGCTTCTGAGACGGATGGACGGACGGACGGACGGATAGATAAGGGAGGGAGAGACAGGTGGACGGAGCGAATGTGTCCAATCAACATAACAGCCTCATCCTCTTCCTGTTCTTCATCGCACTCACTCCATCAAAGATCGATAAAGTTTTCAGACTTCATGAGCGTCTCATCGGCGTCTGGACTAAGTATTTACAGAAGCAGAAAAGATCTTCTGTCTCCACCACCGTTCATGCTGTGTCTTCCTCTAACATTGACTGGAATCATTTCACCATGAAGTTATGACAGTTCTACCAGCCTGTGACACGTGCTACAGATCACTGCTCTCAACCTCTGGGCCTCGAGGGCCGGTGATCCACATGTTTTCCAACCACGCTGCCATTAAAAGAGCCACTCCAATCATATGGTCTTTTTTGTGTTAGACTAATAATGTTCGCTTAAGGTTACAAGCTCAAGCGTGAGCTCCCACCAATCAGGAGGGGGCGGAGTTGCCCCAAACTAACAGTCCCGCCCACGAACCAGAATTGTATTTCTAATGAGCTACTGTTGCTGGGTATAAAATAGATTTTAAAAAAGCAACAAGGTCTTTTTGATTTTAGCTTAAAAAAACTGCACAGTCATGATTAAAAGACTACTGGGAACCATTTTACGAAAGAAAACTGAAAGGTTGGAGTGAGACTTTAAGCTCCTTTTTGGCAAAACTCACCTGATCCACATAATCAGCAGCAGGCGAGGCAGGATTTCTGGAAAACCAGCAGCAGGCCGGTCCTGAAGGCCTGGAGTCTGAGACTGCTGATAAAAATTAACAACTGTTCCGATCCAGATTCATTTGCGTGCTACATTGAACTGATTGAAGCCGCCCCATGTTTTGGTGCATTGGCCAAAAATACCAATTTACAGGTTTATTAAAGCAGAACTATTATTTTGAACTGTGCCAATTATTTTATCAGACACAATCTGCTCAGTAATATAAATGTAACATGAAATTAGCATGTGTTTGTCCACATTTACCATACAAAACTCTGGTCTAGAGAGACCTCCTCTCCCCCCACTGAGGACACCTGCCCACAGGTGTCTCCAAGATCATTTATTCAAAGATTCCTCTGAAGGAAATCGAACCTAAACAACGAAATGAACAGAACCCACAAACTTTTGAATTTTTCTTTGGTGTTTAAGGAAAAGTGCCATAAATATCCAGCCATGGGTTTTCTCATCTAAATGGACAGGAGTCCACACACCTAAGTTTCAGCAACTCACCAAGCACTGTGTCCGAGTGTTCCCGGCTCGCAGCCATGACTCAGCAGAATCTGTTCAGAAACCAAAAGAAGATCAAGATGAGACCACAACCAATGTGGAATCCCATGTCAAACACATGTTTTACTATCACACACATATATACACAATTATACACACATGTATATACAATTATACACACATGTATATACAATTACACACATGTATACACAATTATACACACGTATATACTATCACACACATGTATACACAATTATACACACATGTATATACTATCACACACATGTATATACAATTATACACACATGTATATACAATTACACACATGTATACACAATTATACACATGTATACACAATTATACACACGTATATACTATCACACACATGTATATACAATCACAAACATGTTTTACTATCACACACGTATACACAATTATACACACATGTATATACAATTACACACATGTATACACAATTATACACATGTATACACAATTATACACACGTATATACTATCACACACATGTATATACAATTATACACATGTATATACAATTATACACACATGTATATACAATTACACAAACGTATACACAATTATACACACATGTATATACTATCACACACATGTATACACAATTATACAAACATGTATACACAATTATACACACATGTATATACAATCACACACATGTATATACAATTATACACACATGTATATACAATCACACACATGTATATACAATTATACACACATGTATACACAATTATAAACACATGTATATACAATTACACAAACATGTATACACAATTATACACACATGTATATACAATCACACACATGTATATACAGTCACACACATGTATATACAATCACACACATGTATATACAGTCACACACACATGTATATACAATCACACACATGTATATACAGTCACACACATGTATATACAATCACACACATGTATATACAATCACACACATGTATATACAATTATACACACATGTAAATACAATAACACAAGTATATACAATCACACACATGTATATACAATCACACACATGTATATACCATTACACACATGTATATACAGTAACACACATGTATATAATATCACACAAGTATATACAATCACACACATGTATATACAGTCACACACACATGTATATACAGTCACACACATGTATATACAGTAACACACATGTATTTACAGTAACACACATGTATATACAATCACACAAGTATATACAATCACACACATGTATATACAATCACACACATGTATATACCATTACACACATGTATATACAATCACACACATGTATATACAATCACACACATGTATATACAATCACACACATGTATATACCATTACACACATGTATATACAATCACACACATGTATAGACAATCACACACATGTATATACCATTACACACATGTATATACAATCACACACATGTATATACAGTAACACACATGTATTTACAGTAACACACATGTATATACAATCACACAAGTATATACAATCACACACATGTATATACAATCACACACATGTATATACCATTACACACATGTATATACAATCACACACATGTATATACAGTAACACACATGTATATACAATCACACAAGTATATAAAATCACACACATGTATATACAATCACACACATGTATATACCATTACACACATGTATATACAATCACACACATGTATATACAATCACTCACATGTATATACCATTACACACATGTATAGACAATCACACACATGTATATACCATTACACACATGTATATACAATCACACACATGTATATACAGTAACACACATGTATGTACAGTAACACACATGTATATACAATCACACAAGTATATACAATCACACACATGTATATACCATTACACACATGTATATACAATCACACACATGTATATACAGTAACACACATGTATTTACAGTAACACACATGTATATACAATCACACATGTATATACAATCACTCACATGTATATACCATTACACACATGTATAGACAATCACACACATGTATATACCATTACACACATGTATATACAATCACACACATGTATATACAGTAACACACATGTATATACAATCACACAAGTATATACAATCACACACATGTATATACCATTACACACATGTATATACAATCACACACATGTATATACAGTAACACACATGTATATACAATCACACAAGTATATACAATCACACACATGTATATACCATTACACACATGTATATACAATCACACACATGTATATACAGTAACACACATGTATTTACAGTAACACACATGTATATACAATCACACAAGTATATACAATCACACACATGTATATACCATTACACACAAGTATATACAATCACACACATGTATATACAGTAACACACATGTATATACCATTACACACATGTATAGACAATCACACACATGTATATACAGTAACACACATGTATTTACAGTAACACACATGTATATACAATCACACAAGTATATACAATCACACACATGTATATACCATTACACACATGTATATACAATCACACACATGTATAGACAATTATACACACGTTTACACATACAATCAAAGCCCCTCCTTTCCACAACCAGATACTGTCAGACACACGTACGTACACTCAGTGTGGATCTGCTGCTCTTGATCATTGTGGGGATATACCCTCAGAAACACACACACGCCCTCAAATGTGCAGAAAGCTGCAGACTTACAGTCATCAGGAAGAGAAGCAGGAAGTGGTGATGAAGAGCAGACTCACCTCTGTCTACCTCTTCATGCTGTCAGCTGATCCAACAAGACTGCATGTCCCAGAGTCTCACAGGAGGCACACAGGGAACGCTGCAGTCAGGCCTGAACACTGGCATCATGGGAGCTGTAGTTCCCTCTCTGTGAAGTCTGAAGCTGCTGATGAGAACGCTGACGGTGTCTCACAGTGACTCAGCAGAATGTTGCTGCTTGTGTGTGGGGGGGGGTAAATTGGATGAGGCTGATCAGAAAAAAATCACTCAGAGAAAGGAAATGATAACAAGTTAGAACATTGACAGAAACATATTCTGAGCAGAAATGGTTTGATACGGAGAGGATCGGGGGTGGAGAGGGATACTGCAGCTCCACCTACTGGTTGGATTTAAAACAAACATTCAGGGCAGTTGGAGGTGCTCCTTCTGAGGCGGACAGAAGACCAAACCCCACAAGCCAACTTCAAGAAGAGAGGGAGCACAAAGAGGCTTTTTTTTAGGTGGAGGTTTTAGATGGATAAACAATTGTCACTAATGGCTTATAATCACACTATTTTAAAGAGTCTGCGTCACAAATGTTCAGCTTTATTTTCTCACTGTCTTTAATTTTATTGTATTATTTATTATGATTATATTTATTATTTCTATTTTCTTTCCAGATATGTTTCCAAATCCACCATAAAAAAAAGAAGGCCGTGGTGCAGCGGTGGGACAGTCGACCTCTGATTGGAATATTGCAGGTTTGATTCCCGCCCATGTGTCAAAGTGTCCTTGGGCAAGACACTGAACCCCACATTGCCTTTGATGGAAGGTTGGCGCCAGTGTTCAGCAGCGGAGCCGCCATCAGTGTGTGACTGTGACTGTGCAGCGCTTTGGGCCTTCAAGGAAGGTAGAAAAGGACGATACAAGAATATGTCATTTACTATTTATTTCAGCACTTTTACATGATTTTTTTTCTGCTTTGCTCAAACCTAAACCCGTCTGGTCAAAGTTCATTCATCACACCACTAGAAGACAAAAGCCACCAATTCACAGCAAACGCCCAGCTTTGATACCCAGCTGTTTGAATCAAATGAGGGGGGGGTCATTTTCTGATTTAACGATGCAGGCATTTTGTTTGTGACATCACTGGGAAATGATCCTTATGAACTGTGAGTTATCACTATGCAGGCTTGTTGCGTACTCATAAAAAAGGTGGGATGTAGAAGTTAGAGGATGACTACGGGGAAGCGAGGGCAGAATCGTAAAACTACAGGCAACAAAATGCTGGAGTCTTCACAAACATGTCCATGTTTGTATTCATGCATGTAAAGCGTTCCATTCTGTCACGTAAACTATTTGAAGGTGCAAAGGTGAGCCGACACCTGTGCTCAGGTAAATGTTAATATTAAGCTGAAGTGGATGATTGAGGAATGTTAACAAAAAGAGGGAGAGCTCTCAGCCATCCCCACACCAAGACCCCCGCCCTGGCGAGGCAGCAGCAGCGACCAGCCCCGCCGCCTTGCCAGATTTGACTCGAAATTTCGGCCAATCAGATCAACCAGAAAGGTGTGTCGTCGCCCCACCCCCCACCCCACATGCGTTGAGAGGTCTGCGCGCTCAGTTATCAAATACGCGCCCTTCAATTAGTGGCAGAGATGTGACGCCATAAGTGACTTACTGTATATTGACCGGACTTCAAATCTGCACCAGGATTGAACAAAAAAGACCAGTGTGTCATGACAGTCTTGTGTAGCCTTAAAACTTTCATGATTTCCGAAATCTATTTTCATCATATAATCATAATGTCGTTGTGTCGCATTGTGACATTTCATGTATAAAACAGTTTAGTGATGGGAATTCTGGCTCTTTTTAGCCTGGCTTACTAAAAAAAAAAAAAAACGATTCTTTGGGCTCCCAATCAGCTCAGATTGTTTTGTTGATTTTTCCATTTTTTATCAAGAATAACATAAAAATATGCAAAAAATGAATTAATGCTGAAAAACAGGTTTTTTAAATATATGTTTTTTATGAATGTTATTTGTCTACTGCAGTAAAATGTGGAATATAAATTATAAAATACAAAAGCATTGTTTACAATTCAACTCACAACTTTATTTTAAAAATAATTTTCCTTTTAAACACTTTAAAAGCGAAACAACCCAAAACACTGTAATTAAAAGACAAAATAAAAATCTAAATGTGCAAAACAAGAGAAAAAAAGTGTTCATCACAAAAAAAGTTCTGATTTTAAATAAGCCAGAGTCTGATCTTTGAGGATTTGATCTGGTTTCTTCAGTCAGTAAAGATCTGCTCTGAGTTTCTCTCAGTCTTCAGGTGCAGGTTGTTTGTGGACTCGGTTCGGTTTAAATTTCTTTCACCTGGATTTGAATTCTCAAACATGAAATGGTTCCAGATTCTTTTCCTGGTAACGGCCATTGCCTTCACTTTATCTGTCTGTTTGGATGTTGCACCCGTCTCCCTTTCTGTCTGTCTCTCTTCCTCGTGCTCGGTTCGTCTGCTGCTGCTGCGAGTGTCACGAGCTTATAGAGAGAAAACGTGGCGGCCAATCAGAAGCTCATCGTTCACTTCAAAGAGCTGTTTCATTGGCATCGCTGCTCTCTTAACGCCACAAAGGATGAGGGATGTCTCTCTGTAGGAACAGACGTGTGTTGACCCCCTCTGAATTCTAAACTCGTGTGAATAGTTGGCAATACGAGTGATGAAATGAAGCTTCATTTGGAGAGTCAAGTGATCCTATGCAATCTGAAGCAAACACCAGTGACACTTCTGCTTTGAAAGATCCATACAAAGCTCAGCTGAACAGCTCTGGAATATCCCATCACAAAGCAGCAGCACATGTTTGAAGCTGCTGCTGCCTGTGGAGTCCCACCAACATCCAGGTGTAGATCTTCCAGAAGCTGCAGTTCTGCGTATAACTTCTACTGCCCCTCTAAATAACACTCAAAGCAGTAACGTCTGCAGTGGCCCGTGAAGACATGTCCATGAAGACATTTTCAAACAGTCTTCTTCGCTGATGAGTGACCTGCAGCCCTGGATGGTTCAGATGGATGGAGTAGTGCACCCACTGCTCCATCCACATGTCCATACACCACATGTTGGTGGACGGCCCCCATGTCCCAACAAAGCTGTGACGTCAGCAAGGAGGTGGTGGAGTCATGGTCTGGGCCAGAATCATAGGGAGAGAGCTGGTCGGCCCTTTCGGGTCCCTGAAGGTGTGAAAATGACCTCTGAAAGGTGGGGGGCAGTTTACATCCAAACAGCAGCTCTGGGGGCTATTCTGACATCCTGCAATGAAATTCAAGCAGAAACTCTCCAGAAACTCACAAGTTCAATGGATGGAGGAATTGTGAAGCTGCTACAAAATAAAGGTCCTCTGGTCAAACAGAACTGGACTGATGAAGAGGTTTCTGATTGAAACAGTAACTATGACCTCCTAATGCAGCATTTCCAGTTCTTTAGAATGGATCAGATGTTGTGGAACTCTGTTGGGTAATAATGTAACAGTGCATTTGAAGGGTTTATTTTTTGAAAAATATTGTTCTCTTTAGGTTTGCTCAGTAACATTTCATTTATACTTTATAATGGTTAGTGACCTAAACATGATGCCGATCAAATCATAGAAAAATATAATTTCAAACATGATGTATTCTAACATACTCTCTGAACACACATAGAAAGTCAATAAATATAATCAATAAATAATAGATCCATAAATAAAGTTGATAAATATTTCTTTAAAAAGCAAACAAAAGTTTTATAGTAAAAGTCTATGAAGATCAGATGGAAAAACATCCTAAGAAGCTACTTGGATGATCCGGAAACCTCTCCTGAATCTTCACTGAAATCATGAAACTGAATACTGCCTTTCCTGCAGCAGTTTCACAATAAAAGCTTACCATCTGGGGAACATGAAAATGATTCGGATGGAGAAGGAGAACCTGATGCCGGTCCGCAGCTCTCCTCCTCTGCAGCACAGACAGGAGGAGTAGAACTGGAGTGGGAGGTGGTGCTGGCAGTACCTGAGCAGGTCCAGACCTGCAGATCCTCCAGCCTCACACTCATTTCTTTCCTGGAACGTTTTGGCGTGTTCGTCCTGCAGCCACATTCCTGCTGCTCATCTGATCCGTTTCAGAAAAATTCTAATCTTCCTCAACAGCCTTTTTAAGGGGGGAGGGGTTGGGAGAGGGCGGGGCTTCCATCAGAGATGCAGCTTACAGTCTGTAGGCGGCGAGGGCTCTGAAGCTGCGGGTTAGGTCGTGGCAGAAGGAGCGCAGCTGCGTGAGCACGGTGTGCGCCGCTACTTGAACCATGTAGCTGTCAGTGAGGCGGGAGTCCAGGTCCGAACCATGGTTCTGTTCTGGAGCATCGCCTTGGATCAGAGCCGCCTCCTTCAGCTGAAAGACAGACAACTGTAACCCATCCAAATGCAGGAGGAGGAGGAGGCTGCAGGTGTGGGTGGTACCTTCATGATGTGGGCCAGCAGATCCCTCAGATCTACTTTCAGCTCCTCCAAACCGGCTAGCCTGCCGGACAGAACTACCAGCAGGTTCTGGTGCAGCTGGACTCCTGCTGACATACGACTCACACAGGTGTCCTGCAGGGGCCATAAAAATCACACCTTTTTGCACCCTGAACCAAGACCACAGGATCTGCCCCCACATGCAGACCTACCAGGGTGAAGCTCTCAGAAAAAGCTTTGAGGACTGGGGGGGCGGGGATTTGTAGAGACAAGGACATCAGGTGGAGGTTGAGGTTCTGGACGGGGGAGTCCAGAGTGAAGCCCTGAAGAGGAGAGCAACTGTTAAACAGCTGGGGGGTAAAGGAGGCATAGCCAATGACAGCAGGCATACCTGTGCGCTGATGGTGGCGCTGTAGGCAGAGGGGAGCTCCTCCAAGATCTTCTCCACCAGAGTCTTTGCACCCTCAACTGCTGCCCTGAAGGAGGGAGGGGCGCTGGGAGCTGGTGTGACCACAGCTGCCAACAGGAAGCAGTGCAGCAGGACCAGAGCTGGGGGGTCACAGTTACAGCATCATCGGGTCAGCGGGGTCACGGGGCCTCCCCTGCCCAGGTGGACACTTACCTGTAGTGGAGTCCATGTCTGTCAGGGCGGCTGCGCGTGTGCGTGTCTGTGCGTGTCTGTGCGGCTCCGCAGCTTCTCTGGCGGCTTCCATCTGGGCCGGACTGCAGCTTTTATGTGCGAGCGTGTCCGCGGGGTTTTCCTGACAGACCGAGTCACCATAAAATCCGGAGTTACGAAGCCTCCGACAGGCTGCGTGCGTCACGGCGCCGCGCGCACACGGAGCCAGAGCTCAAGGGGCAGGCAGGTAAGGCACGTGACCGCTCACCTGCGTTTGTGCTGCTCAACGCCAACTAGATCTCGCCTCAGTCATTTGGATGAAAGTGATTTCTTCCACTTAAATCCCTTTTCTAAAGTGATTGCCGAACATGTTCTGGTTCTTTCTTTATTCAACCAGGAAATCAGAGGGAGACCCGCGTTTTCCAGTTTCAACAACAGTCAAGTCACCAAAAATGAAGAATTTAACAAGGACGGGAGGATGAAGCTTTAAGGCTGAAGGAGCTGACAGGCTGACGTTTCAAAGTCAGTGTCTCCTCGTGGTTCTGGTGAAGCAGCTGAGCAGATTGGCTACACAGGAGTGCTGTCATCTGATTGGACAGCGGATGGGTCTCCCCTGTGAACCAAAGTGTGGTTCTTCTTCATCATCATCCTCACTCTTCCTTTATTCTACATTTGAGCTGAAGCTGAGATGAAGCTTTGACCTCCTGATCCTGGTCTGAACCTCTAGGTCAACCGGAAACAGGTTTGTGTTGTTCTGTGGACCCTGACGTTGTCTGCACCCTCAGCCGGATGAAGAGGAACCGCGTCTGTCCTCTGGCGGACAGTCTGAACCCGGAAGTCTGATCACCGTTCCCACTTTCTTCAGGATTAGAGCTGAAACTTGCCTGAATTTCTCAAACTGGGGTGAGTAATGACCGCCACGTATCGACACGCTGGTTTCCACGCACGCCGAGCTGGTGACGCCCACAGGAAGACAGATGACTGCGTCACCAGCTCAAGAGGAAATTTCCCTTAGTGGACCAAAGCAGAGCAGCAGCATCAACTTCCACTACTGACTGTGACAAACTAAAAAGAACCAAAAGATGCACTTACTCCAATGACCACAGGGGGCAGGCTGCAGAGTGACAACAAACAACACAAACAACAATCTGGTTGATGTGCCAAACACAAACACACTACTGTGTGCTGCCACACTGCTGCCATACTGCTGAAGCCCACCTACACCAGGAGGCTCGAAGCAGACCCAGTCACAACCAGGACTGCAATGACATGGTCCCACAGTGCTCTGGAGGAACTGACACAGACATTCTAAGCAGCTTCAGTAAATATTGATGAAAACACAGACACAGTAAGCAGCTACAGACTGGTGGACCTCCATTTGCATCCCCTCTTACACTATTCCTATCTTTGAATTCACAAATAAACACAGAAACAAGCCTGATGCATTCTGGGAAACAAGTTCTGTAGACCGACCCGGTTCAGATGGAACTTTTTGGCTGCAATGATCAAAGGTACGTTTGGAGAAAAAAAAAAGAGTCCAGAGTTTCATGAAAAGAACCTCTGTCCAACTGTTAAGCATGGGGGTGGATCAATCATGATTTGGGTTTGTATTGCAGCCAGCGGCACAGGAAACATTTCACCAGTAGAAGAAGAATTGATTCCAACAAATGTCAGTAAATGTTGGACACTAACTTGATATCATCTGTGAAAAAGTTGAAGTTGAAGAGAGGATGACTTCTATAAATGATGATGATCCTAAACACACCTCCAAATCCACACTGTCTTACATTAAGAGACAGAAACTGAAGGTTTTGCAGTGAACTTTAATCATCTGACCTCAACATCATTGAAAATCTATGGATAGACCTGAAAAGAGCAGTGAGGAACAGACATCCCAGAAACCTGGAAGAACTGGAAGACTTTTGGCAAGAAGAACGGATGAAGAAACCTCTGTACTAAATCTGCAGGGAGCCCAAACTTTTGCAAACACCACTGGAATGGAAACAATGAACAATCAACAACTACAATATGTCACAAAATATAACATGACAATAATACAATGTGCAAAAATGAAAAAGTTGGGACAATAACATGTGGTTATGACTGTGATTAATAACAATAAAAAATAAATAACACGTTGATATTTATTGACAGAGATCAGAGTGTTTAGCGCAGTGCTAGGAACAGCCAAGATACTGCAGGACCCTCAAGCTCCCAGGCCTCTGGTAGAGGACCCCAGCTTGGGGGAGGTACCACCATGGAGGGCGAGAGGGTATTTTCATGCATAAACCCATGACGTAGAATTCTAGATGTTTTAAGGCTGTAAAACTACTCACTACACACTTTCTAGAATGTTCTCAGACAGACGTTAACATTTTCACACTCAAGTTCAAGCCTTCATAGAAAAATAGGTCTGGAACTATAGAATGAAAAAGATCTGACCACAACCAAAGATTTATATAGATTTGGAGGCTGCACGCATCTGTACAGGACAGACAGCACAGAGATTGATTCACAAGGTGTACAGCCAATCAGGACCCAGAACACAGCACACCGTTAAAAAAAAACTCCATTCAAAATGATATTAGCAAAACAGCGAGACAGTGAAGATGACCTGGGATATACTAAAGGAACACTGTCCCAACATATGAACAACATATACATACTTTTTAGAAGTGACATTTTCAATCTATTCCTTTTCTGAACCAATTTATCCCTGATGAGGTCAAGGGGCTGCCAGAGCCTAACCCGGCTACTGTTGGGTTAAAGCAGGGTGCACCTTGGACAGGTCGCCAGTCTGTCGCAGGGCCACACAACCACACACTCACATCTAGGGACATTTTAGAATAACTAATTCCTCTATGAAGCGTGTTTTTGGACGGTGTGAGGAAGCAGGAGTCCCCAGAGAAACTCCACACAGAAAGGTCCTAACTGGGGGCCGTCTTGCTATGAGGGAAGAGTGCTAACCTAGAAGTTCAATATGAAGATAAATAGAGGGATCTGGGGTGTACACTGAACCAGATTAGAATACTGATGGGATTCTCTGGATTATCGGGTGTCATGGTCCGTCCACAGATATCGGGTGTGACGCCTTCCCTCCAGAGGACTTCAGTCTCCTCCACAGGTTTGTGCTTTTCAGGTTAATAGGACAGATCCCCGTTTGCACAAGTATTGGGAGGCTTGACTGATTTACTGTCCATATACTGAATGTGTTTTTTTAAAACGGCAAGACTTTCAACCAAAGAACACAGCAGTTTGAGAAATAGAGTATTTATTGGCAGAGTAATAAAAAATCTGCAGGGGTGCTGGGAGAACACAGGGGAAAAGAAGAGGGGATTGTGGGTAATATCAGATTTGCAAACACACCCGCTTCCTGTCTGCACAGCAAGTAAGGGTCAGCTTCATGGGAAGCTGTCGTCGTCATCCTCAGCCATTTCTTTGGCAAACTCCAGATCTTGCTGCTCACGCTCCCGACGCTCCTGAACGCAGCACACACACACAAAAGTAATCAAACACACACAAAAGTAATCAAACACACACAAAAGTAATCAAACACACACAAAAGTAATCAAACACACACCATTAGACAGGAGGTTGACACCTCTTTTTTTTATTTTTAGCATGCACGTGTGAATCAACTTGGTCATGAGCGTGCCCATTAGCACATGCATGAATGTGAGAGTGCACATGTGCATGAGTGTAAGCACTAGAGTGTGAATGAACGTGCGCATTACCACATGCATACATGTGTGACGAGTGTATGCATAAATGTATGTTGAGAGTGCACATACCTCTGCTGATTCCAGGTCCTTGTTGTAAGCTTTAGGAGGAAACCTCATGGCCTGCAGGAGAACACATCTTCAGCGTCTCAGACTAAAAACCGGGTCCTCGTGAGTCCAGAGGAAGGTTCTTCATGGCTGGATGACCAGCTAAAGCTGCTTACCTTCACAGACATGTTATGGATGTCCAAGCAGAAAGAGATCCTCTGGTGGAAGGCCAGCTGCGGCTCTCTGGTACCATAGATGTCTATGGTCTCCTTGGATTGGACGAAGCCCTTCTCATGGTTGATACTAGCCTCTATCACGCCATCACGGATGGCCTGCAACACATACAGGTCACCATGCTTTCAGGTTAGAGCAGCCACAGCACTGTGGGCGTCTACTGAAGCTTTGTGTGCAAAGTGTTTACCTTTGCAACGATGAACTCTGCATCCTCCGGACTGTCCAGCTGCAGCTTCTGAGCGATGTCGGCCAGTGGAGATGCGGGAGTACGACAGGCTGATCATACGCACGCCTGAATGCATACAAATGCACAAATGTGAGCAGTCAGGGCCAGCCCTGGGCATAGGCAACCTAGGAGCCTGCCGAGGGCGCCATTTGCTGGAAGGGGGCGTCAAATTTCATTGATTAGGCTAAGGTTGTTTTTTTTTTTAGTTTATGACATTTTTACAAGTTTATAACAGTTGGACACACCAATCATTGAGTTTAAAAATAAAAAGTAAGAATTTCAAACATAAAAGTTTGACATCATCACGAACTTTTCCGGGTCCAGCGCCCCTCTTTACCTGACGCTGCCGCTGTTTAAACTTTTGGGGTTGGTCTTGCTGTTGTTTGTGCTTCTTTCAAACTTTAAGGATGAAAAAGCAGCAAAACAAGCCCTCAGGGCAGCTTTAAGGTCAAAAAAGGGAAGGAAGAGGAGAAAAAGCGGCTCAAAGCAGAGGTTTTATTTACATTCCATTTGACTGGAAATCCCTCCGCCCTGCATTTCGGTCAAAGAATACTCTCGTTTTCAATTGAAAAAGACAAATTTACTGGCCATCTAGTTGTTTTTCTATCTTTAAACCTTTAACACTGGAGATTCCTCTATTAGAACCTACCATGTGTGATGATGTGCGTTATACAGCGGCGCAGTGATTAGCACTCCTAGTACAAAGTACCCCAGTTCTAGCCACGCTTGAGGGAGCAATTATTTTAAACAATGATCATACATGATTATTGTTTAAATTTTGAGAATTAAAATAGATAAACACTTATTGCTACATATTCCAGTGCAGTTACACTGCTTCTGTCCCGGATGGTGGTGGTGGTGTTGTGGGAGCGCCAAATCCCTTTTCGCCTAGAGCACCATGCAGCCCAGGGCCAGGTCTGTGAGCGGTGAGGGGCAGGTCAGCAGGTCCCATGCCAGAGTGCATGTGATTGACTCACCCGTCTTGATGACGTTGTGTCGCAGGCGGATGATGAGTGTGTAGGTCCCGTCAGTCTGAAACTTCTCCCCAAACTGTTCCAACACCTGGTTGAACTTGGCCAAGTTTCCTGTCCTGACAGCTAAACGTAAACGCGCACGTAAACAAACAAACAAAGACACAAACACACCCAGGTGAGGTCAAGCTCATATTGTCAGACAATCGCAGTCTTGAGGGAAATTTGACTTTTGTCCTGGACCTCAAATTAAAACTTAATAAAAACTATAAAAACCTCAACCTTAAAGCTTTGCTAGAAAAGATCGAGGGCCTGAGGTCCTGAAAGTCAGAGCCCCAGTTCATTCAAAACCTAAAAACTTCATTGGAAAATTAGAATGACTGTAAATCAGTGTTTTGTCCCCAGAAATAAAGAAACCACAAAAAGTTCTTCATTTTGAAGAATATCAAGAAACGCATTTTAGAATAACGAGAAAGGATGAATCTGACAGGACCTCCCGCTGGACCTGTTCTTCAGAAGGATCTTGTTGCAGATAGCTGAATCCTTACTGCTTTTCACTGAAGTTCGTCGCTGAACGAATCATTTCTGATGTCAGCAGTCAGATTATGGCCAGAAGGAAGCAGGCAGTGGGGACGGACATATGGTCAGAGCTGGCTACGCCCATCGCAACCTCTTCTTGATTAAGGTCACTGAGAGGGACAGATTCCCACCTGAGGGTCTGTTGGGCCCATCCACCTGCCAATCAAAGCTCTCCTAACGTGCACGGCCCTGGTGTGACCCAGGTGCACATACCTTGTGTGAGCAGGAAGTAGGGCATGAGCGAGCGCTTGAGTGACGGCTGTCTGAACTGCAGCCGATCGGGAATCTCTCCCAGGAGCAGCTCCACCACGATCAGTAACTTATGGACCTGAAGGAGCAGACCCACAGCTGTTACTCAGCGCACACAGTGACCCCCGCCCCTGGAGGTGTGTATGCATACCGTCTGCTTAAAGCCTACAGCGGTGTGTTGGGGCGCCTTCCTCAGGGCGTTGGTCAGTGTGCGGCGAGCTTCAGAGTACTCCAGCTGGATGGCCTTGATTCGTCCTGGAGAGTCACATTGTAACATATGTTAATTATAGTGATTAATAACTGAAGTAGAGTAACTAGTAGAGTTTAATTAATTGCTTGAAAAGCAGTGGGAAGAAGCGAACTTCTATAATCCCACCCCTACATAGTTACTTCATTTCATAGTCTTGCATCGTTTTCATAATCCGGTTCTGATCAGAAACATTATTGATTCACACTTTAGGTAATCAATATGTAATAAACATTGATTATCATTAGAACACTAATTACATTGATCTAGTAATCATTGCTACACATTTCCAGATCAAGTAAAGAAAATCGGTAGTTCATCAGTAGATTGTGATTACCTTTCAAGTAACATTTTAGTGATCATTGTTGCACATTACACAATTTAATAATCATAGATAGAAATTTAAAAAAAAAAAAATTATTTCAGCACATTCCAGTTCATATGTCCACATATTTGAAATGATTCAAACACCAGTTGATCTTTAACTCTTCTTATCTTCATATTGTGAGATTAGAGTTTCTTTGTACATTTTCTTGAATTTTTGGATGTTGGAACATTGTTTGAGCTCATTACTTAACCCGTTCCAAAGTTTAGAGCCGCACACAGACACACAGAAACTTTTTTTTTGTGGTTCTTATCAATTCGATCTTGAAGTTCCTACATCCCCTCAGTTTGTAGCCTCCTTCATTTTCTAAGAACTGTTTTTGGATATTCATGGTAATGTTTTTCCACTGGCTCTGTATAGAATTTCTGCAAAAATCAACAAGGTCATACAGTTTTAAAAGTCTGGATTGATCAAATAAATTGTTTGTATGATCAAGAAAGCCGGCTTTAAGTACAGTTCTGATGGCTGGTTTTTGAAGTAAAAAGAGAGGATGTAGTGAACTTTTATAATTATCACCCCAAACTTCTATACAATAGGTGAAATATGGTAATATTAAGGAGCAGTATTATAGGTTTCTACAGTTGTATTTTAACATGTATTTAGATTTATTTATGATTGAAATACTGTTTGAAACTTTAGTTTGTATGTGTCTGATGTGTAGCTTCCAACTTCATTTGTCATCAATTACAATCCCCAAGAATTTGATTTCTGTGACGTTTTCTATTAAGATGTTATTTATTGTAACTGAGAGATCTGGATTGGCCTTATAATTACCAAAAAACATCACTTTGGTTTTTTCACATGACACGACTGTGCCGCTGCTGCGGTGACTCGGGTGGGGGTTGGGGGTCTTACCTGTGTAGTAGAGATAGCGGGCCCACTCATTGTTGTTGGCGAGCTCCGGGAAGACGGACTTGGAAACCAGCTTCTCCGCCTGGTCATAGAGGCTGAAATGGAGATAGTTCCTCAGCAGGAGGTTTAGCAGCACCGCCTGACCGTCCGCGTCGTGCCGCAGTGTTGCCGTGCGCAGGCGGCTGTGCAGGAAGCTGACAGACAGGAGGAGGAGGGTCACATGAATGACTGCACACACAGTGTGTGGAGAGTCTACTCAATGAACACAAGGTCATCTGAAATCCCCATCCACATACCTGCGTATGGTGTGCAGCTGCTGCTGGAACTCATAGACTCTGGTGTGATGGTAATAACATTTAGCAGCGATCAGGTCCAAAGCTCTGCTTTTCTTTGAGCTGATCTTCTGCATGAGGTCATCTGATGCCCTCTGAGCCTGGACACACAACGACAAAAACATCAACAAAATGATGCACAACAACATGAAGAACGTCAACAACAGGGAGGAGTGTGCGTCAAACCTCTGCATATCTCTTGTTGTTTGTCAGGTGCACCACTAGCAGCAGTTGCAGGTAACCCTCCACCTCAGGCAGTAGAGGAGAAGCCGCTGCCTTACCTGTCCTGGGACGGAACTGTATATCACCGTCTGCCACCTCCATGGGCTGGAACACAAATACAGCAAGGTCAGGGGGCGGGATCTGACAGCACAGCCCATCATACCTGCACGGCCTCACCTCCTCCAGGAAGCCCAGCAGGAAGTCTCTGGTGGTGGCGCTGTTAGTGAAGAAGCCACACACGGTCTTGTGAAGCACGTTGGCATTGAGACGGCGGCTGGTGGACGGCAGCGCCCTCAGAGCACGCAGCACAAAGCGGGGCTCCTTTCCAGACACGGCCTTCTCTATCTGCTTCACATGCTCCTTGATGTCTAAGGAGAGGAGGGAGCAGATCAGTGTCCAACAGGAACCCGCACAGGAACCTGGTCTGAGACCAAACCGGTTCAACCCCTCAACCTTCAGGTCAGATCCTGCTCTTTCTCTACATAGAAAGGTGTAAAGACAGAAAACTCCAGATTCTCCAGAAGAAGCATCAAAAAGAGAAACTTCATTTCAACAAAAGGATCATTTCTAAATCTGAATGAAGAGTATTTTAAATTTAGATTTTTTTTTTCTTAGATTGTGGTTGGCAGTGCAAAAGAAACAATAAAATGATGGAGCTACTGCAAGCCATTCTGCATTTAATGTAGCTGGGTTCTTTCCGTGTGGAATTTACATGTTCTCCTGGTTCATGTATGTATTTTCTCTGGTTTCCCCCAACAGTCTAGAAACAGAATTCCAGTTATTCCAGTTTTTCCAATTCCTCAAAAGTAGCTAGCACCCTGCGAAATGTGAATGAAGCAGTTGCAGTACTTTTAAAGAATTAAAGTTCCTTTTAGTACCTAGCAGTAAATAATCCATGTACACACATGGACAAAATTGCTGTTAACCTTCTGTTAATGAAAGAAAAAGTCACAATGGTCACAGAAATAACTGATAAAAACACAATGAATACAAATTCTATGAAATGTAACCGATGAAGGTCAGATATTGTCTTTCAACCATGCTTCAACAGAAATATTTACCAAAACAAAATCATTAAACAGGCCTGGACCAAAATGATGGTACCCACAGAAAAGACTAAAAATAACATGACCAAAGGGATTTGTTAATCCAAGACGTGTCCACTTATTAGCATCATAGGTGTCTATAATCTTGTAATCAGACAGCGGGGCTATATAAAGGGCTACAGGTTGCCACTGTGCTGTGTGGTGACATGGTGTGTAGGAAGTGAACCGCTGGATAACAGTCCCTGAAAGGCCAATACTTTTAAGTCTGTTTAACAGGATCAGGTGATCAACAGTGTCAAAAGCAGTACTTAGATCCAGTAGTACTAATACTGTGATCTGACGTGAATCCAAGGCACATCTAACATCATAACGATCTTTAACAGGGCTGTCTCAGTGCTATGGTTTGGTCTAAAACCAGACTGGTTCACCTCAAATATGTTATTGTGTAAGAGAAACTCATTTAGCTGAATAAAAAAAATTTTTTCCAAAATCTTGCTTAAAAAATGGCAAGTTGGACACTAGTTTGTAGTTATTAAAAACTGTAGGATCTACATTGCTTTTCTTCAGTAACGGTTTCACCACTGCAGTTTTAAAGGCAGTGGGAAAAATACAGTTTGCTGCTGAAGTGGTCAGGAAAGTCCTCACACAATGAAGCAGAAGCTGGCATTGTGGTCTTATTCATAACTGAGCTCAATAAGGATTCTATTGGGCTGAAGAGGACTCTGGGATTATTTTCTTTCAGAGATGATGTTCGCAAAGTATGAGTTCCTGCTCTGTTTTACAGTCTGGTTGTATATTTTTTGTTGATTTTGGTATAGTCAAGCTTATGTTTTCTCCATTTAAATTCTGTTCTTATCTCAGAGAATTACCTTTGATGCTGACTCTACTGATCTCCTCCACTGGTCATTGAGCTGCATCAGCGATCATCTTTTCTCTCATCCATGTTAGTCATTCCCTGTTCTTGGTCTCATCCAGTGCTTCTCTCTTCACAGTCACAATTTTGTTGAAATGACACGTATGTTTAAAAAAAAACTCATATCCACACTTTACCTTGATTCTCTTCTATCTCTGGGTACCATCATTACAAAAGTGGGTTTTTGTTAGAGAGAAATCCTTTTGGATTTTTGAAGTGAGGATGCAGAAAACATTTGCTTAATGTACTTGTAAAATGTTGATCAATAAATACAGTTCCTAATAGCACACATGGTCTGTGAATACCATACATCTCCAATAATGGCCGGTCTCTAATAGATGCCGGGTCTTACAGGTGTTGGTTGTAATAGACGCCGGTCCCCTATAGTGGCCGGGCTCCTTTAAGACCCCCCCACCCAGTGGTTAGGGTTGATTCATATGCTGCTCCTCTTTCCAGTTTAAGAGATTCCAGGCAGATCGTCTGTGTTCCTGTCTTTGGTCGTGGACCTCGTCTCGCACCCCCAGCTGTCCCCCAGTTCAATCTGGATGAAGCTCATCTGCTTCACTATTCATACATGTAGTTGTAGAGTTAGATACAGTAGTTCTTTTTTAACAGTTCTAGCACATCGCCTGTCCGTCCCGGGAGAGGATCCCGCCTACATGTGGACATCCCTGAAGTTTTTTTTAATTTGAGTTTTTCCTTCTGAGGAAGAGGGTCAAAGGGCAGGGATGCCAGTTTAACTTAGTCTGTTTAATTGAGTTTAGCAGCCAGCTTTTGTTTCTGACTGACTGTTCTGTATGTGTGTGCAGGGTCGCATGTTGACCCGGTCCACGTTAGCAGCACTTCCAGCTCTGCGTTACTGACTGATGATAACAGCAGCGGGTTGACAGTGACAGAAATGAACCCATCAGAACATCCGTGTGTTGTTGTGTGCCCGCGTGAGTCACGTGTGCGGTGTCGTGCAGGATTTCGGTGTCTCGCTTACGGTTCCATATTTCTAATAACCGAAAGCCTCATTTTGACATTTCCACTTAATAAATAATGACGTTGACGTTCAGTTCTCCGTCTTCTGGTTACTCTATTCGCGTGCCGACCCACCGGTCACCGTGGTTCGGGTCCGGACCTGTTTTGGAGCGATGAACAGCGGTTTTCAGCATTAAGCTAAAGCTACGCGCTGCGGACTTGGCGTTAGTGACGGCGTCAGACGGTGGTTGGGAACGCCGCGAACCACCTTCCGATTCTGACGAAGGCCCCGGTCCCGATCTTACCCTCCAGAGTCAGGTTGTCCATCTCCCGGGGCTGCTTCGCCTCCTCCTCGGGCATCTCCACGTCCTGCGGCGCCGCGTCCTTTGGGCCCTTCGCCTCGCGGGACTTGTCGGCTTTGTCCCGGCTTCCCGCCTTGTCACGCCGCTTTGCCGTTTCTTTCATTGCGTTTAAAAATAAACTGTCGGGTTTTGGACGTCTCTGTAAACCGAACCGGACTTTCACTGGATCACAATGACTGGACAATATTCTGCGACGCGGGGGATTCTGGGAGACTTTTTTCTTCCTCGTGAAGCTTCAAAGCGGAGGTTATTTGGCGTTTTCGTTTGCGCCCCCTGCTGTTTTGGAGAATCCAAAATAAACGTCATGTTTTTTTCCACTTGAACATCACTAATAGGAATGGGTGTCATTAAAATTTAATCAATACTACTTCTTTTATCAATATTGTCTATCGATTCAATTAAATTGTATTTATATAACCCAATAATACAACACATTCGTCTCAATGGGCTTCACACCAGTATTTGTACAGAAGAACATAAAGTCAGTCATAAATAGAAACAATAGCTGGTTGCTAAAATAAACTAAACAGACTAAGCTGAACTGAAATTCCTGCATTTAGACCCTCCTTCTTGGTGAGCAAAAACACAATTTTGGGGAGAAAAAAAACTTCAGGGATGTCCACATGTAGAAGGGATCCTCTCCCGGGACGGACAGGAGATGTGCTAGAAATGTTAAAGAAGAACTACTGTATCTAACTCTACAACTACATGTATGAATAGTGAAGCAGATGAGCTTCATCCAGATTGAACTGGGGGACAGTTGGGGGTGCGAGACGAGCCAGAGGCGAGGTCCACGACCAAAGACAGGAACACAGACGATCTGCCTGGAATCTCTGCCGCTTCCTCCGAGGTGAGTGGGAAAGAGGGACAACATATGAATTGCACTGCACCAAACAGAAGCATGATCCTTTTCATTCTGTTTCTAAACCTGTTTTGTCCCTTTCGGGGTCACGGGACCGCCGGAGCCTATGCTCTGACATTTTCTCTCAGTTAAACTAAACAAAGCAGAGATTATTACAAAAAAAACTGAGAAACGAGCGCATCTCTGCACACACGCGTGCACAGAGTTGGGAATCGGTCAGAGTACAGTCATGCCCTCATTGTAACAAAGAGTCAGAGGTGGTCGGATCCATCTGCTGTGTTTATTAAGGAAGCAGGGTTAGTGGTTCTTAAATAGATGGTGGTCAGGCAGGCGAGAGTCAGAACCAGTGTGGGCTTGTCGAAGATCAGAGCAGACGAGGGTCAGGGGAAGGCAGGAGTCGAGGCAGGCGGCTGACACATCACTAGCAGGCATCCGAAATATCCAAATTCAAAGTCACACATTCCTACTGTCAGATGTCTCCACCACATACAAACAACACCAAATACGGAAAGGAAATTAAATACAAAATCATCTTTGGATTCACCTGCTACACTGAACATGGCTCTTTTAAACATCAGGTCTCTGTCAAACAAGTCTTTTATAATGAATGATCTGATTGTTGACCATAATTTGAACTGTTTGTTTTTAACTGAAACCTGGCTTGGTACTGATGCTCCAGCTATTCTCACTGAGGCTTCTCCACCTCATTATAACATTTTATTTGTAATCAGGGGAGGTAAGAGAGGTTGTGGAACAGCATCAATTGCTCAACAAGGTTTTAAAACTGAAGTTTTTGCTTCAACTGTTTTTTCTTCATTTGAGCATCATTGTGTTCTTGTTCTGCAACCCAACTATTTTAGCAGTCACTGTTTACAGACCACCAAACCCTCCTCCGGTTTCCTACAAGAATTTTCTGAGTTTTTATCCATCATTCTATTAAGGCATAATTGATTTTAATTACTGGAGATTTTAATCTTCATGTTGACAACTTGACAGATCCGTTTGCCTTTGAGTTTCTAAATCTTTTAAATTGTATGGATTTGACCCAGCATGTGGCACAGCCTACTCACAACCGAGGACACACCCTGGACTTGGTCATTACCTACGGCCTGTCTGCTGGTGTGTCCTCTGTTGTTGACTTGGCTGTCAGACCATTACTGTGTGTTTTTAAGGTGACTGGTTTTATCCAGCAGGAGGCCTCAGTGAGAACTGTGACGAAACACATTACACCCATTTTAAAATTGCTTCATTGGCTCCCTGTGCGTTTCAGGATTGATTTGAAAGTTCTCTTAATGATTTATAAATGTTTTAATGGTCTTGGGCCTTCTTATTTAAGTGACCTGCTTTTAAGATTTGAACCCTCGCGGACCCTGAGGTCCTCTTAGTTGTCCCTAAGGTGAGGACCAAAACCTTTGGGGAGGCCTCGTTCCACCATTATAGTCCTCACCTCTGGAACGGCCTGCAGGAGAACCTCAGGGCCGCAGTGACCATAGAGGTTTTTAAGAAGAGGCTCAAAACCCACCTTTTTAATTTAGTTTTTTTATGATTTTTAGAATTACTTAATTTGATCTTCTCCTCTTTTTAAAAAAAAATATTTATTAACTTTTATTTGAATAATTTATAGGTAATTTATGTACACAATTATTGTTTTAATATACTAACCATATTTTTTTATTTTTTATTATCATTTTTTAAAAATGCTTCTTATTCATTTATTCTTTAACTCCAGTGTTTCCTCTCAGGGATCCACTGTTCCGGGGCCCTCCTGCCTATGGGTGAGCTGGTGCTGCGGTGCTCATTCTCATTGGGGCAGCTGGGGTACCTCCATGTTGAGGGGGCTCTGGTCTGCCCTGTGTTGGGTGGGCACTGCGGTGATGACCCCTGTGGTTGGGCTGGACCTTGGAATAAATGGATCCCCGTAATATCGTTTCTCCACAGCAGTACTGAGCCAGACTTTTTCCTTAGAGCTGCAGTATTTAGTCTTTGTTCAGTTTTCCTGTGGGGGGGTGTCATGTATTGTGGGGTCTGGGTGGATGGAGGGAGGAGCTGGGGGAGGGAAGAGTGGTTGTAATTGTAACTGTATTTTTTGTTATTATTTTATTTTTATTAATATTTTTATCATTTATATTTTTATTTTATTTATTTATTTCTATGTATAGCGCCTTGGGTTTTCACAAGAAGGAAAGGCGCTGTACAAATAAATAAAGTTTGAAGTTTAGAAGATTCAGAAACAGTATCATAACCAAGATGGCCGCAATGCCACTCAGAATTGATAAGGATGAACAATGCTTCACACTGAGCTAAGCCAGGTGCTCAGGCTATATACTGTGGAGGGTGAGTGGAGATGAGAAGCAGCTGTGGAGCTGCTGGGAGTAGTTGCAGGGATAGATGGGAATTGAAGTGAGGGGTGAACCCCCTGTGCTGTTTTTGCTGCTTTGCTGAAGGCCTGTTGCTAAGGAGACCAGTGGCTGAGGGAGTGACAAGACACAACACTGATAACATGTGAGCTGAGAAGCTGAAACTCTATATAACTCTTGTCCCCAGGTACAGCTGTGTTTTTCTTTCCTTTCACCCCTCCTTCAGAGCTGCATCTGATTGTAACTAGGGAAATCCCAGATTTTGATAAATAGTAAGGGTTTGGAAGGGGGTGCTCAGAGGCGGTTGGAGCATCTCCTCTCCATCTGTCCTTGCAAGTAAAATGAACCTAACGGTCTCTTTCTCCTTTTTTTTTTTAACAGAAATAAAAGTTTTAGGTTAGTTGAACCTAACAGGGAGACAGCAGGAATCCTCCTGACTGTGCTACAGTCACAGTGCTTCACAAACTTGGAGGTGTGGAGCAGGTGAGCAGCAGAGCAGAGACCCGCCCCATGTGCTGATGTGTCTGTTACAAATAAAATGAAGGCAGCTCTTTGGTGTAAAAGACAAGATCCGGCTCCTTCCTGGAAGCCATTTTTTTCTATAAAAATTCACCCTGTCTAATTTTTGTCCTTTCTACGCTGCACGTGACTAGTGGTCAATATGTGTTTGCACTCAATGAAAAGAGACATGAATACAGACATGAATACAGAGATGAATATAGAGATGAATATAGAGATGAACATAGAGATGAATATAGACATGATTATAGAGGTGAACATAGACATTAATAAAGAGTTGAATATAGAGATTATTATAGAGATGAATATAGACATGAATATAGAGATGAATATAGAGATAAACATAGAAATGATTATAGAGATGAATGTAGACATTAATAAAGAGTTGAATATAGACATTAATATAGAGATGAATATAGAGATAAACATAGAAATGATTATAGAGATTAATGTAGACATTAATAAAGAGTTGAATATAGAGATTATTATAGAGATGAATATAGAGATTAATATAGACATGAATATAGAGATAAACATAGAAATGATTATAGAGATGAATATAGACATGAACATAGAGATAAACATAGAAATGATTATAGAGATGAATATAGACATTAATATAGAGATGATTATGGACATAAATATAGAAGTGAATATAGACATTAATATAGACATTAATATAGAGATGAATATAGAGATTATTATAGAGATTAATATAGAGATGATTATGGACATAAATATAGAAGTGAATATAGACATTAATATAGACATGAATATAGACATGAATATAGACATGAATATAGACATTAATATAGAGATGAATATAGACATGAATATAGAGATAATTATGGACATAAATATAGAAGTGAATATAGACATTAATATAGAGATGAATATAGAGATTATTATAGAGATGAATATAGAGATTAATATAGACATGAATATAGACATTAATATAGAGATGAATATAGAGATGAATATAGACATTAATATAGACATTGATATAGAGATGATTATGGACATAAATATAGAAGTGAATATAGACATTAATATAGAGATGAATATAGACATGAATATAGAGATGAATATAGAGATGAATATAGAGATTATTATAGACATTAATATAGAGATGATTATGGACATAAATATAGAAGTGAATATAGACTTTAGTTTAGACATGAATATAGACATGAATATAGACATGAATATAGAGATGAATATAGACATTAAAATAGAGATGAATATAGAGATTATTATAGAGATGAATATAGACATTAATATAGACATGAATATAGACATTAATATAGAGATGAATATAGAGATGAATATAGACATTAATATAGACATTGATATAGAGATGATTATGGACATAAATATAGAAGTGAATATAGACATTAATATAGAGATGAATATAGACATTAATATAGAGATGAATATAGAGATGAATATAGAGATTATTATAGACATTAATATAGAGATGATTATGGACATAAATATAGAAGTGAATATAGACTTTAGTTTAGACATGAATATAGACATGAATATAGACATCAATATAGAGATGAATATAGACATTAAAATAGAGATGAATATAGAGATTATTATAGAGATGAATATAGAGATTAATATAGACATGAATATAGACATTAATATAGAGATGAATATTGACATGAATATAGAGTTGAATATAGAGATGTTATAGAGATGAATATATAGATGAATATGGAGATGATTTTAGAGATGAATATAGACATGAATATAGAGATGAATATAGACATGAATATAGACATGAATATAGACATTAATATAGACATTAATATAGACATTAATATAGAGATGAATATAGACATGAATATAGACATTAATATAGAGATGAATATAGAGATAATTATAGAGATGAATATAGAGATTAATATAGACATGAATATAGACATTAATATAGAGATGAATATTGACATGAATATCGAGTTGAATATAGAGATGTTTATAGAGATGAATATATAGATGAATATGGAGATGATTTTAGAGATGAATATAGACATGAATATAGAGATGAATATAGACATGAATATAGACATTAATATAGAGATGAATATAGAGATAATTATAGAGATGAATATAGACATTAATATAGAGATGAAAATAGACATGAATATAGAGATAATTATGGACATAAATATAGAAGTGAATATAGACATTAATATAGAGATGAATATAGAGATTATTATAGAGATGAATATAGAGATTAATATAGACATGAATATAGACATTATATAGAGATGAATATAGAGATGAATATAGACATTAATATAGACATTGATATAGAGATGATTATGGACATAAATATAGAAGTGAATATAGACATTAATATAGAGATGAATATAGACATTAATATAGAGATGAATATAGACATTAATATAGACATTGATATAGAGATGATTATGGACATAAATATAGAAGTGAATATAAACATTAATATAGAGATGAATACAGACATTAATATAGACATTGATATAGAGATGAATATAGAGATTATTATAGACATTAATATAGAGATGATTATGGACATAAATATAGAAGTGAATATAGACATGAATATAGACATCATATAGAGATGAATATAGAGGTGAATATAGACATTAATAAGAGTTGAATATAGAGATTATTATAGAGATGAATATAGACATGAATATAGAGATGAATATAGAGATGAATATAGAGATAAACATAGAAATGATTATAGAGATGAATATAGAGATTATTATAGAGATGAATATAGAGATTAATATAGACATGAATATAGAGATAACATAGAAATGATTATAGAGAGTGAATATAGACATGAACATAGAGATAAACATAGAAATGATTATAGAGATGAATATAGACATTAATATAGAGATGATTATGGACATAAATATAGAAGTGAATATAGACATTAATATAGACATTAATATAGAGATGAATATAGAGATTATTATAGAGATTAATATAGAGATGATTATGGACATAAATATAGAAGTGAATATAGACATTAATATAGACATTAATATAGAGATGAATATAGAGATTATTATAGAGATTAATATAGAGATGATTATGGACATAAATATAGAAGTGAATATAGACATTAATATAGACATTAATATAGAGATGAATATAGAGATTATTATAGAGATTAATATAGAGATGATTATGGACATAAATATAGAAGTGAATATAGACATTAATATAGACATGAATATAGACATGAATATAGACATTAATATAGACATTAATATAGACATTAATATAGAGATGAATATAGAGATGAATATAGAGATGAATATAGAGATGATTATAGAGATGAATATAGACATTAATATAGAGTTGAATATAGACATTAATATAGACATTAATATAGAGATGAATATAGAGATGAATATAGAGATGATTATAGAGATGAATATAGACATTAATATAGAGTTGAATATAGAGATTAATATAGACATGAATATAGAGATGAATATAGAGTTGAATATAGAGATGAATATAGAGATTAATATAGACATAAATATAGAGATGAATATAGACATTAATATAGAGTTTAATATAGAGATGATTATAGAGATGAATATAGAGATGAATATAGAGATAACTACAGACGTGGACAAAAATTGTTGGTACCCCTCAGTTAAAGAAACTGGAGCTTTTTGGTAAGGCACATCAACTCTATGTTCATAGACTCAAAAACCAAGCATACGAAGAAAAGAACACTGTCCCTACGGTGACACATGGAGGAGGCTCAGTCATGTTTGGGGCTGCTTGCTGCATCTGGCACAGGGTGTCTTGAATGTGTGCAAGGTACAATGAAATCTGTAGACTATCAAGGCATTCTGGAGAGAAATGTGCTGCCTTGTGTCAGAAAGCTTGGTCTCAGTCGCAGGTCATGGGTCTTCCAACAGGACAACCATCCAAAACACACAGCCAAAAACACCCAAGAATGGCTGAGAGAAAAGCGTTGGACTATTCTAAAGTGGCCTTCCATGAGCCCAGATCTGAATCCCATTGAACATCTGTGGAAGGAGCTGAAACATGCCATTTGGAGAAGACACCCATCAAACCTGAGACAACTGGAGCAGTTTGCTCATGAGGAGTGGGCCAAAATACCTGTTGACAGCTGCAGAACGCTCATTGACAAATACAGAAATCGCTTCATTGCAGTGATTGCCTCAAAAGGTTGTGCAACAAAATATGAAGTTATGGGTACCATCATTTTTGTCCAGGCCTGTTTCATTAGTTTGTTTTTTTTAAATAATTATGTTAATCAGCAATTCAAAAGTGATGGCTGATTTTGATGATTTAATTTTCAATAAATTTTTATTTATTGTTACTTTTGTAAGTTTCAAGTGATTTCAGTGAGAATTGTGGGTTTTTCCTTCTTTAACTGAGGGGTACCAACAATTTTGTCCACGTGTGTATATAGATGAATCTTGACATGATAATGATGTAACAGTATTTCCCACATCTGACTTCGATCTGTAGCATAGACCGCATATGTTGTAATTAGTCTTTGTGTCATTTTCACTTTTGTCTTAATTCAAATGAAGCCAGGTTACGTTTCCACCATGATCATATCTTGCACAAGTTTTTTTCTTTTAAAAGTATAGTTTTTTTTTTACGTACCTTTGTTTAACCAGAAAAGTCCTATTGAAATAAAAATTATTTTTTTAAAACGAGAACTGTTAAAAAAAAGACAAGTGGATCTTGTTTGCGTAAAACTGTTCTTCACTTGAGAATTTGTAAATGAATGGAACAAAGTAAAGTAAAATAACGAGTAGTGAATTACTTTTTCAAAAAGGTAATGAGTAAAGTAATGTAATTACAATTTTGATCCAGTAACTAAGTAAAGTAATCAGTTACTTTTTAGAAGTAACTTACCCAACACTGTTCTTTCTCATCATTATTATGTCGTTGTCACTAAGCTAAACTCTGTATTCCAGTGAGAAAAAATTTTGAGCCTTTATTCTGAAGGGACATGCAGGAAAAAAAAAACAAGTCTTTCAAAATACAACTAGAAGGGGACTCTGGGCATTGAGTCTGTCTCTTGAAGGTGCAACATTTCTTCATAAACATCTCATTTCATTCATCCTTCAGCTTTAGAATGCATGTTCTTCATAGGAGTTTAAACTAAACATCCTGTCAGACATTTTAGATGCTGGTGTTCCATTAAGGTTGAATTTACATTTTTAATATTAAATAATCATTCTCATGTCATCATCCTCAATAAACATGGTCTCCAGTCCAGAAAGACCTTAAAAGTGTTTGAGATCTTTCTTTTTGAGTAATCCATATGCAGCCTTGACTTCCATGGTCAAGCATCCTTTTCTGTGTTCTTCAGGACTTGTAAGCAGCTCTGACACAAGACCTCAAACAGCCGTCATGTCATCATTTGTCTTTAAGAAAGATCTCAAAGTGTTGGAGCGTGTCAAAGGTTCTTCAGGAATTCTATGGGAGAAAAGGGTTCCCGGTTCTCCAGGAACTTAATGTACTCAAAGTGTTGGTTGGCAAACACCTCGTTCTGACGAATGTAGTAGATGAAGTAAGAGATGAGCATGAAGAACCAAAGAGACATAGTGATCAGGGTCAGCACATCAGTCGTTCTCCTCACAGACTGGCACAGATCCCAGTCCTCTACCAGTAAGACCAGTGGGAGGTCGACGGCTCCTGCAGAACATACCCAAACAGGGGTTAGCCTGAGCAACGCTGAAAGCTCTGAAGCTCTGGTGTCTTCAACAGAAGAGCATTTTCACAATGAAAGAACCCACCAGTGTTTGGAATGTCCGACGTCTGACACACCACTTTTTCCAGAGAAGACGCTTCCAGATCCATCTGAGATACGGCCATCTGCATCCACACAGGAAGTCATCAGCATGTGACAGGCTCTCACTCCTTCACCTGCACAGGTGGACTCACCTGCATGCTGCAGTCACAGTGCCATGGGTTGTGAGTAAAGTTGACCTGAACCTGCAGCCCGGCAAACACCTCCGGGTCCAACCTGGAGAGGCGGTTAGACGACAGATCCAGGAGGCGCAGAGAGTAAGCCAATCCATAAAAGCAGTCAGACTCCAGGGTGGAAAGCTGACAAAAGAAACAGGAAGTAAGTGGCGGTGGCACATTTTCTTTCCTACCTGGAGCGTGGGAGCACCTGGTTGTTTGACAGATCGAGCTCATGGAGCTGGAGGAGAGTGGAGAAGGAGTTCGGAGGCAGAGAGCTGAGGAGGTTTTTGTTCAGAAACAGGCACACTGTTTGGTTGGAAAGACCAAGCGGCACCTGCAGCACAAGATCATATGAGCAGCACATACTGACGTTCGGACTCGAACTCCATGTTTGAACCAAGAAACTTTTTGATTCGGTTTGAAAATCTGACTTTCTACTTTAAGTTCCTGAACAGAAAATCAGACCACGCGTCTCCTGACCTGCATCAGCTGGAGTCCAGAGCAGCGGACAGTCAGGATCCAGGCCTGGTTTCAACCTGGAGGCAGTGCTTAGCTGAGGGCGAGCTTCTCCCTTGGCTCCACGCCGTCATGGTGGGGTCGGAGGACGCCATCACCAGAGTGGGTGAAGGACAGACGAAGAGGAGGAGCAGCACAACTGATCGCTCCTGAGCAAACATTTTTGCAGTACCTGTCACTCGGCTGTCTCCTAACCAGCTCAACAAGCGGGTCCAGAACCAGGTTCCTATGATGGTACAGTCAGGTTCAGATTTAAGGATTTAACGTGTAAAATTATGATCTCAAAGTTCAGCAACATCCATGAAACCATGACAAATGAAGGACAAGAGGAAACAAAAGAGGAGATTAGGGAGGGGTGAAGAGGTAGAGGAGAGTAAGACCAAAGGATGAGGATGAGGAGGATCAGAAAGCAGGATGGATTAATAAAGACAAGAAGTGGATCAGAGTAATCCCCCTGTAGAGATTAAAAACTGCAGATTTATGGCTCAATGAAGGAATCTTTTTTCTAGTCAGAAAAAAAACTGAATGTTCTCTATCCTGAAACAGGTTTCTCCTCTTGGTTCTTCGTACTATTTTTACATATCTGGTTCTGTCAATCAAAGATTCTTATCATTAGACATAAACAAATTCCACAAGTAAACATTTACAGATAATCAACAAAGATCTGTTTACGCTCACAGGAACAAAAAACAAACAGAGTCTGGGCTCACCTGATGACATTCAAAAAGGAGAATACATATGTCAGAAGGCTGGAGAATGAAGAAGTGGTGATGTTCCCTCCATCTGTCTAAAAAAAACTCAGAAAGAAAAGGAAATGATGTCATACCAACATAAAAATGAGCGGCTGCCGGTCAGTTTTGATTAAACTTCTGAAGCAAAAGCTTCAGATTAAGATGACATCAAACCAAAGAACACCACAACGATGACCCCTGGTGGACAAAGCATGAATGACAAATGAAACGACCTCAGAATATTGGAAATGGTTGGTTCATGTGAGCAAGTGACCAAAGAGGAGGTTTATGAAGGCAGTGAGCGGAAACATGAAGGAAGCTGGTGTTAGAGTAGAAGATGCAGAAGACAGGGGTAGATGGAAGGAGCTGATTGGCTGTGGCGACACCTGGAGGGAAAAGCCCAAAGGTAAAGAAAAGGTTTGATCATGTCATCAAACAACATAATTTACATTAGGAGGATGAACTCCATGTCAATTTTATCTTCTTCACCGGCGTTCTTAATGCTTTTGTCACATTGGTTCTTTTTTTTTATCATGTTTGTCTCTGTTTTTTTTGGTCAGTTCCTTTGTGACTTTTTTCTTTTGAAAAGTGTGTTATACATGTCTGTTTCTACATGTTACATGTGTACATATCTGCATGTGTGTTACACATGTCTGTTCTACATGTGTACATGTTTACATGTGTACATATCTGCATGTGTGTTACACATGTGTGTTATACATGTCTGTTCTACATGTGTACATGTCTACATGTGTACATATTTGCATGTGTGTTACACATGTGTGTTACACATATGTGTTGTACATGTGTGTTGTACATGTGTGTTCTACATGTGTGTTTACATGTGTACATGTCTATATGTGTGTTATACATGTCTGTTCTATATGTGTACATATCTACATGTGTGTTACACATGTGTGTTCTAAATGTCTGTTCTACATGTGTGTTCTTTATGTGTGTTCTACATGTGTACATGTCTACATGTGTACATGTCTACATGTGTGTTCTACATGTGTGTTCTACATGTGTGTTCTACATGTGTACATGTCTACATGTGTGTTCTACATGTGTGTTCTACATGTGTACATGTCTACATGTGTGTTTCTACATGTGTACATATCTACATGTGTGTTATACATGTCTGTTCTACATGTGTACATATCTAAATGTGTGTTCTACATGTGTACATATCTAAATGTGTGTTCTACATGTGTACATATCTACATGTGTGTTATACATGTCTGTTCTACATGTGTACATATCTAAATGTGTGTTCTACATGTGTACATATCTACATGTGTGTTCTACATGTGTACATATCTACATGTGTGTTCTACATGTGTACATAATCTACATATGTGTTATACATGTCTGTTCTACATGTGTACATGTTTACATGTGTACATATCTGCATGTGTGTTCTTTATGTGTGTTCTACATGTGTGTTCTTTATGTGTGTTATACATGTCTGTTCTACATGTTTACATGTGTACATATCTGCATGTGTGTTACACATGTCTGTTCTACATGTGTACATATTTGCATGTGTGTTACACATGTGTGTTGTACATGTGTGTTGTACATGTGTGTTCTACATGTGTACATGTCTATATGTGTGTTATACATGTCTGTTCTACGTGTGTACATATCTACATGTGTGTTACACATGTGTGTTCTAAATGTCTGTTCTACATGTGTGTTCTTTATGTGTGTTCTACATGTGTGTTCTACATGTGTACATATTAAATGTGTGTTCTACATGTGTACGTATCTACATGTGTGTTCTACATGTGTACATATCTACATGTGTGTTATACATGTCTGTTCTACATGTGTACATATCTACATGTCTGTTCTACATGTGTACATATCTAAATGTGTGTTCTACATGTGTACATATCTACATGTCTGTTCTACATGTGTACATGTTTACATGTGTACATGTCTGCATGTGTGTTCTTTATGTGTGTTCTACATGTGTGCTCTACATGTGTACATGTGTACATATCTGCATGTGTGCTACACATGTGTGTTGTACATGTGTGTTCTACATGTGTATTACATGTGGTGTTCTACATGTGTGTTCTTTATGTGTACATATCTACGTGTGTTATAAATGTCTGTTCTACATGTGTACATATCTACATGTGTGGTTCTACATGTGTACATGTTTACATGTGTACATATCTGCATGTGTGCTCTTTATGTGTGTTCTACATGTGTGTTCTACATGTGTACATGTCTACATGTGTGTTTTACATGTGTGTTCTACATGTGTACATATCAACATGTGTGTTATACATGTCTGTTATACATGTGTGTTCTTTATGTCTGTTCTACATATGTGCTCTACATGTGTACATGTCTACATGTGTACATATCTGCATGTGTGTTACACATGTGTGTTATACATGTCTGTTATACATGTGTTTTACATGTGTGTTCTTTATGTGTACATATCTACATGTGTGTTATAAATGTCTGTTCTACATGTGTACATATCTACATGTCTGTTCTACATGCGTACATGTTTACATGTGTACATATCAACATGTGTGTTCTTTATGTCTGTTCTACATGTGTGTTCTACGTCTGTGTTCTACGTGTGTGTTCTACATGTGGGTTCTACATGTGTGTTCTACATGTCTGTTCTACATGTGTACATGTTTACATGTGTACATATCTGCATGTGTGTTACACATGTGTGTTCTACGTGTGTGTTCTACATGTGTACATGTCTACATCTGTACATGTCTACATGTGTGTTCTACTTGTTTGCTGTAAATGTTGAACCATTTCTTTTCGGCTTTATTACTGTATGACAGTTATTTTATTTATTTATTTATTTTTTGCTTTTAATGAAACAGTTTACTTTGCAGTTTTTTTATAGTTATCTACAGTAATATCTGTATGTTTTAATTGTTGTTTTTATACATATTTTTATTTTTATTTATATTTTCTGTCCATCTAGCAGCTGGAGAACAACAACCTGAAGATATCAGACTTTCTTGACGCACATTTTCTATATCGATCTGTCTTTTAGAATTTCTCAGCTGTGCCTGTGAGACATTGAGCAGGGCACAAGCACCTGCTGCTGTTAGTTCATGTGTTTTTGTTTTTAGAGAATCTGTCAGAAAGAGAACGTTTTATAAGTCCGTCTGCTAAAGCTATGACGTCAAGTGGGAGGTAAATCTCCTATCATGCAGGTGACAGGTGTCCGGTGGGCGGGGGCTTGTAGTGAGACCTGCCTGTTCTGCGCTGATAGGGCCCGAGCCTCACGGTGGCAGCTGACGTGCGGAACATGTTTTCAGAGCGGGGAGAGGTTCCGTTAGAGTTCTGAGGACCTGATGGTTCTTTCAGTCTGTCCTGGTAGCCTGCAGCGGTGAGTCCAGCGCGTCCGCGCTCGGTGGATCGATTGTCATTGATGAGGACATCTCCATCCGTGTGTTCGAGTTCCTCAGAGGAAACAGCAGCCTTCCAAAATAAAAGTCTGGAAGTTTTGAAATACTTCTGAACATTTATTTTTTTTGCTTAGTTTGAAACTTTAGTTCTGAAACAAACTGATGCTGAGATAGAACTTCACCCACTACCCTTCATTTCTCTGTGGGTTTCCTTGCTGACCTTTAACATTTCTGACCTCCTGGTATTTTGGGGTCTCTTCTGACCTCCAGGAGCTCCTCCCACTGCGTCATCAATCCAGGAGCAGTTGTTGTGCTGTTGGATCACAAAGATGCTGCCCTCCGCTCCTGACAACGCCGGCAGCAAAACACCTGAAGATGATGAAGAAGAGAAGTCTGCTCTTCATCTCAAGGACTCCGACCAATCAGAAGCTTCCGTTTGTCCCACAGGTCATGATGTCAGCTCAGATTCGGGGGAGGAAATGGGCATCAACCTCTCAGAATTAAATAGTGAGATATTACCATGGCAACGCAACCAGGAGGAGGAACATGATGAAGAGGAAATGAACGCAGTGGCGTCGTCACCTGACGGGCGGTTCCTAAAGTTCAACGTTGAGATCGGGAGAGGTTCCTTCAAAACCGTTTACAAGGGACTGGACACGGAGACGACGGTGGAAGTGGCCTGGTGCGAGCTGCAGGTGAGACTCACAACACACACAGAGCAGAAACACAAAGATACACAACAGACACACAGCAGAAACACAAAGACTCACAAACACACAAAGGAGAAACACAAAGACACACAACAGACACACAAAGATACACAACAGAAGCACAAAGATACACAACAGACACACAACAGACACACAGCAGAAACACAAAGACTCACAAACACACAACAGAAACACAAAGACACACAACACACACAGAGCAGAAACACAAAGACACACAACAGACACACAACAGACACACAGCCGAAACACAAAGATACACAACAGACACACAGCCGAAACACAAAGGACACACAACAGACAGAGAGCAGAAACTAAGGGATTAACAAACACACAGCAGAAACACAAAGACTCACAAACACACAGCAGAAAACACAAAGACACACAACAGACACACAGCAGAAACACAAAGATACACAACAGACACACAGCAGAAACCAAAGACTCACAAACACACAGCAGAAACACAAAGACACACAACAGACACACAGCAGAAACACAAAGATACACAACAGACACACAGCAGAAACACAAAGACACACAACAGACACACAGCAGAAACTAAGGATTAACAAACACACAGCAGAAACACAAAGACTCACAAACACACAAAGCAGAAACACAAAGATATACAACAGACACACAGCAAAAACACAAAGATACACAACAGACACACAGCAGAAACACAAAAGACTCACAACAGACGCACATCAGAAACACAAAGACTCACAAAACACACAACAGAAACACAAAGACACACAACACACACAGAGCAGAAACACAAAGATACACAACAGACACACAGCAGAAACACAAAGATACACAACAGACACACAGCAGAAACACAAAGACTCACAAACACACAGCAGAAACACAAAGACACACAACAGACACACAGCAGAAAACACAAAGATACACAACAGACACACAGCAGAAACACAAAGACACACAACAGACACACAGCAGAAAACTAAGGATTACCAAACACACAGCAGAAACACAAAGACTCACAAACACACAAAGCAGAAACACAAAGATATACACAGACACACAGCAAAAACACAAAAGATACACAACAGACACACAGCAGAAACACAAAGACTCACAACAGACGCACATCAGAAACACAAAGACTCACAAACACACAACAGAAACACAAGACACACAACACACACAGATCAGAAACACAAAGATACACAACAGACACACAGCAGAAACACAAAGACACACAACAGACACACAGCAGAAACACAAAGACTCACAACAGACACACAGCAGAAACACAAAGACTCACAAACACACAAAGCAGAAACACAAAGATACACAACAGACACAGAGCAGAAACACAAAGATACACAACAGACACACAGCAGAAACACAAAGACTCACAACAGACACACATCAGAAACACAAAGACTCACAAACACACAACAGAAACACAAAGACACACAACACACACAGAGCAGAAACACAAAGATACACAACAGGACACACAGCAGAAACACAAAGACTCACACAGACACACAGCAGAAACACAAAGACTCACAAACACACAAGCAGAAACACAAAGATACACAACAGACACACAGCAGAAACACAAAGGCAGACAACAGACACACAGCAGAAACACAAAGATACACAACAGACACACAGCAGCAGAAACACAAAGACACACAACAGACACACAGCGGAAACACAAACACACAGCAGAAACACAAAGACACACAGCAGAAACACAAAGACACACAGCAGAAACACAAAGACACACAACACACACAGAGCAGAAACACAAAGATACACAACAGACACACAGCAGAAACACAAAGACTCACAACAGACACACACCAGAAACACAAAGACTCACAAACACACAACAGAAACACAAAGACACACAACACACACAGAGCAGAAACCAAAGATACACAACAGACACACAGCAGAAACACAAAGACTCACAACAGACACACAGCAAGAAACACAAAGACTCACAAACACACAAAGCAGAAACACAAAGATACACAACAGACACACAGCAGAAACACAAAGGCAGACAACAGACACACAGCAGAAACACAAGATACACAACAGACACACAGCAGAACACAAAGACACACAACAGACACACAGCGGAAACACAAACACACAGCAGAAACACAAAGACACACAGCAGAAACACAAAGGACACACACCACACACAGAGCAGAAAACACAAAGATACACAACAGGACACACAGCAGAAACACAAAGACTCACAACAGACACACACCAGAAACCACAAAGACTCACAACAGACACCACACCAGAAACACAAAGGACTCACAAACACACAACAGAAACACAAAGACACACAACACACACAGAGCAGAAACACAAAGATACACAACAGACACACAGCAGAAACACAAAAACACACAACAGACACACAGCAGAAACACAAAGATACACAACAGATACACAGCGGAAACACAAAGACTCACAACAGACACCACAGCTGAAACACAAACACACAGCAGAAAACACAAAGACACACAACAGACACACAGCAGAAAACACAAAGACACACAACACACACAGAGCAGAAACACAAAGATACACAACAGACACACAGCAGAAACACAAAGACTCACAAACACACAACAGAAACACAAAGACACACAACACACACAGAGCAGAAACACAAAGGCACACAACAGACACACAGCAGAAAACACAAAGACTCACAAACACACAAAGCAGAAAACACAAAGATACACAACAGACACACAGTAGAAACACAAAGACACACAACAGACACACAGCAGAAACACAAAGATACACAACAGACACACAGCGGAAACACAAACACACACAACAGACACACAGCAGAAACACAAAGATACACAACAGACACACAGCGGAAACACAAACACACAGCGGAAACACAAACACACAGCAGAAACACAAAGACACACAACACACACAGAGCAGAAAGGGTCATTCAGGCCCGGCTGGGTCTTTGGGTTAGCACTGGAACATCTTCAGAAACTGTGAGACCTTCTAATTGTCTTTGATTTGAACCTTTGTGAACAATAGGCTTTGCCGGCGCCAAAGCCCCACCCACCACTGATGTCACAGATGTTGCTCGTTGGGGGGTGTGAGCAACAGGACTGCGGGTACAGAACGTTTGTCAAAGCTGATGAGTCTGCAGACCTCTTTTTTGCTCCTGCTGCTTCCTGCATGTCTGTGGTGTGCACCAAAACATGGTAGAGCGTGTTGACGGTGTCCTCTTCAGCACAGACTGAGTGTGCTAACATGACTCAGCAGTTTGTTGGAGCACTGAACCACACGTGCTATCTGTATGCACGCACCTGGCTGCTGCTGATAACACACATGCACGTGTGTGTTCAGGTTTGTCACATGGCAGAGTTCGTAGGATAAATTCTGTAAAACTGCGTTTGATCGCCTCAAGACACAAGCCTGTCACTTTGTGGTCTGGAAATGTGTGTTAGGCGATTGACAAACACTGAACACCTTAAGTCTAAATGTTACACATGTCTTTAAACTGTTCATAGTTGAAGTTTAAAGTCCCACTCCAATGAAAAAGGTCTTTTTAGTGTTTTTAACATGTTCTTGTAGCACTCACAATAGAGGACCTATATAAAAGAATTTAGGATGGATTCAAACTGTATTTAGGAGTATTTCTTAATTCAAATCGGCTTGAATCAGAAACTGGATGCTAGACATGCCAATCCTGGGGCCAGTGACATCATTACCCCCTGAGCCTGCCAAAGTCTCTTTTACCTCTCCGCTCCTCTGACTTCTTCCACACATTCATTTCCTCGTCCGAGCTGGTCTCTGGCTCTAAACTGGATGGCTGAATTGATCCAATAATGCTAGCCATTATTTTTGCGCCAGTAATGCTAGCTTGGGGCTCTGACCTCGCAGACAGAGATCAGCTTATGGGATATCCTCTCAGGCTTACTTTGCGCCAAACGGTCACGCCTGCAACTCAGAAATGAATTTCTAATGAACTGCTGCCGCTCTGCAGAATCTGCGTCTTAGAAAACAACAATTGTATGTACGTGTATGTGCTTTTCTGAAGTGAAATTTCCACCAAAAGTCCCCCACGGGGATAAATCAAACTCCACACTCCACAGGTCCGCAGTACAGTCTCCATGCTCTCCATCTCCTCTACTCGTACAATCTTTCCTGCTCACTCGTAGGAGTGTTCTTATGCACTTGTAACCTCTCCTGCTCGCTCCTGAAAGTATTCTTACGCTCCTGAAACTAGTCCTGCCCACTCATGGAGGGCTGTGCGATTGTGGAGCTGTGTGAAACTCAACATTGAAGAAAAAAAATTTGTTTTACAAATTAAAATGAAAAATCTCCTGTAAAGGGTTCGATCATGGGGTGGAAAGCGGCCCGCCTTTTTCAATTTAAAAAGAAACCAAAAAAAAAGATTGATACCTTTAAAATGACAGTGGTATCTTCTGATGTCATATCTTCAGGCTTCTGCGTTTCCTTTTACTGTTGCGAAACAACAATAAAGTATCCATTCCTTTTGTTGACAGCTGAAAATGTGAGCAGCACAGCCTTCACAATAAACTACTCTGGGGTTAGCCTTGTGTCTAAGAGAAACTCTAGGAAAAGAGATTTAAAACATTCATCGTGTGTTTGCTTCATTTTCGTTTTTTTAAGAGAATGTAAAGAATGATTCATTTTTCTACAGTAGCTTAGACATTGAAACATAAAAAAGCAGTCCTTTTTCTCCTCTTTTCGTTTTTCATTTGAAAAACAAGTGAGGTAGGATTGGTTTGTATTTTTCTTTATATTCCCTCAATGTTGAGTTTCACACAGGCGCGCAGGAGAAGCTCTGCGAGCGCACCTCCATGAGTGGGCAGGACTGGTTTCAGGAGCGTAAGAATACTTTCAGGTCTGAGCAGAAGTAGAGGAGCCGTGTTGGAGACTGCACTGCGCCCGTGGAACACTTATTGCGTGTGTGGAGTGCATGTGCGTGCATGCATGTGTGTCATGCAGATCCATGGGGTTCTGGATCATCAAGTTGAGTGAACTTTGGTGGTTCTTCGTAGGGGACAGTCTGAGTTTTGCAGCAGATCTGGATTCTGGCTTGTCACCTTGAAATGACAGCAGATCTAGGAGCCTGACGCCGTCACGCCTGCAGGAAGCTGCAGGCCGTTAAGTGTGTTGTGGTGTCACCAGCTCATTAGCTCATGGGGGCTCCTCGTCCTTCAGTGTTTCTCAGAAAACTTCTTGTTGCTCTGCAGACTCACCGGCTGAGCAAAGCTGAACGTCAGCGTTTCAGCGAGGAGGTGGAGATGCTCAAAGCGCTTCAGCACCCAAACATCGTACGCTTCTTTGATTCCTGGAAGTCCACGTTGAAGGGTTATAAATGCACCATCCTGGTGACGGAGCTCATGACGTCTGGGACACTGAAGATGTAAGTCCAGAACCAGCACTTCATCGCTCCTGGTTTTATTTCCACACCCCTTGTGGTTCCAGGGAACCCAGATCGTGTTCATGCCAGTCCCTGGACTGAAACCTTTTGGTTCCGGTGAGGTTCATCTAGTTTCAGTTTAGCCACATCAGACGATTGTTTTCCTTTCGGACAAACACCACCACCACCACGCTCCGTTGACTTCCTGAGTTCCCCCTGAAGCTCTTGGTGAACTGTCTGTCTGGTCCAGGTACCTGCGCAGGTTCCGTCAGATGAAGCTGAAGCTGCTGCAGCGCTGGAGCCTCCAGGTCCTGCGGGGGCTTCACTTCCTGCACTCACGTTCCCCCCCCCATCATACACCGCGATCTCAAATGCGACAACATCTTCATCACTGGCCCCACCGCCTCTGTTAAAATCGGAGACCTGGGCCTGGCGACACTGAAGAAGGCCTCGTTTGCAAAGAGCGTAATCGGTAGGAACCAAACCCTGGGGGTGTCTGGGTAACTGAAGGGGGGAGAGTCCTCATGAAGGTTTGTGTCTGAGGAGTGTTTAGGAACACCAGAGTTCATGGCTCCAGAGATGTATGAGGAGAAGTACGACGAGGCTGTGGACGTGTACGCCTTCGGCATGTGCATGCTTGAGATGGCCACATCCGAGTATCCGTACCATGAATGTCATAACGCTGCCCAGATCTATCGCAAGGTCACCAATGTAAGTCCATGCACACCAGAGGTCCCACTGCTGCCTCCAGGTGGCCCACCTGACACCTCTGCCCCTCTAACTCTCAGGGAATCAAACCAGACAGTTTCTTCAAAGTGGAAGTCCCAGAGCTGAAAGAAATCATTGAGGGCTGCATTCGGACCCGGAGCAGTGAAAGGTACGAGCCTGCACCTCCACCTTCTGCCTTCACCTGTCCTCCTGCTCTTCCTCCGTGAATCTTCTTCCGGATTGCAGGTTCACAGTCCAGGACCTGCTGGAGCATCGCTTCTTTCAGGAGAAGACCGGTGTCCACGTGGAGCTGGCAGAGGAGGACGATGGCTCCAAGGCAGCGCTGAAGCTGTGGCTCCGGATGGACGACAAAGAGAAGCTCCGGGGGAAGTACAAAGACAATGATGCCATTGAGTTCCTGTTCGAGCTCTACAAGGATGTGCCAGAGGAGGTCGCCCAGGAGATGGTACCTGCATGTCACCGTGACAACATCACAATGACATCAGCTGATAGCTTGTCTGACCCGCCCCTCCTTGTCTCTCAGGTCATTTTGGGATTTGTGTACAAAGCAGATTATAAGGTCATTGCCAAAGCCATTCGGCATCGTGTGACAGCCATAAAGCGTCAGCGGGACAGACAGCGCCTCCTGCTGGAGGAAGGAGTTAACTATCAGAAGGAAACCGCCATTGAGGACAAGCTTTTTCTTACTCATCAACATGCTGAGCTGTCCAATCAGACGCCCCCAGTTTCTACAGAGGGCTCCACTGCCAGAGGAGCAGCCAATCAGGTGTGCAGCTGATGTCAAGAGAAGAAATACATCAGTTATTCTGTCTATTCTAGAAGGTTCTTCTCATTTCACCTTTTTCTCGTCCCGTTTGCATGCGTCAGTGGGACTGTGCGGCTTTTGCACAAACCCCGCCTCTGACTACAGTCACATCAGTGGCTCCAAGCAGCAGTCCGGTGGATTCTGGGATCAGCACCGTCTCCAGCAGAGCAAATGGTGACGCAGACGAGAACGAGGACACCACGAGCGGTCCGGCTCCCAAACCCCCTGCTGCCTGTGCGCGCCCCCCTGCATTTTTAAAGATTCCGTTTTAGCATTGTTATAAATTCTTTATACATTCAATAGATATATATTTTACTTCATATTTCATTTTTATATATTTAAACCTGCAGCAGATCATGAGGTTGAAACCATGCCACATCCTGGTCCTATCCCTGCCCCTCCATCAGGACTTCAGGAAGCCCCACAGACGGAGGTTCCTTCCACTGTGGCCCGCACAACTTCCAAAGCTCCACCCTTTCCCATACTGCGCTTTCCTAAAGTGAGTAAAGGTTTTCATTGTTACCTCCGGTAACCCTGAGGCAACGTCTGGCAAAGGCAGACCTGCTGTGCGTCTCATGGAAGCTCATTGTTGAAGCTCTTGGAGGAGCTGTTACGCCCTCCAAAGCTGATCAGTCTGTCTCTCCTACAGAGCATTGCTGTCTCCCAGGGAGCAGTGAAGCCCCCCTCTGAGTCCTCCTGTGGTTTCTCCTCACCTGTCGACAGGTAACACTCCTGCACTGAACGGCAGAAGATGCTCAGATGTTTGATCACATGAGCTGCATGGAGGCTCATTGTTGGCCATGTTTTGTGTTCTCTGCTTCTGACCCCTCCCCAGAAGGAGGCAGAGAGGGCGGCAGTCAGTCTACACTCAGGAACTTTAGGTGGTTTAACCCCAAAATTCCAGTCAGGCAAAGGGGCATGGGTTTCCTTTGGTTCAGGGTCCATTAGGTGACCAGCCCGTGGTTTGGAGTCTTGTCCTGTGGATTGGAGTCTCTCTGCTGTTTCATGTTTTGGTTCTTCATTGTTGGTTTTTCTTTCTTGCTCGTGAAGGCTGTGAAGACTAGCACCACCTACAGGATAAATAAAACAAATCTATGACCACCTGCCATGCTTATTGCTGATAAAAATGGCAGATACTTGATAGTCACTGGTACCTAAATGAAAAAGGTTTTGTTGGTAAATGTGTATGCCCACATTTTGAAGATGCAAAATTTGCTAATAGATTAGGTTTAAAATCTCTCTGTATCTTATACAGATCTTGCATCTGCTAATTTCACTCCTTCTGTCACTAGAATGAACTCTGATATCCAGAGGTGGCGTAGTCTCCCTCTCTCATTGATAGGGAAAATAACATTTTGTCAAAAAGAATCTTCTGCTCAAATTCATTTTTTTATTTCAGTCAATTCCTTCCTTTCTGCCAAAACATGTTTTGATTTATTAGACACAATCATCTGTGCTTTTATTTGGGGTGGAGAACCACAGAGTTTTCATAAATCTCTGCTACAGAGCTGTAGACTTATAGTGGAGGTCTGGTATCGCCTAATTTTCAGGCATTTTATTGGGCTGCTCATATCCAGAAGCTTTGTTATTGGTTAAAGTCTCCCCACTCTGGAATTATCATCATGCACTGGGTCTTAAGATTTGGTTTCAGTTTAGACAACGTTTGAAATTTGTGACAGCTTTGTCACTATTTGGTAAGATAAAGGTTTCAAACATTTTTCCGGATCTTTATGGTGTTTTCACAAGTTTTACTCGAGTCATAATCTCCCTGGTACTCATCTGATTCACTATTTTCAGGTTTGTAATTTCATCTCAGTTTTTTTCCTCAGTTTTCCTCCCTTCCACAAAATCAACCCTGGGAAGTCCTGCTTCCACACTGCCCAAGCCAGAAGGGCTTGATTTCAAAGAGAAATGGTTTTATTCTTCCGTTCTGCTGTCAGTCATGCACCAAGATAAAGAAAGCCTGGGGGAGGGAGTTGTGCTTAACTTTGGATGAGGATTTTTAGGAAAACGCCTCTGATAAGGTCTGACTGTCTACCTCCTGTGCACGTCTTGGACTCATACAATTTAAGGTCCTACATAGGGCAGATTTTTCAAAGACCAGACTGTCTGAAATTTACCCGGATGTGGAAGACAAATGCGATAAATGTCTGGGATCACTATGTCACCTCAATCTCATGTTCTTTTTTTGACTGAATTTAAGACATTTTTGGACTGGTTATTTTACTATTATATCAGCTGTTTTTAAAGTAAATGTGCAAACTTGTCCACTTATTGCAAACATTTGATGTTTCTGACCCCTGACTTCCTTTTGTTACTACAGTGGCAATCTCCTAAATCTGTGTCACAATGGTTAAAGGATATTTTTTTAATTAGAGAAAGTTAAATACACTCTAAGAGGAAGCACGCAAACATTTCACAATAAATGGAAATGTTTGATTGACTATTTTTTCAAGTTTGGAACTGTTAGCACCTGTTGTCTACTGACTTATAGCAATACTATTTTCGTACTTTTTTTGTGTGTTTTTGCTGAGGTGGGGGAGGGGTTGTTGTTCTATACGATGTTTAATTTTCTTTCTATCTGAGTGTGTTGAAACTTGGATAGACAAAAGTGGTAAAATGTATTTCTCCGTTGGATCATTTATCAATATGTTGATAAAAAAATGTCAAAGACGAAAAAGAAACTCCACCTCTGAGTTGTGAGCGGGACTGTTGGCGTGGAGTAAGCCTGCACTGATACCACATCAGCCCTTTGTTTACGTGCTCTCCTGCTAGCTTACCGCCTTGCACACTCCCAAGCCAGCATTATTGGTGCAACAAAAATAGCGAGCAATATCAGAGCTTTCCAGCCGTCCAGTTCTGATCCAGAAGACATTCATGGATCTATTTGTCTATCTGTCGGATTCATCAGAATGGGGCGGAGCAGGAAGACTTTGGCCTCGCCCAGCGTACTTTCTGTGTCACAAATACAATCTTTTTCTAACAGCAATTTTTCATCTGGTCCTGATTCACAGCAATTTGAATAAAAAAATACTAAGACATGCAGTTTTGATCTTAATTTTCTTTATATTTGCCCTTCATCATGGGAACATATTAAAACACCAAAAACAAAAATTTAATTAGAGTGGGACCTCAAACACTGAGTATGAAAATTAAAAAAAAGTTTGAGCTTTTCTAGTTTTTACATGACCCCTTAGGAGGGTCCAGAACACACGTGTGTTTACTGGTGTGTTGCAGACTTGTTGCACATTTGTTTCCAAAATGCCAACAGTATTTGTGGGTAAAAACTCCCTCTTAAAGAAAGCGTGGCCTCCAATACTGGGAAGAAGACTGTGAAGCTGGAGAGGAGCTCTGCGGAGCCGCAGGCAGAAGCTTTTTCAAGCCTAAAGGGATTCCTCTAGATGTAATTAACACAGAGACCTGCTGCCCCAACGGCAGCCGAGTTGGCTGTGAAGATGCTCTTCTGTAGAGTCGTGTTTCTGTCAATGACAGTAAAGCTAAACTTTTCTGTTTCTGCAGCTGCTCCTCTGACCTAACCTCAGGCTTGAGTGATGGCAATGACGGCCAATCAGAGAAGAGCAAGCAGGAGGCAATGATGAGAGAAGCGACCAAACAGTTTAGAAGGAGAGCCAGAGCTCGTCTACGAATCATTGGGGTGAGTGCTAACAGATGTTAGTGGAGCCGCGTAGGTTGAAATTTCAGACAAATTGTGTGTTTTGTGGTTCAAGCTCCAAATTTAGGATGGACCTTCCATGTAGCATGTTAGCTACACAAATGGCGGCCATTTTTACAGACGCCGGCCATCCACTCAACTGTTACAAAAACATTCAATGTCTACTTGCCCCAGTCTGAACAACAAGGGCTTTTCATGCACAAAACGCATCTCCAGAATACAATTACATGTATTGTGTAGATTTTAAAATCTTGGATTTTTTTGTGGTTAATGTACTTTTGTGAAAGAGAGGGTCCTACAGTACATCCATGCCAAATTTGGTGCTGGTATCAAAATGTTCTTTGAATACCTGGCTCCACAATCTCACGATCTCTAAAAACAGGCTTCCTGTTCCCGTACTTGTGACCAAATCAGGACTGTTGGTTAGCTCTAATGAAGTTGATGAAGCCCTTCTAGACTACTGGTTGAAGTTCAGGTTAAAATAAAGATTAGTTAAGTGTAAGGTTAGAAAATAGATAGTTAGCGATACAACTGGAGAAAAAGGTCAAGAAAAAGTCTGAATCTGTCTCCAGGTGTCTGACAAGGTGGACCGAGTAGTGGAGTGTCAGCTGCAGACTCACAACAATAAGATGGTCACATTTAAGTTTGACCTGGATGGAGACAATCCAGAGGACATCGCATCTGTGATGGTGAGAGCAACCAGCCAATGGGAACACAGAACTGCTGAGGATGGAGAAGCTGATTTCTGAATGTTGCGTTCAGATTCACCGAGATTTTATCTTGCCATCTGAGCGAGAAGGATTTATCCTCCGCATGTATGACATCATCCAGAGGGCGGAGTCTATGATGCATCAGCATCATTCTGCAGCCTTGGACCAGCCTTCTCAGCTGATGGCCTCTTCTCCCCAGGTAACCTCAAACCATCAGTTTGTCAAGTAAGCTTGCTTTTTCTCTAGGATAGGTTGATTTGCTTTTACATGGCACTCCCAGAACAGAACCAAAGACTGAAGAGAACTGCACCAGAACTCATCTGTAGGAGAACACACCCTGGTTCTACAGAGAACCTGTGTTTTCTTGTTTGGTCCAAACCAGAGTTCAGGTTTCACAGCTTTAGAATCAAGAGGACATCCAAAGGAATCTCTGGCATGGACCAAATCAGCAACAAGTGTTGAAGTTACTGCTCTTCAGAAACGAAAGAAGACGAAGGTCTCCTTCAGTCCAAACCTGGACTTTGCTGTTACAGTTTGGACTCCAAACCTTTGAAAGAGCAGGAACTGCCGTTGTTTTTGACATCTGATTGTCTTCAATCTTCTCCAGTCAAACTCTCTTTGCTTTCAACATTTTCAGCCAAAGTCAGCAGCGGCAAACCTGCCAAGGACTTTGTCTTCCTCCTCCTTACCTGGTGAGCAAAGAGCTGTGTGCGTACACATGTACACGAAACACATGTACATGTGTGTGTTTGATGCCTCGTTGGGTTTTTTTTTTCAGAATGAACCCAAAACCTTTTTGCAAATCAAAGATAGGGTCTGGTGTGAGAGCAGGTTGCTTCCAGGCTCCTGGTCAGGTTCAGGTGTGAATGGAGGTCAGGTAATACATATGGATTAGTTGATTGTCTTTGTCCAAATATCCACACCAAAGAAACCTGTAAAATCATGAGAACCTGAGAAAGATGGTTTGTTCTCACTGGAGACTTCTGTGGGTGGAGGAGTGAAAGCATTTTGGGTTCTTATCCATGAGAGATTGAAGATTAGAGCGTGAGACCAATAAGTGGATTGGTGTGGCGTCTGCCTCTGTTCGGTCCGTTGTGGTGAAGACGGAACTGAGTCAGAATGGGAAGCTCTGTCGATCTTCGTTCCAATACGCACCTATGGTCAGGAGTTCTGAATTATCGAAAAAGAAGGTCTAGAATCTAAGTGACTAAAATGAGTGTCCTCTCCATGGTGGCTGGGCACTCCTTCAAAAATGGGGGAGGACCTCGGTCACCCAGAGGGAGCTCAAATTAGACGCTCTGCTTCTTCACATTGAGAGGAGCCATCTGAGGTAGCTAGGCCAACTCAGGGCGTGTTCCTTCAGGTGGAGAACCTGGGAAAGACCCAGGAAATGCTGGAGAGATTACATGTCTTGGCTGACCTGGGAACACATCAGGAGCTGGAGGAGGTGAGCGGGCAGAGGAATACTTGGGCATCTTTGCTGAGACTTCTCTGGATGAAAACAGATGAATAGATAGAACCAACAGTTGACTGTTTACCTTTCTAAATTAAGATGTGTGGTTCTGCTGATGTTAAGGATTGTTTCTCATGGCTTAGGTCAAAGGTTAGGCTGTCGGGTGGTTAGCATGTAGATAGATGCGTGTGGGGCAGGAAATACCAAAATGGATGGAAAACATGCTGGTGTGCATGTGTCATAGTTAGCAGCATTACTGTATGTGTAGTTTCTGTGGAAAAGCTTCCGGTCTTCAGCCGGAAACAACTGAAGACCGGCAGGTTTGTCTGGGTTTGGTTAGAGGAAGAAGTGATAGGAAGTTGTTTTTTAACACTGTAGAGGTCAGACCAATGACCCACTGATCTCTCATCATCTTCACTTCTCCCAGCATGCATCCCTTTACCTGCCGTTTTTTCTTCTCAGACATTGATGAAAGTGAGACCACGCCCTCAAAGGCAATTGACTTCAGCATTGACCCTGATGCCGTTCCTCCTGTGAGGCCATTAAGGTCACAGTCATTCCAGACTTCCTCAGGTACATGAACGGTTGAGCTGCTCATACATGTACAAAGTTCAGATCCTACGTTCATGAATCAATCTTACTGTGAGACTGTGATCCTGATGTTTCCACTGCCAGCTGACACGGCTCAGCAACGTTCAGGCGGAACAGACATTTGGTTTCCACTGTCATTGGCTAAAACAATTAGTGGAATCTGCCAATCAAAGCCCCCCCATTACAGCCTTAACAGAATGCTGGAATGGGTAACAGAAACAGGGTTTCCAAAAGAACTGAACCTCACTGGAAGCCTGGACTAAACCAAACTGAACCTGAATCTAAAGTCTGCACATCTAAACTGCTTTAACCTCTTTTCTCTTTTCCCTCTTAGCCTCTTCCTATGAGCCCTCCCTTTACCCTTACCATTACCCCCATCCTGAATCGGGAACCCCCCCCCTTTCTCAGCTCCCCACCCACTCCCAGTATCAGCTTCCTTCTCATCTTTACTCCACCTACACAGCGTCTTTCTCTACGCCCAGCTCTGCCCCCCGTATCCCACGTGTCCACAGCAACCCTTCCCTCTTGACTTCAACATCATCATCTTTAGCCCCTCCTCCTCCGAGGTGGCCCCCTCCTGACCAGCCTCTTTTCTCTTTGGCCAATGTACTCTCTGTGGCCATGAGTGTGGCTCATAGCCTAATGCCCCCACCTGGAACTTCAGGTCAAGGCTTTCAACCCCAACACCATTCCCTGTCCCCCCCCATTCCCGCAGTCAACATTCTCACCTCCCAGGTCTCCATCTTTAAGACATGAGCTTCAGACTTTACAAACACCTCCACCCCCAAACCGCACCAGCCCCCCTGGCCTATCAGACAGGCTTAGATCCAGAAGTCCAAAGGGGAGCAATGGATGGCAGACCTCCCGCTCAGGTAAGAAACAGCAAACAAAAAACATGTTTTTCAGAACTTCATTTTAATTTCTTTGCATTTGAACTCAATTTGCTACTTTCCGTCAACATTTGCCTTCAGGTAAAATGTCAAAGTGCTCCCGTACAGTATTTTATGTTCCAGTACTTATGTTACATTTGAAAAGACTGCCTAACATGACGTCACAACGTTCTACCGTGTTTTACGCACCATAAAGCTGCTGCATTATTTGGTGCAATCTTAATTAGGACGCCTGTTCTGTCCTTAACTGAATATTAAGTCCAAAACAAGGTCAAAGAAGTAAAACAATGAGTTTAGAGGAGCTTTATTCCACCATTTAACAATCCACTCCCATTATTTTTAATCATCTGCTCCTGCAAAACATTTTCAGTGTCTGAATGAAACGACTGCGTAATCAAACATGCCGGCTTCCCTCTCATCGTTGTTGAAGCCCGGACACCCACAATCCATTCACATTTGGAGGCGTAAGTCGCCCAGCGCTGCCTCCCAGTCTTAGTAGAAGTGTGTGAGCCGTCTGTCATCCATCGCTCCCATGAACAAAGACACACACTCTATTTTGCTTTCTCTCCTATGACATCGGGAACCTTTCTTTGAGGGCCTGAAGGGGACCTCCCGGAGCGGGACACTAATTCAGCAGGGCTGGATCCCTGTGACTCTTGCACAGTCATGTGCAGCAAACATACTGGAAAAGCATGTGCGTGAGATCTGACTACATGTCTGCGCGGCATGCAGCCATGCACGTGAGAGGAGCGCCAACGTCCCAAAGCGCTTGAAATCAGCTGCGTGCTCCATTGTAGTTGTAGTTAGGGTTAGAGAAAAGGGTTACATGACATCACAACATTTTACTTTACATCAGGGGTCTCAAACTTAATTTTCCTTCTTCCACTAAAGGCAGAGTCTGGCTGAAGCTGGGCCGCAACTTCAGCGTGCACTCATGCACGCACGCGCAGCTCGTGCGTCTGGGAAGCCAAGACTAATTTGATTTAGAATTTAAAGAAATTCTAATCTTCTCAGTTTTTTTTTACATTTTATTTTATAACACAAAATAAGATGAAAAAAGACTCTAGTGTAACCAAGTTTGGAACTTCCTCAGTTAGATCCCTTCTCTGGTTGTAAAGTTGTATGAAGCATGTCCTGTACTATTAACTGTACTGTTTTATTGACTGTTTTCTGTACAAACTGATTAATAAAACTCTCAATCAAGAAATACATAAACAAATTAAAACTCAATAAGTGAATAAATCAATAATAACTATCAACAATAAAAAGTTCAATTACCACGGTTACATTTGAACTGTTCAACACTAAATAAGACTTAAATTTAACAGTTCTTTAACCTCCATCAATGGGTTCTTCTGAACATGGCGTCTCTTGCTCCTTCCTGCTGAACATTTGGCAGAGCTTCGTCACTTCGTTCCACAATGTTCTACTTTGCATGACATCACTGCTTTTTTTGACCCTGTTTGAAGGGAGAGCCGAGATTCTTTACCGTTTTTGGGAAAGTTGAGTTTAGCATTTTGCAAAAGACCATTCTGCCATTGATCAATGCTTTGGTGTTCAGGAACAGATTCTGTGGTCATTGTTAATTTGTATGTAGCTGTTAAGAACGTGGATAGGCCAAACTGTAAATATTGGTAATGTAAAGATACAGGGTGAGCTTTGGGACATCTGAGAACCCAGAGGGACTCTTAAGGCCTTGTGTTGAAGCAGGCTTTGCAGTCATGCATGTAGAGTTCATATTTTCATGTGGAAATACATTTTAAGAATGAATCCCCTTATCTTTCCTTTCAAGCTTGTTCATGAACTTGATTGTTCACTTGTTTGTTCATTCCAGCATCACAGTTTTGTCCAACCACCAGTTGGCGCAGCTCCTTTCTCTCAGGGTGAGTCTCTCAGACATCCCAAAGTCATTTATCACCCATTTGAATCTGACCTCCATCCCACGTCTTTCAGGTTCAGAGACCTTCGTTCTTCGCCCCCAAGCCAGCATCACCAATTACAGAGGAGAGTTTTCTGACTCCTCCACCTCATCCTCAACATCCCCTCCTCCACCATCAGGATCCTTCTCCAAAGTAAGACTTTCTCTGTGGGTCATTTTCTGGACCAGACTCCTGCTTTCAGCCTAAAAAAAGTTGGTTTGTGTGAAAATCCATCTTCATCAGAAATGACCGGGAGGGTTTGGACAGTTGAACTTCATACCAAACGAATGCTGGGATTAAATGATTACCTCTCTGAAGCACTCAGGTCTAAAAGTTAAAGCATCTCTAGCTGTTACACACCTAGGGGTGTGAAATGTGTTCTCAAGATTTTCAATTCAATTCAATGCAATTTTATTTCTATAGCCCAATATTACAGCCATAGCCGTCTCATTGGACTGATTATGAATATATTGCAAGAAGCAAAAATAATTATTAAACATGTAAAAGTAAACAATAGCTGGTTATAAAACAGACTAAGCTGAACAAACATCTCTGTCCTTCATGGTAAGGAAAAACTCATAAAAAACCCTATCTTTTTTGGGGAAAAAAAACTAAGAAACCTCAGAGTTTCCCACATGAAGGAGAGATCCTCGGCAATTAAAAAACTGCAAAATGAGATAGATGAGATATACTTGGAAGAAGTTAAAAAGAAATTGGTATTTCTGAAACAGGGATATTACGAAGCAGGAGGTAAAGCAATGAAACTATTAGCATACAAATTGAGAAAACAGCAAAAGGATACTACCATCACTAAAATAAGATGTCCCCGAACGGAGGAAATACAGTATAAACCAGATGATATCCAACACGGTTTTGAGGAATACTATAAGAATTTATATGCACAGCCAAAACTAGATAATGTAAGCGAAATAGAAAGTTTTCTTGAATCTCTAGATTTACCTAAGATCACACAGGAACAAAATAAAATTTTGGTGGCCAAAATAACTGAGAACGAGGTGAAAGCCGCAATATCTAGACTTAAACCACAGAAGAGTCCAGGCCCAGATGGCTTCCCGGCCCGAGTGGTACAAATGTTTTAGGACCCAACTGACCCCAAAAATATGTCACATATGTAACTTGGTACTACAGCAGAGAACTATCCCCCCCTCATGGAGGGATGCAATCATTTCAGTGATACCAAAAGAAGGCAAAGATAAACTAGATTGTAAACATACCGACCAATATCAGTGTTAAATGTAGACTATAAAATATTTATGTCTATATTAGCTAGAAGAATAGAGAAAATTTACCTTCACTTATTCACCTTGACCAGACGGGTTTCGTCCATCAAAGACAGACCCATGATAGTTTGAGAAGGACACTACATATTATGTGGAATATACAACAAATAAGACACAAGCAATGCTCATGGGGTTGGACGCAGAGAAGGCATTTGATTCAGTCAGATGGACCTTCCTGTTTAAAGTACTAGATAAATTTGGTTTTCATAAAACGCTCACCCAGACCCTTCAAACGATATACAATAACCCCACAGCAAGAATTAAAATTAATGGTAGTCTTACAAAAACCTTTACATTAGAGCGTTCCTGCAGGCAGGGATGCCCATGCTCACCACTTCTTTTTGCCCTATTTATCGAGCCTCTCAGTCAATATATCAGACAAATGGAAGAGATTACAGGAGTGGTAAAAGGAACTAAACTATTACTAAACTATTTGACTTTAATTTTGCCCCTCTAAACTTAAAAATAAAATCTGACATTTCCAGATGGACCCTCCTGCCCTTCCTCAATTTATCTTCAAGGATTGATGCAATAAAAATTGATATTCTACCTCGCCTAATATATCTTTTCCAGATGCTACCAATAGAAATAAATGATCAGCAATTCATTGAATGGGACAAATTGATTTCACGTTACATTTGGATGGGCAAGAGACCCAGAATAAGATACAAAACAATGCAGCTATCAAAAGAGAAAGGGGGTATGGCATTACCAAACCTCAAGAATTATTATTATGCAGCTCAGGTCAGACCTCTTGTATGGCTATGCGATCCACAATTTAGGGCAAGGTGGAAGGAAATAGAAGAGGTAGGACCCAGAGAACCTCCCGTACAAACTATAATAGCAGATAGTAAATTGACAAATAACCTTGACGATAACCCTTGGTTAAAAATATCTATAAAAATATGGCGGAAAATAGTAAAGAACTATAATCTGGAGGGGGCTGAAAAGATACTGCGATGGGGGGCATATGACACAGATTTTCTGCCAAACAAGACAGACTCAAGTTTTAAGATATGGAGGACAAAAGGAGTAACTGCATACTGTAACCTAATAAACAAGGGTGATGTAAAAAGTTTTGAAATGTGCAAGAAGGAATACAGATTGGAGAACAAAGATTTTTTTCGGTATTTACAGATACGTCATAGACTGAATGGGATCTTGGCTGAGGGGTCAGGAAAATTGAACAGCGACATACTGAATGTGTTACAACAGCCTACACATCAGGGAGTGGACGTGGAGTAATATCTAAATTGTACAAGGGCTTACAGAGCTCCCCATATCCAAACACACAATATATAAAGGTAAATGGGAAAAAGAAGGGAGATTGGTAATTTCTGAGGAAGAATGGGAAAATATCTGCAAATCACAATGGAAAACCACGCATTCGCATAGCTGGAGGGAATGAGCAGAATGAGCAGGGAATGTGTAAACTGGAAATAATGTAACTGTAGTGTGAATGTTTTGACTCCCCCAATAAAAAAAAAAAAAATAATAAATGAAGGAGAGATCCTCAACCCCGAATGGACAGGTGATGTACTAGAACTATTAAAGAAAAGTGAGCTTAATTCATTCTATAACTACATGGTTGAATAACAAGTATATGTCTAATAAACAAACACGTCTAGATAAACAGCTACAAGTTAAGATAACAGCTAAATATTAAATAAACAACGACATGTTTGCATAGTCTATCAGATGGGTTTCATCCAGTAGGAGTTGCTGGAAGAGCCAAAGGTGAGGTCACGGTCAAAGACAGGAGCGGGAAGAGCAAAGTTATGATTGAATCAGGAATGTTCTGCTGTCTGATGATGTGGAAGCCTGTTTGCACTAAGCAGGCCGGGGAACCATCTCAGAGCCCTGTGGAACACCATGAGGAAGACTCGTGACTACAGTTCCTGTATTTCCAAAGACATCTTCCAGTTTCTGCAGTAAAAAGTTCTGATCAATGGGGTCCAATGGAGCACAGAAGTCCTGAAGAACCAGAACAGACACCAGGAGATGATTGCTACCTGCAGCAGAGCTGTTTCCATGGGAGGACCTAGCTAAATTCTGAATGTTATTCCCTCCTGCAGGTGTCCCCCCCGGTGTCCCCATCGCGCTCAATCTCTCCCACGTTGAAAGGTGAGACCCTCCCACCTAGACAAAATTGGAACCAATGAGTTAAATAGGCTAGACACTCTACGTTATCCTGTTAACCATTGTCCTAGCTAGATAAAGAGCGACGCCATATTGGGCAGGTCAGTAAACAATGAGACGCGGCTTAGCAGATACAGGAAACTTACCATAAATGCTTCATTTTTGTCCAATTTGTAAAAGAGGAAAAACTGATCATCAGAAAAAAAAAACCCAGGTCATGGTATTGATGTTTTTATAAGAGGCATTTCAAACTTTTCTATCAATAAATTTGTCATTAATAGGGAAAATGCATACCTGACGCATGGTTTTGATTGAATTCAAATCCACACAGACTAAATTTACACAAACTGCCCCAATATGGCGTCCAGATTTGCGTACGTGACAAGCTGACATAGGAACTCAAGCCTACAGCTCACTGGTGGAACCTCTCTGCTTGAGCTCAGGTGTTGGACGAGGCCCAAACCTGCTGGACTGTGGGGGCGCACTGACCCCACCCCCACTCCTCTAACCCTGAAATGTACAACATTTTCTTTCCCCCCAGTGGAGAAACCGGCCTTCACTGTGGGCCGCTTCCAGGTGACCCCATCTACACCCAATGCGCACTCCCCCACTGCTACTCAGAAGAACCAATCAGAGAGCAGGTCAGGAAGCAGTTCCGAAGAAGACAGCCAATCAGAAAGCAACAACCACACAGTCATCAATTCGACATATGGTCACTGTGACAACCCCACAAAGTCAAGATGGAAAGCAGATGAGCCGTTTTTAAACTGGGAATGATGATGTGGGAGGGACCAGCCAACAGCCAATCACGGAGCCGTTCTGCTACCTACAGCTCTGACGAATCAGAGGGCGAGGAGATGTGGGAGGAGCTACTGGAGCTTCGTGAAAGGTGATTGATCAATCAAATTGACATTTTATTCTGCGTTTACCATTGAAACGTAAAGGCAAACGCAGTCTTATTAAACTGAACGAGTATCTCTGTTTCAAATCAAACACTCATCGTTTCAGGAAGCAGCTTCACATAACAGAAGCAACAAACTTGAATTAGCTCCTCCCCCTTTACCTGCAGACACTTAGTGGAGGTCCAGAATCTGCAAATGAGTCAAAAGCAAGAAATGGAGGAGCTTTATAGAAGGAAGGGTATAGCCTTGCCTCCTGGGATCGTCCCTCCAGCTGCCATGTTGAACCCACCGCCAACGCCGCCTCTCCAAGTCAGGAAGCTATCCTCTACCACGCCGCAGCAGCATCCAGAGACTGGATCTGCTGCCCCCTGCAGGTGAGGGCAGTACCACAAACTCACGTGAGTGTGCTGAAACTTCATAAAGTAAGTCTGTGTGTGTTCCAGGAATCATGAGGAAGGGTTCCGTCAGCGGCAGCAGCAGCGGATCTCAAGACAGAATCCTGAAAGGAGTAACCTTTGCTCCTGGTCACAGCTGCATGGTGAGCATCTCAGATCCAGGACCAGCTCCAAAAGTGAGATCAGGATCAGGACCAGGGACCATTTCTGTGGCTTTTTTGGTTTAGTCTGCGTTGGTTATTTGCTTACAGCTGAATAAAGAGAATGTTTGACTTCTGACCTTTGTGCTGCAGTGACAGGAGGTCCAGAGGAGGTGAAGATGCTCCACTCAGATGAAGAGGAGGCATTCAGACCTTGTTGAAAGTTTCCGTTTATCAGCAGAGAAATGAGGTCACGACCTGAGCGGCGTCTCTGTGCTAACTTCCTGTCAGACCAGTTGATGGTCAGTTCCTTGAAGAGGCAGAACATGGAAACCAGACTGTGGGAAAATCTGCTCTTCGTCCTGTGATGGTGGCAACATCCTCTGGCTGCAGGTGGAGGTGTGGTCCTCTGACCCAACAAAGCATGGAAGGTCTAAGCGGGAGCTGAGAACCTCCAGAACCATCCAGCAACATTCATGGTGGTCCTGCTCACTGACATAGAGGCGGGGCAGAAACCAGGAGCATCCGCTTCCACCGAGCTGATCAGGAGGATGAAGAACATCGTGTCCTCCTCTGCAGTTCAGGACCCTTTACCCATAAAGAACCGGTTCCCATCCGGTGCCAGCCCGACAGCATCCCACATAACATCTAAACACGAAACATTTCTGGAAGTTCCTCGGATCCTGAGCAAGTTTACTTCCAGGTTCTCCTGTTCTAATCTGAACGAGTGTTGAACTCAAACGTTTGGTTTCTTCAAGTCTGCTCACTAATAAAAACTGACGAGGAATAAAGGTTTACTGGAAATGATTGACCCTGTGAGGGTCAGTTAACCACACCCAGCAGAGACGGATGGAGGTCCTCCTGGACGTCACAAAACCCCACAGTATCACCACCACACACAACCACAGACTCACACCTAATGGTGTTATTTATTCACCAATCAACCTCTGTCTGTGGGTGTTGTGGTGTCAGAAACCAGAAAAGGACCAGACCATACCTGAGATGCACGGCGGTTCTGCAGGTTCCTGGACCGCTGTCATGTCGAGTCTGTTTCAAGACACAGGGGTCAGAGGTCACAAGAAACCAGGATAAAACTGAACAAAAACTCGTAGCCCAGCAGCTGTCAGTCTGCCATCAGCACCTCCTGGTTCCTTGCTGGGTTCTCATCACCCAACGACAGCGTCCCGAAGCCTGCGGCTCCCAAACACGTGCTGTGAGAAAAGCCTCCGACGGGACTCTCCAGGAAGTGCTTCTGGTCCAGCAGCATCTTCATCATGATCACAAAGGCAGCAGAGCTTCAGAACAATATAGACTTTATTAGTTCACTAAAGTTGAAATAAAGACTGGCTTTAAATGATTCACAATGCAACAATCCAGCATCTGGTTCATGTACACAGGAAGTGCATTCTCCCTACAGCTGCAGCATCTTTCCAAAATAAGAGCCCACCAAAGTACAGCTTCAGTTTTTATGGTAAAAACCACATGATCCAGCACGGAGCACGGCAAGTTGGCCCGCCCCCTGAGCTTTAGCCCAGGCCGCAACGGCCCCCCAACAGTAGACTAAAAAAAAAAAGTCCTTGAGGTTGTCCGGAGTCCAGCTTCCAAAGTCCAGGAGGGGAGGGCCGCTGGACAGCAGGAAGCCAGAATCACAGCACTGCTCGGGAATGTTTCAGAACATTTTATTTTTATCAGCAATGGAAAAATAGAACCTTTACAAACGTCTTCAATTCTCAGAAATCGTGTCAACACGCACAAACGCTGAGGGACCCCGCTCAAACCACGAGCAGCAGGAGCGGGGTGAAGCTCCGGTCCGGCTGTCCGCCGCGTTCATTTGGCACTTGCTCCTCTGCGTTTACCTTTACGGGGGGTTAGTGCTGCTGTTGGTGGGGGGTGGAGCGGGGTTCTGAGCACATGACGCGCTCAGAGGAAGAAAAAGAAGAGCAACAAAAACCGAGAAGTCCAGAGTGGTCCAGCCCCCCCCCCACTCGGCTGCTGGGAGCAGTGGGCCCATGACATCATCGTGATGTCATATAGGGTCCAGCTAGAAAATGAAGAGAGGGGCTGGTTTGTTGCAGGGGCGGGGAGGGTCCAGTCTGCAGGCTGTCCAAGGGGGTGGGGTAGGGGTGGTTTGGGTGTGGCCTGCTGAAACTGGAGGTGGTGATGTCATCGCGCTCACACAGACACTCATCTCACTGCAGCCGGCGGCGCTCCAACACGCTTGTCCGGCGCTGTTCATTCTTAAGCCTCTCTGATGTCATGTAACTGTCTGTGCCCCCCCCATCTGCAAGCACACAAACACACATGAGCGCGCTGGTACGCAGCGGCGGGGTTGGGGTCACACCCAGCTCTCACCAGGCCTGGCTCTTCAGCTTCCGCAGCTCCTTGGTGGCCCAGGTGGCCAGCATTTTGGTCTTGTTGGTCTTAGAGCGCCGGCCCTCCGTCAGCAAGTCATTGATGAGCGGGCGCACCTCCATCAGCTTCATCACATCTTTCCCAAACGCCGTGCACAGGTCGCTGCCACACAAACAAGCAAACATGCTGAGGCTTTTATTGTGAAAGTCAAAATGCTACATCCATACAGACCAGCTGTGAGCCGACTTCCACAGCCCCCCTTCAGCAGCAGGAGGGGCATGCTCCATCAGGAACATCGTATCAGAACTGGACTGAGTGAATGTGAAACCCCCCCAACAGAAAACTGTTTACTGACAGCTTCAACCAAATGAGCTCAATTAAGCCGCTGTCATCTTGGAGTACGCAGTAATTGGTCTAAGAATTTGTTTCTACAGCAACCACTCTCACTAATCAGGAGGGAGCTTGGATGGCAAAACCCCTACCACAAACCGTCCAACATTTTGAATGTTGGATGTGGGGGCCAGCAGGCTCCACCTACTTCTGAGGCATCTGATTGGTCAAGTTTTTACAGTGACCAAGACCTGCCATCACTGCAAAAAAATACAAAATGAAATAAAACAAACGCCGGAGCAAAAAAATAAAATAAAAAATCCACACCAGAAGTGGGACAAAAGTACACACTGTGACTTGGAACAGCGTGAATTCACCAGTCCGCCAACGTTTTGTCTGTGTTGCGTTGACACAAAGAAACAACATCATTCATCATTCGGAACGTTGATGTCGTCCCCATCATGTCTGCGTCTGAAGTCTGTTTCTTCACAACACAAGCACTGCACAGCAGTTGCATATCCAGGCTGTCAACCAATCAATTTTGCAGTAAAAAGCCAGAAAAAACAAGTCCAGATTTAAAAAGAATCTGTTCTGTTGTACTTTCAAAATAAAACTATAAAACATTTAATATTTACGGTAATGTGCTTACACCATTCTGCACATTACCACCACAGATCCATTATCACCATGGACGATTAAAGTTGAATGTCCAAAAACATTCTTTAATCCTCATGTATGACAAAACATTAAGGGTATAAACGATTTCTTATTAAGGGCCTAGATCATGCAAAATCAGCTTTTTTAACTTTTGAGAGTATTATAATCTCAACTACTCATGAAAAACATCCCAAAGTGGTATTTGGATCTCCAAACATTGCTGTAAAATCCCGCACACCAGCCCCTTCCAATTCCTCAGAACAAGTGGGTCCCTGAGTTCAGCCCCTCCCAGGAAGCGCTAACACACATTTTCTCCACGGAGCTCACAGGGATCAGCAAAACACTTTCATTTTAGCTCCGACTCTGAGAACAAGTGGTTCCTCCTGCACCTAACCTGCAAAGACAACAATGGTCGCTGCCGAGGCCGGCAAAAGGATGACGTGATGAAATGAAAGGAGGCGGAGCCTCAGAGATCAGGTCGTCTCACTTCAGTTGTGGGTTTTTGTTTTGCACAGTTCATTTTTTGCTAGGGTTAAAGATGATTATGTAGAAGATGTTAAAAAAGTATCAGTAAGAATGGGGATTCTGACTAATAGCATGACTGAGTACCAACTCTTTATTCTCGATACAAGTCTGTGGGATTTTGGACTCTTGGAACCAGGACCTGCTTGGAACGCGGGGGAGGCGGGGTCAAACAGTCCAGTTCTCATGTATAGTCAGTAATCTGGCAAAAGTCTTCCCCCCTCATGGGCTTTGGTCTAGAATCTACTTTGATCAGATGGACCATCCCAACAATGCTGTTGAGCGTCTGCGGCATCAGCCGCTTACAGGTCATTTCTGTCAGTGCGTCTTCCTGCACCTACTGACTGCAGAGTCTCCACTGATTTACAGAATTTATATTAAATGATTCTGAACATGTTTAAAGAACATTTAAAATGTCATTCATCCTGCAGAACAGTAGACATGGCATTTCCTTACCCAATCAGTCCAGCAGCGTTGGCCACCACTCCATCAGAGTGATCTTCATCCTCAGCGATGTGGTGAATGAAGGACAGGATGAACTCCACCCGAGGCTGCACCAGCATGACGTCCGCTGCAGAGGAAGAGGGAGGAGCCTCCACTTATATCTGTTTATGTGCCAACAGCTGTTTGAATGTTTACATCTAGGTTGGATTAATTACATCTTGGTTTACATGTTTGTTGGATCCCACAAAACCAGAAAGCTGTGTTGGTGGGTTCCACCTGCATCTTTCTGGGTGAAAAGACCCACAATTCTCTGCGATGGCGCAAAATCCTCCTGTTCCACTAAAGACAGGAAGAGGAACGGCCATCGCTGCAGTCATGTGACTAAACGGGTGCGTGAGCGCGCTCTTACGATGAACGTTCTCCTGGTCGCCCTTCAGGCCCTGAATGATGCCGGTGTACGCCTCCAGACAGCCCTCTCTCAGCTCGTTCAGGTAGTCCACCATGTCGTAGTCCGTCTGAAACACAAGTCATCTTGATCTGCTGCATGTGAGCAGAAATGTAGACGTTCTTCACGGAAGGTGTGATGCAGAGATCATTGACACGCACGTTCCTGACCTCTCCGGCTCACCTTGTCTACCTGCGCCTGTGAGGCCTGCTGCAGGGTGTCCAGCACGATGTCCAGATACTTCTTGAACTCTCCTCCGATCGCCAAAGCAATGTCTCCAAACGCAGAGAGGATCTGAGGCTTCACGGATCGGTGCACGTTCTCGTTCTGCACACAAACACTCAGAATGAAGGCAGGAACCCGCTTTATGTCAGATAGACCGGTTCTAACTCACATTCTGCAGCAGAGGTCTGAATCCGTCACCAGAACCAGGCATGCCCAAACCATCCTCACTCCCAAGTCGTCACATATTGACGCGCAGGGAAGGACACCTCTGTGTCACACTTTGATTTGGTGTATTCAACTCATTTTTTTGATACGCCAGCTCATGCAATTAAATTAAGGCTCCCTCAACCTCCTGGGGGCAAACCGGGGACCAGTTTAGCACCCTAATCTGGTTCCCTAACCTTAATCTGCAGACCCGGTTAGGTTTAGGGTACCGGTACCAGCTGCGCCCCGAGATTTTAATCTGCGTCCGGTACCGCAGCCTAACAACCAGATCCCCGATTTCACTGGAACCGCCAGCACATCAAAAAGCGAGGAGTTGGGAACATCCAAACGCGGAGGGGTCCTCACTCACGCATCGATGTGTGAGCACTCGGGAGTGTGAATGGGTTGGGATTGCACCTCTTTTACAATAAAAACCACCATTTATTTTCAGGATCAGATCAGATTTTGTTCTGAAAGGCAATCAGTTCCTGGGTGGGGGGGTCACAGCTCACCCCGAGGTTCTCCAGCAGCAGCTGCATGATCTCGTCACAGTAAAGCAAGATGTTGGAGGTCAAAGCTCTGCACAGGTCACACACCAAACCCACAGCCGCAGGCACACCTGCAACAAGGTTGCATGAGGCTCAGCTCATCCTCACTCTTCATCACCAAGAACGCCTCAGAGAAACTGCCATCACCTGGTATTCCAGCGTAATTCTTTAGTCCGATGGCGAGGGGAAGGGCTTGAAAGCGTCCATGTACTTCTGAAAGTCACTGCCCAGGACTGAAAGAACCGAGGAGTTACCAGAGCTCAACGCACACGCACAGGTGTGTGCACCTCAACATACCTTCAACCAGAGTGGAGACGGCCATCAGAGCGTCCTCCTGAACGCCGCCAGAGCCGGCCGTGCTCTGAAACATCCTGAGTAGAGACGCCATGACCACATCAGAGATCTGCAGCGCGTCCTGGTGCTGCACCTTCCTAAGCACGTTCTGCAGGGAGCATCCAAAGGTCGCCACATTGAGACAGGAAGTGTTCAGAGATCAGTCAAGATGAGACAGGAAGTGTTGAGAGATCAGTCAAGGTGAGACAGGAAGTGTTGAGAGATCAGTCAAGGTGAGACAGGAAGTGTTCAGAGATCAGTCAAGATGAAACAGGAAGTGTTCAGAGATCAGTCAAGATGAAACAGGAAGTGTTCAGAGATCAGTCAAGGTGAGACAGGAAGTGTTCAGAGATCAGTCAAGATGAAACAGGAAGTGTTGAGAGATCAGTCAAGGTGAGACAGGAAGTGTTCAGAGATCAGTCAAGGTGAGACAGGAAGTGTTCAGAGATCAGTCAAGATGAAACAGGAAGTGTTCAGAGATCAGTCAAGATGAAACAGGAAGTGTTCAGAGATCAGTCAAGATGAAACAGGAAGTGTTCAGAGATCAGTCAAGATGAAACAGGAAGTGTTCAGAGATCAGTCAAGATGAAACAGGAAGTGTTGAGAGATCAGTCAAGGTGAGACAGGAAGTGTTCAGAGATCAGTCAAGATGAAACAGGAAGTGTTCAGAGATCAGTCAAGATGAAACAGGAAGTGTTCAGAGATCAGTCAAGATGAGACAGGAAGTGTTCAGAGATCAGTCAAGGTGAGACAGGAAGTGTTCAGAGATCAGTCAAGGTGAGACAGGAAGTGTTCAGAGATCAGTCAAGATGAGACAGGAAGTGTTCAGAGATCAGTCAAGGTGAGACAGGAAGTGTTCAGAGATCAGTCAAGATGAAACAGGAAGTGTTGAGAGATCAGTCAAGGTGAGACAGGAAGTGTTCAGAGATCAGTCAAGATGAAACAGGAAGTGTTCAGAGATCAGTCAAGGTGAGACAGGAAGTGTTCAGAGATCAGTCAAGATGAAACAGGAAGTGTTCAGAGATCAGTCAAGATGAAACAGGAAGTGTTCAGAGATCAGTCAAGGTGAGACAGGAGCCGTACCTGCAGCGTGGCACAGAGCAGAGACTGCAGATCGTTGAACTGGATTCTGTCTGATGTGCTCTGGATGTGAGACTGTACACAGGAAGATACATCACAAAAGACTTCCTGACTCAGTTTAGTTTCTTCTCCTGGTTCACAATCAGGGTTCCAGTCCTACCTCCATTTGCAAAACCTGCTGCAGCCGCTCCATGATGACCAGTGTGGTCTTCTGCACTGCGGGGTAGCAGTCTTGAGCGCTGTTCTTCACGATCTCCATCAGAGCCTCATAGGCCGCAGAGCGCAGGTTGTTCTGATGACCATCAGGTCTGATGCATAACAAACGCACAACGGTGTCACACCAACCAGGACTGGGACAGACCCCTCAGACCGTGCTCCTGCACAAGTGGTACCTGTCTGTGGTCTCCAGCAGTTTCTGCACGATGATCTCAAAGGACGAGGACAGGCAGTAGGTGCTGGGCTCCTCCTGGTCCTCTGCTGCGTCTGTAGCTTCATACGCCGCCTCCGCCAGAGACGACAGGGCCTGAGAAGGAAGTCGGCCAAACCCGTCAGTTGCACAGTGTCAAGAACACACTCTAGCATATAGTGTTTCTAAGCCGCTACTGGATACAAGCGCATGTCCCTACAGATAGAAGACTGTTGGTGTGAAATGTGCAAAGTGGTGCCGATCTGTTGAATCTTTCTCCAGGCTTTCTGTTTCACAGCTTTATTCAGACAAATGGAAGATTATCCAACAGTTGGCACTGCCATGTTTTGAAAAGGATTGCAATCCATACGTCACTATCCAAGTCCCTGATTGTTCAACCAGTTAGACCTTCGACAGCCGTTTTTCCGTGTATTTTGTACGTAGAGCCCACAAACAGACTCAAAGACTTGTGTAGTGACGCATGACTGCGAGTTTTAAACGAAGCCCGAACTGAACCTTCACATCGACTTTTCATTGGAAGTCCCTTAAACGGTCCAACCCCGATGGGAACAGAGCTTCAAAGATTGGACCTCCTGGTCCTGCAGCTCACCCAGCACACGTTGGAAGCTACTCGTGGCTCCGCCCCCAGCCCCTCGATCAGGCATTGCAGTAGAGGGGCCAGGTAAACCTCATTGATGGCGGCCTCGGGAAGCAGCTCGCAGATCCTCCCCACCGTCCAGGCTGTGGTGTCCCTCACCACCACGCTGGGGTCCTTCATCAGCTCGATCAGTGTGGGCATGGCCTGAGGCAGGGCACACAGTCAGAGGCACGCGAGGGTGATGGCTGGCTGGCCGGCCCCCGCCGCGCCGCTGCTTACCTGGATGACCAGGGGCTTGAGCTGGTTCAGGTCGGGCCCCTCCAGGATGGAGCCGAAAGCCATGACAGAGGCGTCTCTGTAACGCCAGTCGGGGTGTTTGATGTGCTCCTTGATGAAGGGCAGAACATGAGGAACCACGTCGTCCTCGCAGCATGTGGCGAGCAGCATCAGACACACGCCGGCCGCTTTGCAAGGGTTCCAGTCGTCGTCGTCGTCATTCTCGTCCTGCACAGACACAGGTTCAGCGCTGCACGTGCACGCCCGCGTGCACGTCTGCGGTCAGCCGGCTCACCTGCTTGGTCAGGGTTTGGGTGAGGATGGGGACCAGGTACTGGAGCGCTCCTTTAGCGTAGAACTTGCTGGTGTGCTCGGGGGGGCGACCTTGCTCAGAGGCCTGTGATTGGATGAGAAGAACAGGGTGAGTCAGCAGGTTGCAGTGCCGCCAGCAGGCGGGGAAGCAGACGCACCTCTGAGGCTTCGATGGCCAGGTCCATCTCCTCATCGCAGACATTGGACCAGAACTCGATGCCCTGCAGAGCCACCTCATCGATGTCGCTCTTCATCGCCTCAATGGTGATCTGAGGACACGACAGAGGTCAGGCCAGGCAGGACGCCACCGGGATATCCGGACCACACCACCCCATCCTTACCGCAAACAGCGCCGGGCCCATGTACGTCTCCATGTACTGGTAGTACAGGGACATGATCTTCACCAGGTTCTGCAGAGCCGCCACGCGCACCTGAACGCAGCACAGAGGCGTCAGCGCGGAGCTAGGAGCACGTTCAGGAGCGTGCAGGTGTGGATACTCACTCTGGTGTCGGGACACTGCGTGGCCTCACACACCACCTGCATGATGAAGTGTCTCTCCGTCTGAAACAGAGGGCAGGGCTCAGCGTTCTCCTACACCTCCTGTGACTCCGCCTCCAGCACCGCCTACCTCCTTGTCGAAGTTGGCCTTGGTGAACTCCAGTGAGTTGAGCAACGCGTTGGTGGCAGCCAGCTTCACGTTGTTGCTGGGCTCCTCCTTCCTCATGCCCTGGATGATGGCGGTCAGGATCTGATTTCCGTTCTCCTGCAGCTGCTCCGGGTCCTGAGCACAAAGAAACCCGTTAGAACGTTCTGACCCGCTTCCGGTTACATGGAGGAACATACAGATGTTTGAATACTGGGAGGTTCCTCAGCCAACTGAGAACATCCAGGAAGCTCCAAAAAACGGGTGGTTCTGAGTCCACTAGAATCAGAACTTTTTCTGGTGCTTTGAAAAACTTTAATCTGACATTTCAGTTCAGAAATGGTCATGAAAACTATGAAAAACGCTGCACGTTCTGCACAAACAACAACAACAGTTCATACAACTTTCTTCTGAAACTGCAACTTTAAGCTCTTATCTTAAAAAAGTTGGACCAAAAATATGTCCCATCATAAACCATACGTTTTCCAACACAGTTCCTCCGAGTTCCTACAAAGATCACAGCTGAAGCAGCTCAGCAGGTTGAAAGATCTTATTTAGCAACGGTTTTCTAAAACATGTTATTGAATATCTTTAAAACTAAAGATAAACCCATTACACTATTGTAGTCGGTGCTGCTAAATCCAACCAAGATCATCTGCGTTTTTAGTTCCAACATTTTAAAGAGCTACAAACGGGCTGAGCTCAGACATCATCTGCTCATGAAAACTATAGGATGAGCTGCAAGGAAAGGTTACAACACCACAATGTTTCCATGTCACAGACATGATCCGTTCTATGTGCTCGTCACAATATCACCAGTGTGTTTGGTTCTTTCTACTTGACCACAAACCTTACAGACTAAATCATTGGATGTAGTTCTATTCTAGTCGTTTCTTTTTGTCTGCGGCGATGCAGAAAAGGAGTTAAAGCCGGAGTTTGCCTTCAGAAGGAGGCAGGGACCGTCAATCAAGTCCACAAAAAACACCCCAGACACACAACAGCAGTTTCTCAGTAACTCACCACATATAATCCCCAAAACATCTTAAGTACTCCTTACTGTTAGAAAAAACTCCACAGAAATCCTGATATCACTACTCTCATAGAGGGAACCATTGTGTTTGAGCAATGCAAGTTATAGACGCATTCTTATCTCCTCACTTCTCGACTAAAACGGTTGTAGTCATAAAAAATATCAAGAACATACAGATATAAAAAATACAGCAAATTCTGAAAAAAATAATGGCAGAGTTGACCACACCTGCATCCAGCAGGACACCCACAGATTTTAACCGCTTTGTGCCCCATATTGTCATTGGCTCAGAGAATCTGTTCATTCTGGTCAATACGGAATCAATGGTTTGTGGTTCAAGTAGAAAGAACCAAACAGGCCGGCGATATTGTGACGAGAACGTCAACTAAACAGATCGTGTCTGCAGCTGCGTTTCCATCACACAAGTGCACAAAACTACATTTTTGCAATGACACAATTTTCAATTAATCTTAATTATGAGAATAAACACAAACCAAACAAACAAAAAAAAAAAGATAGAGTTTTTTTAATGAGTTTTTCCTCACCGTGAAGGAGGGTTTAAGGACAGAGATGTTTGTTCAGCTTAGTCTGTTTAACAACCAGCTATTGTTTACTTTTATATGCCTGATTTTTTTGTTGTTTCTTGTAATATTCTGATATCAGTCCAATGAGACGGCTGTGGCTGTGGCTGTGATATTGGGCTATAGAAATTTAAAAAAAATTGAATTGAAAAGCAGCTCACGCAATAAGTGATTCAAAACCATGGTGATGGATGAGAACTACTGATGTTTTTCAGTACGTGGATGATGTCAAAGCAGTGCCAGGCGCATGCCGCATAGCTAGACTTTTGACAGTCTCCACATACAATGAGCCAGACACACTGACGCATGTGAGAAGCCTGTTCAGCAGCAAAGAAAATAATCGTTCTAATAAGTAAGAAGTCGGAGCATTTTTCTGTTTGAAAACTCGATGAGATCCATTCAGACTTCGGCTGCAGCACCAGCGCTCATCTATCAAAGGAGACGTCAGGGTCTTACAATGGGAGAGGATCTCTCCTTCACGTTAACTTCCCTGAAGTTTCTTTCTAGATTTCGTTGTTTCATTAATGTTACATTTCTATGGTTAGATTATTGTTCCATTCATGTTAGTTCTTATTGTTACTCCAGAACCTGGAGGTTTTTGGACATCAATGTGAAGCTGTAGGTGCAGACCCGATAGTGGACCACATGACGGGCAGTGTCACTCACAATGTCCTGGCAGATGTAGCCGATGGCCTCCAGCGTGGACTCCTTCATGTGCTCGGTGCTGGACGGGTCTGTCACGTTGGCCACCAGCTGAGGGATCAGCTCGGGCCACTGGTTGACCGGAATCTCAGCACAGGCAATGCCGGCAACGCACTGCGAGGCAGAGCTGGGCCGATACGTCTCCGTGCCCAGAGTTTGCAGAACCTGGAAGAGAAACAAGCCCAGTAAGTTCCGCCCTCCGCTCAGACAGAGGCCTTCAGTAGCACTTACGTAGTTCTTGATTTCGCAGCGAGCATTGGCGTCGATGGCGAGCCATCTCTGCTGGTACTGTGTCTTCACATCAGGATCTTTGGAGGTCAGGGAGTTCTTCACCTGCAGTCCTGCAGCCACTCGGGCCACCTGCGTGTTCCCCGGGTTTGCCAACACTTTGGAGAGCTCCACCAGGAAGGTGGGCTGCATGGAGAAGAGAGAACACAGCAGCAACATCTTCAGGAGCAGCACTGTGGAATCATTACTTAGGTGGTGATCCAATTCATGAATCAAGCTCTACGATTCACAGATCAAACCACAAATCGTACTTTCTAAAATATGTTTGTTGCTATATGCATGTCTTTTCCTCAATGTATGAAAATTAAAATTCTATGTTTCAAATCACCATAACTTCTACCTTAATTTTGAACAGGAGATCAGAATGACCAAAACGGACAAAAACAAAGATTTATAACAAAATGGCGTTTGTCATTTTGAATCGACCCCCTGGTTAGGTTCAGTAGTAAGATAAACATTACTGTTGATTTGGATCTTTGAACAACAAATCCTGAAATGTTTTCCAGTTCTTCCATCATTGAAGTTCTGCAGCACTTTGTTCTAAAGCATTGCAAATTGGTGCATGACCCGCATAAAACGCCGCTTTTTTCTGTGGTAAAAATCGGCTGATGTTGATTACATGAGTATTTCACTACTGTGCAGAGCTGCTCCTCAGCAGGTTTGTTTACTTCTGGTGGCAGTAGCACTATTTTCAGGAAGTTCTTCAGGCTCAATCTTCAGGGGAACTATAAATATGCGCCGCTGAACCCAGAGAAGTTCCAGAGACTGGACCAGTTTGGGGTTTTGAGTCCAGACTGTGGCTGCAGTCAAAAACTCTCCCATCATGCTTCGCAGCATCTCTAGAGATTTCTCTTCCCCCCCCCCCAGTCTGACCGTGACTGTGACAGCACAGGCAGGACTTCCTGGTTATAAAAGGCCACATCCTGCTACATCACGTTAGCCTGTAACTGTGGACGACATTGATGTGATGACAGGACTAAGATAAAACCTTCAGTTTAGACACCACGTCCTCCAAAGACCTGGAGGGGACCGGGACAAACAGCAGCAGTGTTACTGAATGCCTTCACCTTCTGTAACCACAAAGCATTGTGGGATTGATCCTAGCCTGTCCTTCACTGAGGATGCTTCCGGTGGTTCCTCATTCTGAAAGAAGCTTCTGGAAAGCAGCTGCATCAGCAGGCGGACCTCCTCAGAGAGGATGGCGGTTACTGGACCAGGATTCCTCCAAACTCAAGTCTTTGGATGGAATGAAGACGTCGGAGCTTGCCGTGAGCGCGTGCGTGCTGCCCAGCCGTTCACGGATGCTCTGTCCCCCGCCCCCGCCCCGCAGACCGAAACCGAACTTACCAGGTTCTCTACCCGCCGCCTGCTCCAGAAACTTCTGCGCCGCCTCCAGCTCATTCCGATCTGCGGGGAGAGAGGGGAGAGGTCAGCCAGCGTTGGGCCGCGAACAGCAGCACCGCCCGGACGCGCCTGCCGGGTCCGCCATCACGTAATCGGTTGTCCCACGTGGGGCCCGGACCTGAAAACAGAGCGCGACGCGTTCGCGGAATGCGCGTGAACCACGGACAAGAACGAGGTTAGCATGCTAGCTAACAAGAGCTTGCTAAAGGAGCACGTTACGAGTCCGTTCCAGTCCCACAGACAGCCGCTGAACCGGCTTCTCTGACAGCCAAGAGCTGGTAGCCGCACGCGCCCCCAATCTGCGCGCGAGGACGCTCAGGCTCGAGGAGGGAACGGGTGCTAGCACTAAGCTAACGGCTAATGCCGCCGCAGCGCCGGCATGGGCAGGGTCGCTCCGGTGAAGGGTCCCGTAGCTTCAACCTGCGACCCTCCGCTCTGCCAGAAACCCATAGCGTCACTGCCACTAAGGACCAGAACTTTACCGAACTTTGACCGCTGGTGGCGCGGTTCTAAACGACGCCGGTAACGCACAAATGAAAAGTCCCGACCGTCAGGCCGGAGCCTGAGCACCATTAGCCCTGCCAGTTAGCCGCTACCGCCCGAAGCATCTGCCTTGTCCTTCCTGCAGACCCGGCCCGCCATCATGACCCGAGACCGCGCTAGGAGCGCGGACAGGCGTGTGGTCGCTTACCCGGAGAGACCGTTTTTTTCCAGGATGGTAATGAGCTCCATGCCGCCGCCGCTCTCGTCTCTCACACGTTCTGTTGCCGCGCACCGCCGCAGCGGATTAGATTTCTTCCACGGTGCACACTCGGTAGCGTCAAAGTGCGAGCTCGTTTCGCTGCGGAAACTCTCCGGTGTTTCTGACTCGGATAATGCGAGGAATGTTTACGGTCGAGGCAAAAAGCAGCGTGTCGAAGCTCCGCAGCCGCCCATCCGCATCCTGAATCGTCGGGAGGGAAAGGACCGCGCGTTTCACACCACGCGGAAGGATATCACGTACTGACGTAAAGAGTCGACGTGCCGCCTTCAGGGGACGTGGGAACTTTCAAATGAAAATTGTTGGACGGTGTGGTGAGGAAACGCTGTTTAGATGTAGGTGATCTAACGGTTGAGAACTTTTGAATCGTTTTCTAACTGTGGTTTAGTGCAGAATCTGTGAGTCATTGGGTTTCCTCATCCACTCCTAAAAATAGATATAAAATACAGTAAACAATATACACGTAGACATTACTACAATAGAACAGATACATAGTTACTACACGTTTTGTGGGTAGACTTTAGTTTTGTTTTTAAGTGTCTGTCCAACAACTGAGCTGATGGGCTCTTGTGTTGGACAGATTTTGCTGTTAGAAAAGGGGATTAAAAATCTTTTGACACAAGTTTCAAAACTGCACAAAGAATTTGATGAATTCTTTAAAAATCGCAAATTGCGTAAAATGTCAAAAAACAAAACAATTTATAAACACAAAAAATACTAAACACTAAAAGAATGAATGTCCTGAATGTTTTGATACCAATAATATTATTATAAAGGCTTGTTGCTAATCTCTTTAAAAATACGGATACAAACTGAATTCATTCCAAACACGTAATGAAGTGGATCGTTATGGAGTTACAGGAAATGGTGAATAGAAAACATGCACGTGTTACTGAAAGTGTCAAATGTCCCCTGGAGTTGTGCAAAGCCTGTATGTGTGTGGAAGACAATGCCGTCACCATAGTAACCGGTTCCAAGCCCAGGCCTGCTCTGTGAGTTCAGCTGCATGTCATCTACATCATCTACACTGCAGAGTCTGTGATGCCCAACAAATTGATGCTGTGTCTAAACTATAGGTCAGATCAAAATAATTCTTTCAGTTTTGAAAAGCTCACAAATTCAGGATCCATTGATACATCTTATTTGTCTCAAATATTAAGTCTTTACGGCAATTTGATAAGAAAAGCTTGAACTTCTTTCTCTGCTGGGCTAAAAATGCCATGTTATCCAATAGTATGGTTCGATTTGCGCAACCACCAAACAAATGCTCATATCTTTAAAACTCTTTCACTTATCAAAGAAGTTGAACCCTTGTAAGAATTTCACGCCTTTGGGCTACAATGTGTGAAAGTTTCATGTTTGTGAGTTCAAGTATCTTCTCACAATCGCAAGTTAAAAATGATTTGGGGTAAAAGCAGCAAGAAGATTTAAAATGGGCAGGAATAGGCAAATTAAGTGTCAGATTAAAGGTCCTGGGGCTGTTAGGGCAAATGTGTTTGCCCCACAGGCTTGAGGGTCACGTTTTCTGAACCCAGAGGCATTTTCCTGTGTTTTGCTGAAAAAATTGTGACTCAGTGACTAATGGTGTCCAGTAATGGCAGTTTTCATCTTAAAAACAGAGCTTCTCCACTCTGGCTGTGACAGCTCCGGTGGCTGCAGCCCATCATCAGCTGCAGGTCCTGAACAGCAACAAGAAGATTCATTCATCAAGGAGCCTTTGGGTAGTTTGCTGCTTTAGCAAACATGAACTGTGTCTGCTAACGTGACATTCAGCAAACAGCTTCACCTGAAAGCCTGCACTCTGACATGATCGCGTTCATCTGCTGGTCAGTGATCAGCAGCTTCAGCCGTTCAGGAGAATCTGTGATACAAGAACCACGAACAACCGGTTTTTAAACCGTTTTTTAAACCGTTTCAAACTTGAATGAAAATGTTTCCTCCAGTCTTCAAATTTTACTTGGTTTCTCTCAGAAAGGCCTAAAATGATGCACTTCAGATCCTTTCAGGAAATCTTCCAGCTTCTGAACAGCAGACGAGATCTTTCCAATGGTTGCGCTCTGTGGGCGGAGCTTCAGTTGGGTTTCCTGGGCATGGGTTGCTTAGGGCACCAACTGCTGGATGGGGCACCAAATAACAAGGATTAGGCTAAAGTCTTTTATTTTTTTAATTTTATAACATTTTTTAAAGGTCTACAACAGTTGGACACACCAATCATTTAGTTTAAAAGTAAAAAGTGAGAATTTCAAACTTAAATAAAATAACTCAAAAGTTTGACGTTATCAGTAAATTCCCGGTGCAGCGCCCCTCCTACCTGACTCTGCCGCAGTTTAAGCTGAGGGGGGTTCTGCTGTTGATGCATCTTTAGAACTTTAAAGATGAAAAAGCAGCAGAACAAGTCCTCGGGGACAGCTTTAAGGGCAAAAAAGAGCAGGAAAAACATGATTTCTTAAAAATCTTTTTTTTGACCGGGATGCCATGCAGCCCAGGCCAGGCCTGTTCATGGCAGACGGTTATTCTGAGGCAGAAACATTCATGCTCTTGTTTTTCATCTGTGGTGCTGGTTGTCCCAGTAACCCTTTTGACTTGAAGTTGAACTTTCTTCAGAAAGAACCACAAAGGCCTTAACAGTTCTGTTCAGAACCTTCAAAACACCAAATAGAATGTATGAAAGATAAACCCATCAAAATCACTCTAACAGAAAAACCCACATTTAAGTAAGTAAATCTTTATTTCCACAGCACCTTTCCCAGATAAAAACCACACAGTGCTTCACAAAAGTAAAAACAAATAGAATTAAAGCCAGTAGAACACGGATTGCACACAAACAAAATAGAAGGAAGTAAAAGCAAAATAAAACACACTAAAAGACAAGAAATAGATGAACTAAAAGCTTTTCTGAATAAAAACATCTTGAGCTGATAGAAATGGAGTCAATCTGCCGTACTGACAAATTTAGCTGAAATAAAAATCTCAGTAGGTTTGATTTAAAAGCCTCAGCAGCATCAGTGGAATGCAGGGACAGCGGCAGGACGCTCCGGTTTCAGGAAACGTTCAATCCCTAGTTTGATTGACAACCACTAAACACTGAACACCAGACGGTTGGTGGAACCCAAGAAGCGCAGAGATATAATCTGGAACATGAACGTGGGTTCTGTGGAACCAGGGGAGAGCCGCTAAACCTGCAGTGGTCTTCTGCTGGTGTGGCTTCAAAGACCTGCAGCAGAGTTCTGAACAGACGCTGGAGCTTCTGTTGGCTTCAGCAGGTAGATTCATTTTAACAACAATTTAATTCATAGTTGATTTTGGTTCATTCTGACTGATCCGATTGGATCTGATTCTCTGATCTAAAATGGATCAGAACATCTTCATCCAGAACTTCAACAGTGACTCAGAGATAAATTCCTGCTACTGAACAGTGACTGTTTTCCAGATTCTTGTGTTTCTTCAAGATAATCAAGTGTAAATAAATCTGTGTACAAACAAACGAGTAAACAAGAATGAATGTCAAATCCATTCACGTTTGAGTTTGATAAAGTTCATTCCACTGTTGTTTTTCCACATCAGAATAATCCAAAGGAACATTCTTAGAACATTCTAGAACACTGTATGGTCACATGACTTTGTGAAGTGTTTCCACACACTGGACTGGAACGATGGTTGATCATTTACTGCATCACATGTGTTGTTCTGGGATGGATTTTTAATAAACCTAACATGTCTCAGTACAGATGGGACTTTCTGAGATTGATTATCGTTTCTTTCTCATTTTGAAATCATTTTTATTGGTACAGGCTAATTCAATTCGATTCTGCCTCAGAAAGATGGATCTGGTTGGATTGTAGAAATGGATCCATTGTATAATCATTACAGCCCAGACCATAATACTCCAGGGGAGATAAAATGTGTCCATGAATAAATGTTTCAGGTTCTGCCTGAAATGGCGTCTGCTTGTGACTTCCACATGGTGACTGTTCTCAGAAAACCCAAGTCTAAGATCTCAGTTGTGTTTGTCCGTCAGCGCCCCCACGTGTCAGCCTGAGGTAACAGTTTCTCTCATAAAGTGTGATGCATTTCTGTTGAAACGTGATGGAACTGTGGAAGCGAATGTGTCTCATATTTCAAAATAAAAGTCAATAGAGGAAATGTTTTATCATTTTCATAATATAGCTGCATCAGGTGACTCAAAAATAAAATGACAAAGCAAATCTCTGCACCATGGTTTGGGTCACGTGTAAGCAACTGGTCCAATAAGAGAGCCCTTTTCCCAATATGGCGGCAAATGTGACAGAAGGCGTGTTTGAGTAGACCTAGCCGCGAGAGCAGCCGGCTGCAGGCGGCGGGAAAGGGGCCTGAGCTGAAGGCGGACACTGATCTGCAGCGAGAATGACCAAGAACAGGAAGTTTAGGGTTTTGTTTTTTTTAATTCAAATATTTCACAAACAATCATGACATATCTATCAATAACATCAGTATCAAAGATGAGACAACAGCAGACAAAGACTAAAAAAAACAAAGAAGGTCTATATCAAGAGTTTAAAAAAATGTTTTTTAAATTAGACCATTTCTGAGCATTCTTGTGTTTCATGTATTTAAAGATTTGGATAATAGAGTGAGACAATTTAAGAATCCATTCATGTGAGGTTCCACCTTTCAGAATTTACAATTATGTAGAAAATACTTTGCAATCATTATCAATATGTTAATCAGAAAGTCCAATTTTTTATGCATGAGCTATAATCACATTTTAATAGCATTCCAGTTTAAAGGGTTTATGATGATATTTTGGGTTTTCAGCCAATTATGAAAGGAAGACCAAAATATCTGAACATGCATCCATTCAAAGAAAAGATGTTCCACAGTTTCGTCATTTCCTCAATAGACACAAAGATCGCTGTGAGATGAAGCGAGTACATGAAAATTAATCATTCAGGATTTTAAAGGGTTCCTTCTTTTTCTTTGTGAGGGACAGGATATGATAGATTTCTGATGTCTGTTAGCTATATTTTCTTCTTATCGGGGAATGATAATATAAATTATTTAATTTCTCTCGAAAAATATTGTTTGTTAGCTTTTTGTCACCCAAACATAAACCTTCAACACACTAAATTTTCAATTCTGAAGGATGTTGTTAGAGCATTATTTGCTGACCGGAAGCCTTCTTGCTGTGAGGCAAGAGTGCTAACCACTGCACCACCGTGCAGCCCTTATATATATATATATATATATATATCCATCCCTCAAGATTATTGGATTTCTTTCTCAAATGTTATATATGTTTATAATTTTTTTTTCTTGTCTGTTTCTTCTGCAATTTGTACACATTTTAGATCCCCTGAGGCATTCAATTTGTTGTTGTGTTGTATTGTCAATAAAGTTTATTAAAAAAGTAGTACTGACTTTAAACATCCATTAAAAAAGACTTCAGGATAACACATGGGTTGTGTCCGATTTCATTCACTGTAATAGTTTTTCAGTAGTTAAGTAGGGTATGAAGTAGGGGGTGTTTCCAATCTCTGTAATGTCAATCAAACAAACCTCGGCTTTGAGCCTTTTTCTCCTCTTCCTTCCCTGCTTGACCCTAAAACTGGCCCTGAGGGCTTGTTTTGCTGCTTTTTCATCCTTAAAGTTTGAAAGAAGCACAAACAGCCCCCCCCCCTTCTCAAAACCATTGATGACGTCAAACTTTTGAGTTATTTTATTTATGTTTGAAATGATTACTTTTTTATTTTTAAACTAAATGAGTGGTGTGTCCAACTGCTCTAAACTTGAAAAAGATGTCATAAACTTAAGAAACATTTATAAACCTTAGCCTGATCATTGTCATTTGGAGCCCCCTCCAGAAGACGGCGGCCCAGGCAGCCGCCTCTGCTCAGGACCGGCCCTGCTTGTGTTTAACTTGTGAAGACGTTTGAGCTTAGGAACATGAGAACCACAGCACGCTATGTCTGTGTTCTACCTGTTTGGTGATTTATGAACTAAACAAACATGAGTTTTGTTGAAGATCAAATCTGGTTTGAACAGAAAGACCATACAGGTCAGCTTGCTCCGCCCACTTCTGATCAATGCTTGTATGAAAGTTTCTCTGTCAGAAGGGTGAAAGTCCAGTTCTGTTTCCATTCCGGTCCTTTTGGGTTCCCAATGGTTTTGTCTGGTTGCACTCACAGTTCTGACATGATGCAAACACAAGGGGGCACCATCCTCACGCTGGGTCAGGAAGGTCATCTTCCTCACTGGAGGACGACCTACAGCCAGGAAGAGTTTGAACACAGGTGGAGTGGTCAGCACTCTCACCTCACAGTGAGAAGGTCCTGGTTTGAGTCCCAGCTTGGATCTCTCTGTTCATGTGTACGTTTTTCCAGGTTCTTCTCATCATGCAGACACATTTACAGGTGACTTCTAATCCTCCGACATTCTAACGAACACACTCACCTGAACAATAACCTCACACATGGCTGAGTGTGGATTTGTGTGTTTCAGTGTGTCTGTGTGCAAATATGTGTAGATATGGATTTGTGTGTAGTTGTGTGTAAATGTGAACAGATGGTGTGGTTGTGTGTAAATCTACTCAGCAGACGGAAAGCTCAGAATTCCAGTTTTAGAGGTGACCCTTGAACGCAGCATGAACAGTCAGACAAGTAGAAAACCAGCCGCTGCTCTTTATTGGTGGTACAGTAGTCACTCTGACTTAGCTGCCTTGAGTTGGTCGTTTGTCTTTTTCCATCAACGGCTTGGCAGAGCCCAGAACAAAGTCTTAAAAACAAAGAACCAAGATGTCCCGATCAGAACACAAAGAACATTTGGCAAACATGGAGGAGGATGAGGAGGAAGGAGGCAGGTCCAGTGCATCTTTGAATCACCACAGAACTTTACTGAGAACCAGAAAGGTCTGGCCTCCTGTTGGATAAGACCTTTCAGGAGATCTGTCCAATCCGGTGGGATCTGCAGATCTTTAGGTACAGTAAACAACAAACAAACAAACAAACAGTGGTTGTTGTGCTGCATTCATGAGACAGTGAGGATTTACAGGCATTTCTGCAGTACAGGAAGTGCATCTATGCAGCCCCCACACCCTGACAGCATACTGACCTGACCCCCCCAACCTAACCCCTGGTTGGGGGGGTCAGGAGAATGTAAACAAAAACAAAGATCCAGCAGCAGGTCAAAGATGAGAGGCTCAATGTAAAAAAAGCCCCCCCTCCCCAGAACCCTGAGAGGACCCTGAACACATCCAGCTGATGCCCCCCCTACAGCAGAGGAGCCTGCAGCCCTGTTGGGGGGAGGTCTGCCTGAATGAGCAGGGGGGGGCACTTCCACCAGGACCCGCCCCCACGGATCAAACTGCAGCTGACATCACAGAGATCGTGTGGCGCACCTGGTCTTGGGGGGAACACGCAGGTATTAGATCTGAGCATCATGGGAAGTGGCCCCGCCCCCACGTGGACGGACAGCGCTGACAGTCACCATGATGTTACCTCTGAACGGCCCCTTCCTACTTCCTCAGACGCGGTGAAGGCGGGGCATCGTCATGGAAACAACAGCAGGGATCTGTTAGCCGGGGGGGGGGGGGGGGGGGGGGGGGGGGGCGCAATAATAAATAAATGAAACAAAAAATCCTGAGAAAACGCCGTCGATCAGAACGACCAGGACCGCCATCCATCCAGCTTCAGGACGAGCAGACCCAAATCAACTGCACCGGGCCTGCAGATGTGAGTGGGCGGAGTTTCCTTTGCAGCTCGTTTTGAATAAACTTTATTTAAACAAATCTGTGATGGAATGGTCAGTGCGCGCAGGTTCAGACCACAACGGCGAAATTATGATTGGTCAGCAGCAGGAAGAAGGGGCGGGGCCATCAAACTGCAGTATTTACACAGCACAGTTCTGTACACGCTCGGGTTCCACCCTTGACCTGCTCACGCAGACGCTTCTTCAGACTGTAGTGTAAAAGGGGCGTGGCTCATGGCCCGGAGTGTCCGGTAAACTGGAGCTTTAGGTGTTTTTGAGGAGGGCGCCGTCCACAGGAGAGCTGAAGGAGAAGGGTGTGGAGGTCGACGCGGAGGAGGATGTGATGTGGGTGGGGGGAGTGAGCAGCTGCGCGGCGTCAGGGGGGAGCAGTGGGCAGCAGCGCAGGTCCGCCGTGTGCAGGGAGGGGCAGCGCCGCAGCAGCAGAACGCTCTGCTCCGTCAGCTTGGAACAACCTGCAGCACAAAGACATGGCAGTAAGCGGCGAGGGGGGGTGGGGGGGTGGGGGGGTCTCAGGTGGGAGCTTACCTGCCAGGCTGATGTGGGTCAGGCTGTCCCTGAGCGGGGACAGGGGGGAGGTGAGCGCCAGCACCGTCTGGTCGGTGACGTTGGCGCAGTGGCTCAGGTCCAGCCGGCTCAGGTGGGGGGGTGTAGCGCACCAGGAGGCGGGACGAGGAGTCGCTCAGGTCCAATCCAGAGAGGCGCAGCTCCGTCAGGTTCTGGAACCGCCCCGCCCGTCCCTCGCCGTGAGCTGAGCCAATCACAGAGCACAACGTCTGGAGCGGTCCTATCGACATGCAGGTGGGTGGGCGGAGTCTCACCTGTCCTGGTATCAAGAGGGGGGAGCAACAGCTCCCGCAGGTGAGAATCCTTGAGGTCCTCCACCCTGCTGAGGTCCAGCAACTTCAGACACGGACAGACCGCCTGACACAGGGCGGACACCGCGGGCCACGCGCAGCCAGGACACGTTCAGCTCCTGGAGACCTGTGGGGGGCGCCGCTCACACACTTTAGACTACAACCACAGAGCCTCTGCTGGTGACCGCGGTGTGTGTGACGTTTAACCGCCACCGCAGACACTCATTTGACCTGAGATCATTTTCAACACGTTCGGTGCCTGCAAACTTCCCCACAAAAACATGGGGGTTGTGGATCCTCGGTCCCTGTGCGTGTCAGGCATGGGATTACAGCGAGGCGGTTCTGTTGCCATAGCGACTCCTGGGTTCAGGCTCCACCCACTTTCACCCAGAGGCAGCGGAGGCGGTGCAGTGACGTGACCAGGTCAACGACCACAATATGAAAGGGGCGGGGCTTTGTTATTGATGAAAAGAAAACTAAAATCTCAATGAAAGCCCGCCAGGTCAGAAACGTTTCGAGAATCCGAAGGAGCCGGTTCTGATCCGCCCTCACCTTGTAACCGGTTGATGAGCCACATCAGCTGCTTCTTGGAGATGTTGGTGTGACCCAGGTTCAGCGAGACCGGCTGCCGGCGGATGATCCCACTCAGCATGGGGGGGGTGATGGAGCGCTGGCGGCTCAAGTTGATCTGGGTCCACAGCCTTTTGTCGCAGCACCTGGGGGGTCAGGTTCAGGGGGAAAGCCACAGATATGAAGTCATTTTGTGCCACCATGTTGTTTGAGATCAAGATTTCCTGCCAGAAAGACGTGAAGTGTTGAAAATAAAACATCATAATTTGCAAACGAAAACATGAAATATTTGCTTAAAAACTTTTCTTTCAAAAGAAAATTATTTTTAATTCCAAAAATATTTTGGTGTTTGTGAAACAACAGTTTTCAGATGCATTGTCTCATCTTTTTGTGTTCATTAGTCTCAGTTCAGTGTGACAGCCTGCTGATTGGTCTGATTCTATCCAATCAAATCGCTGTATTTTTCTAACACGATGTCTGCAACCGAGGCTCGAACACAAAAGGCTCTTTTATCCTGGATTTTACTTCTATGGTTGAAGAAAGATTTATTTTTAATCATTTAAAAAATGATTCATACTTTCTTTTAGCATTGGTTACATTTTATTTAGTCAGATTAGGGAATTTATGGCTGAGGACCACCTGAAACCGTCACGTTTATCTGTTGACACACTAAACGGCGTGTGCTCTAGAAATCCTGCTGAGCAAATCATTAGAAAAAAGTTTGATTTTCTTTCAGATCTGTTTGGTGTTAAAACAAAGATTGAAAGCACAAATGATCTTCTGCTGCACAGCAGTGTTTTGGATTAGATTAACAGCAGTAGTCAGTAATGAACACCAATCAACCAAATGTATAAGCAGAAGATAAGGTTCATTTTCAGTCTTATTTTGAGAAACTCTTGTTTGCAACTGTCCAAAATGATTAATGGAAAAATACAATTTTATGTCTGTGTTTATGTCTGTTCCTGGGAAACAATATAAGAAAATAAGAATTATGAATGCTTATACTGCTCAAGAGAAAGCAAAACAGTTCAACTTTAAAAAAAAACTGAATGAAACTATTAATGTTGGTTTTAATGTTATACCTTGTGGGGATTTTAATGCAGTGACAAAAGAAAAAGACTGAGGTGCAGCAGCTCCTTTCAAAATCTCACGAGAAGGAAAATTATTCGCTTGTTTGTTCAAAAGCCTTTCAGTCTGACAAATATAAAACATTATTTCCTTATAATATTCATTACAATCGCTCTGACTCCAATTCAAAAACTCGTATTGACAGAATTTACAAATCTTCCGGTATGCAAGCTCTGCAGTACCACACAATTCATCAGGATTTTTCTGGAAACAAAATACAAACTCTTTAAATAACCAAAGCTTATACGGAACGACTCAAAAACAGAGTCAAAGATTTTGATGAAGACGTGCACGTGTGAGGAGCTGTAGGGATTCCTCTTTGTGTGTGTGAAAACGTGCATGTGTGAGGAGCTGTAGGACTTCCTCTGTGTGTGTGTGAAGACGTGCACGTGTGAGAGCTGTAGGGATTCCTCTGTGTGTGTGTGAAGACGTGCACGTGTGAGGAGCTGTAGGGATTCCTCTGTGTGTGTGAAGACGTGCACGTGTGAGGAGCTGTAGGACTTCCTCTGTGTGTGTGTGAAGGACGTGCACGTGTGAGGAGCTGTAGGACTTCCTCTGTGTGTGTGTGTGAAGACGTGCACGTGTGAGGAGCTGTAGGGATTCCTCTGTGTGTGTGTGAAGACGTGCACGTGTGAGGAGCTGCAGGGATTCCTCTGTGTGTGTGAAGACGTGCACGTGTGAGGAGCTGTAGGACTTCCTCTGTGTGTGTGAAGACGTGCACGTGTGAGGAGCTGTAGGACTTCCTCTGTGTGTGTGTGAAGACGTGCACGTGTGAGGAGCTGTAGGACTTCCTCTGTGTGTGTGTGTGAAGACGTGCACGTGTGAGGAGCTGTAGGACTTCCTCTGTGTGTGTGTGAAGACGTGCACGTGTGAGGAGCTGTAGGACTTCCTCTGTGGTGTGTGTGAAGACGTGCACGTGTGAGGAGCTGTAGTGATTCCTCTGTGTGTGTGTGAAGACGTGCACGTGTGAGGAGCTGTAGGGATTCCTCTGTGTGTGTGTGAAGACGTGCACGTGTGAGGAGCTGTAGGGATTCCTCTTTGTGTGTGTGAAAACGTGCATGTGTGAGGAGCTGTAGGGATTCCTCTGTGTGTGTGTGTGAAGACGTGCACGTGTGAGGAGCTGTAGGGATTCCTCTGTGTGTGTGAAGACGTGCACGTGTGAGGAGCTGTAGGACTTCCTCTGTGTGTGTGAAGACGTGCACGTGTGAGGAGCTGTAGGACTTCCTCTGTGTGGTGTGTGAAGACGTGCACGTGTGAGGAGCTGTAGGACTTCCTCTGTGTGTGTGTGTGAAGACGTGCACGTGTGAGGAGCTGTAGGACTTCCTCTGTGTGTGTGAAGACGTGCACGTGTGAGGAGCTGTAGGACTTCCTCTGTGTGTGTGTGAAGACGTGCACATGTGAGGAGCTGTAGGGATTCCTCTGTGTGTGTGTGTGAAGACGTGCACGTGTGAGGAGCTGTAGGGATTCCTCTGTGTGTGTGTGTGTGTGAAGACGTGCACGTGTGAGGAGCTGTAGGGATTCCTCTGTGTGTGTGTGTGTGTGTGAAGACGTGCACGTGTGAGGAGCTGTAGGGATTCCTCTGTGTGTGTGTGTGTGAAGACGTGCACGTGTGAGGAGCTGTAGGACTTCCTCTTTGTGTCTGTGTGTGAAGACGTGCACGTGTGAGGAGCTGTAGGGATTCCTCTGTGTGTGTGTGAAGATGTGCACGTGTGAGGAGCTGTAGGGATTCCTCTGTGTGTGTGAAGACGTGCACGTGTGAGGAGTTGTAGGACTTCCTCTGTGTGTGTGTGAAGGCGTGCACGTGTGAGGAGCTGTAGGGGTTCCTCTGTGTGTGTGTGTGTGTGTGTGTGTGAAGACGTGCATGTGTGAGGAGCTGTAGGGCTTCCTCTGTGTGTGTGTGTGTGTGTGTGTGTGTGTGTGAAGACGTGCACGTGTGAGGAGCTGTAGGACTTCTTCTGTGTGTGTGTGTGTGTGTGAAGACGTGCACGTGTGAGGAGCTGTAGGGGTTCCTCTGTGTGTGTGTGTGTGTGTGTGTGTGTGAAGACGTGCATGTCTGAGGAGCTGTAGGGCTTCCTCTGTGTGTGTGTGTGTGTGTGTGTGAAGACGTGCACGTGTGAGGAGCTGTAGGACTTCTTCTGTGTGTGTGTGTGTGAAGACGTGCACGTGTGAGGAGCTGTAGGGATTCCTCTGTGTGTGTGTGTGTGAAGACGTGCACGTGTAAGGAGCTGTAGGGATTCCTCTGTGTGTGTGTGTGTGAAGACGTGCACGTGTGAGGAGCTGTAGGACTTCCTGTGTGTGTGTGTGTGTGTGTGTGAAGACGTGCACGTGTGAGGAGCTGTAGGGATTCCTCTGTGTGTGTGTGTGTGAGGACGTGCACGTGTAAGGAGCTGTAGGACTTCCTGTGTGTGTGTGTGTGTGTGAAGACGTGCACGTGTGAGGAGCTGTAGGACTTCCTGTGTGTGTGTGTGTGTGTGAAGACGTGCACGTGTGAGGAGCTGTAGGACTTCCTCTGTGTGAGTGTGAAGACGTGCACGTGTGAGGAGCTGTAGGGATTCCTCTGTGTGTGTGTGTGTGTGTGAAGACGTGCACGTGTGAGGAGCTGTAGGACTTCCTCTTTGTGTCTGTGTGTGAAGACGTGCACGTGTGAGGAGCTGTAGGGATTCCTCTGTGTGTGTGTGTGTGTGAAGACGTGCACGTGTGAGGAGCTGTAGGGATTCCTCTGTGTGTGTGTGTGTGTGTGAAGACGTGCACATGTGTGTTTTCAGGCGCACTAACCAGCGGCTCCAGGTGCGACACACCCTCATGCACACGCACAGCTCTGTTTGGCTCAGGTAGGTGAAGACTCGCAGCCATACGTCCCGCGTGATGACGTGGGCGGAGCCACAGTCCAGCGGCAGGCAGCTGGGCTCGGGGCAGGCTGGGGGCGGGCGCACCAGGTGCCTTTCCATCTGGATTGGCCGCGGTGGGGAGGGCACGGCGGGCGGACTGCGCTTCATCATCTGTGAACGTGGAGCCAGGCGAGACGACTGCGAGCACGGCGACGCCGCCATCACGGACATGATGAGGCCGCTCCCCAAAGCCCCCGCCCCGTTAGAGGACGGGATGGAGACGCTGTTCTTAAAAACCATGTTTTTGTTGTTGCTCCGGATTTTGATGCTGCGACTCCCACCGCTTTTAGCTCCGCCTCCTCCTGCATGTCTGTGATTGGTCAGAGCTCCACTGGTGTTTTCTTTTTCGCCACACTCCTTCCCTCCTCCACCTCGAGTTCGTCCGTTTCGGGCTTCCTGTCCATTGCTCCGCGGCTTCGCCATGAAGCCGTCGTGCTTTGAAGACGGAGGTTGCTGATTGGAGGAGAGTGGTGAGGGAGGGGGGAGCGAAGAGGAGTTTTTCCTCACCCTCTCAGAAGTGGGCGGGTCTTCCTCCTCTTCATCCATCATCCCTGTTTTCCGGCCTCGTGAAATCACCTCACTCCCCACCCTCCTTCGAGGCTTGTCACCGCCCCCCTCTCCTTGCTCCTCCTCCCTTTCATCGTCCTCCCGCCTCCCCACCTCACCTTCAGACTCCTCACTGGCACTAAAGCCCAGTTCTGCCAGGCGCCGGTCCCGCTCGGCGCGGCCCCGGTCTTTCTCTGCTCGGCTTGTGTTACTGCTGCTATACGTGGCAGAGGGTGGAACCGGAGAGGCAGATGGCGGCGAGGAACCGCCCCCCTGCTCACCCCTCAGAGAATTGTCTGAGTCGGACTCCGAGTCGGACTCGGAGCTGGAGGACGACGAAGAGGAGGATTCGGGACGGCGCTCCAGCAGACACATCCTCTTGAAACGCTCCAGCTTTTCGCGGTGGTGGGAGCGCTGGTCAGCACTGGATGTCCCCGCCCCCGCAGACCCAGACAGAGAGGAAGAGGAGACACCAGAAGATCCGGGGCCTCCTCCGGAAGATGCTGAAGGAGACAAGAGGAGGCCATTCGACTCCCCGGGTTCCTGCTTGGGCTTCTGCAGACAAAAACAAAGACTTTTGTGGAGAACTTTGTTCTACAGAACCTGCAGCAGGATGGGTCGGATCCCCTCAGAGGAGAAGCCGATGTGACGGCCCTCCCAGAGCAGGCGCCGCAGATTCCATCAGCTACATGTGTTACTGAGAGTTCCTTTGTCTTGGGACGTCAATGATGACAGTTTTGACACCAAATCATAAAGACTGTCACTCTTTTAGACATTCTTCGACAGCGGCAGTAGCTCATTAGAAACCATTCTGGTTTGTCGGTGAAGCTGTTGCCCCCCCCCCATCGCTGAGAGCTCTGTCTGCACACAAGCTTACAGTGCTGATGATGGTTTACCTTTTTCAGACGTTTCTCGTGTCCGCCTTTCACCTATAGAGAACAGAACCGGACAGAACCGACAGAACTTAGTAGAACTAAACACAGTTCACAGTGGACACAAAGTTCAGATGAAGCCCACCTTCTTCTTGGGGCCGCTGTCTGGCTGCTCCTTCTCCCTCTTCCTTTTGTGACCCCCCTCAGCCCTCCCGCCCTCTTCTGGTGAAAGGGGGGTTTTCTTTTTGGGGAGAGGGTCATCTGTGAGTTTCCATCGACCCACCTCCCCGTTATCCATTCTGCGCTTCCCAGAGCCATCGGCCTGGTCCTAGACGGAGAGGAGAGGAGAGGAGAGGAGAGGAGAGAGGAGAGGAGAGGAGAGGAGAGGAGAGGAGAGGAGAGGAGAGGAGAGAGTTGTTGCGTGGTGTATACAGAAAATTAAACAGCACAAAAAGACTCCCTCGCACTTGTCCCTCATACTTGTCCACTTCTTGCACATTTCCTGTTTCTGTGTATGTTTGTTGAGTGCGTTGATGGTTGTGGATGGAAACGTTTTTTTTTAATCTGATTGCTCTTTGCAGCCGCCCTGAAGGTCACAGTGTGTCCCTGAGTATGTGTTGTCCCTCCTCAAAAATGGGAGTTGTGTAGTCCAAGTGGAGCGGGGAAAGGACAGCCAATGACCTTCTGGGCCGAGTCCATGACCCTTTGGAGGACTTTCCTCTGAGCCGCTGTGCTGCTGGTGAACCAAACACGACGCAGTCGATCAGGATGGATTCTGTGCTGCACCGGTAAAAGCAGGTGTCTGTGCTGCATGTCAGGCTCTCCTCAATCTGGACTCCTAGAAATCTGGAGTCTGCAACCCTCTCTGCCTTTTTGCCGTTGATGGACAGTGGAGATGTGGTCGTTTGCCTTCCTGTGGTTGATGATCAGCTGTTCAGCAGGTCGTTCTCTTCACACCGTCTGGACCGCTGCTCTACTTCATCCTCTTCTGTGGTGTCGTCTGCATTCTTCACAGTGGTGTTTCTGCGATAGGAGGGGGCATCATGAGTGTAGGGTAGGGGAGTAGTAGCCCTCTGGGGAGCCAGTGCTGAGGTGAAGGGTCATAGATATGTTTTTCCATGCAAACCCTTTGGCTGGAATCCAAAAGGAAACGTTTAATCTGCGTGCAGATGGAAGGTGGAAACTTCAGGAACTCAAGTTTCTCCTCCAGCTTCCAGGGCAGGATGGTAACAGAGGCTGAGCTGTAGTCTCTGAAGAGCATCTGAACGTAGGTCCCTTTCTGCTCCAGGTGGAATCGTGCAGCATGAGGGCTGTGGTACAGCGTCCTCTGTGGATCCGTTTCCTCTGTAAGCAAACTGATGAGACTCAAAGTTAAGGGGCCAGGAGTGATGTGATTTGACTCCACATGAGTTCTTCAAAACGCTTCATCGCTGTTGGTGTGGGTGCAACTGCTCGATAATCTCTCGAGGGAGTGATGTGCGTTTTCTTCGGTGCGGGTCCTATTATGAAGGATTTCAGACGTGGGACTGGTTGAAGATCTTGGTAAATATTCCAGGTAGCTGACCAGAACACTCTTTCAGGACCTGGCTGGGATGCCGTCTGGTCCCTCAGCTTTCCTTGGGTTGATGGATCTCAGTGTCCCGGTTCAGGGACACACTTTGTGGGCCTTGGAGGTTGAGTTCTTCTGCCAGCCTGGCTTTGCCACCGGCGGCTCTCAGGTCGGTTCTGAAACTGGTGAGATGCTGTTGTTGCTGTCCAGGTAGTCCTCTGTCTTCCTTTTGTGCTCCGCTTGGCCTCTCTGATGCCTCTCTACTCTCTCTGCAGGTGCTGAACCTCCCGTGTCATCCTGGGTTTCCAGTTGAGATGCACGCAGATGGACCTGTCCATTGTCACGGTGTCTGTCAACACTTGCAGGCCCTGTTGTTGGAAAACATCCCAGTTTGTCCCGTCGCAGCAGTCCTGCAGCTGCTGGGAGGTCCTGTCGGCCGGGACGGTTTCTGTGGTTCAAGTTTTACTGAGGGGGAGGGGCACGCAGACATGGTTAGACTGAGCTGACGGAGGAAGTGGTTTGGCCCTGGGGCCCAGATTGACATTTGTGTAACTTTATCCAGAACGACTGCAAAGCTGCAGGAACCCCACCCCCCCAACCACAACCAACTGCAGCCAAAACCAGCAAAGCTGCCCAGAAACAAGTGGGCTGGAAAGAGACGCAACCACACGCACACAGATGGCTGTCGAGTCTCAGACACACAGACTGGCAGGTTCTGGGTTGATGCTTTCAAACTTTCACCAAACCATGAAAAAACCTGTGACACTGCCGTCTATGTTAGCGTCTATAGCGTCTATTGCTCCTTTATGCTTTTATTTTTTTCTATGTCACCAATATCCAAGAAAAATGGATGAGCAAATCTTTTCACCTGCTAAGTGGAGTCAACGCCTTCTTTTTTCAAGGATTCTGGATTTTGAACATGCGAGGCTGCTACCAGGTAAACATTCAGCAACTATCAGACCATCTCTCAGAGTCTAATTTTGATCATTCTTCTTCTGGCTGGGGATGTTGAAGTGAGTCCTGGGCCATTCCAAGAATGAGTTCAATTAGTGCAAAAACAAGAATTTAGTCAGTTCAAACAAGAACAGATCTGATTTATTGTAACAAGACATAAAGGACAGAAACCCCTAATTTCTGAAGAGTCTGTCAGATCACAACACAATCTTTACTTCCAGAAAACGTACAAAGAAGAACTCAAAAGAAATGTTCATACCAAAGAGTCAGGAGGAAAAAGGTTCTCCTGGCACCAAATCCTCTTGTCTGGTCAGACATTAGTTCATGTATGACACTGAGGAATGTTATTACACTCCACCATTAGAAACATGATGACCCCCTTCTTTGAAAAAGAGATCATAAAAAGCATTCCACTTCCTTAACTTTAGAGACAAACATCTAGAAATGAACTCCTCAAAGAAATTCCTTAAATCTGGTCTTTCCACTGATGGATTACAGTTTATCGTCACCAGAAATAAGGTTGAACAGGCTCTATGAGTGGCAAAGGCAAGTTTTATGGTAATGATAGATGATGCAAAGGAAACCCTAAACTCATGTGGGAAAACATCAATAGACTGATTGGTTGACCAAAAAGAGAGAATGCCAACAAACTTGGCACTTAAATATAACAAAGAACTGGTACCAGAACCCTCTATCCTTGCAGGCAGGTTGAATGATCCTTGGATTATGATCTCACCTTACTGGTTTTGCCCTCCTTGTGGCATTTGGGGCACTCCCAGCAGTTGGGGATCTCATCGTTGATGATTCCTTCAGCTTTGCCCATCTGAGGAGAACACAGACGAGACCAGGATGTTAAGCCACCCACCCAGACCACAGAACATTCCAAAGTCCAGCTCAGACATGGCGTTCCAGAGTCTGGATCAGGAGATCCAGATCTTCTCAGACTGGAAGTTCTGATCAGTGTTCACACCAATGCGCTTCGACCATAAATGTGTCTCTGCTGCCTCCCATTAGCCACATGGTGAACGTTCTACACGCGTGTGTAAAAGTGTGTTCATAAACCACACGCTGCAAGCATGTTTGCATGGTGAAGGAGTTACCGCTAACCTTTACTGATCAGGTCAATGGTACAGAGCAGATGTTGACGGAAGGTTTGGTTTGTAAAGGGCCTCTATCCTGCTATTCCAAGCCTTTCAGATAAACTATATGTATAAGATCACATTTTACCTTCGGAACACTAAAGTACATTATTTATGAAATATAACTTACTGTGCATCTTCCAATAATGGCCGGGCTCCTTTTAGACAAAACACCCCCTCCCTGCCCCCACCCCGGTTTGGAAACAGTGGAGAGAAGCTCTCTGTAGCTTGTAGGAGATTCTAAATGTTTTCATGAAGCCAAACATTAAGGCATGATCACTGATGTTTTTGCAGAGCTTTTCAAAATAAATCAATCTAATCTCTTAACATCATCCATGTCTTTCATGCATAGTAAATGAGATAAACAGACGCAGCTCCGTGTAGCTAATGGCTAAAAACATTAGCTGCTAGCTCCATGTAGCTAACGGCTAAAAACAATAGCTGCTAGCTCCATGTAGCTAACGGCTAAAAACATTAGCTGCTAGCTCCATGTAGCTAACGGCTAAAAACATTAGCTGCTAGCTCCATGTAGCTAACGGCTAAAAACATTAGCTGCTAGCTCCATGTAGCTAACGGCTAAAAACATTAGCTGCTAGCTCCATGTAGCTAACGGCTAAAAACATTAGCTGCTAGCTCTATGTAGCTAACAGGCTAAAAACATTAGCTGCTAGCTCCATGTATCAATTCTGGGGTGAATCCTAAACAGCAGAGAGGCTACAGAAAGAAAGAAAAGGATCAAGCCTGGTTTCATAGTGAGCAGAGAAAGCAGCAACAAATTAGAAGAACTGGTTTGAACATGGATTACTGAGCAAAGGAAAAAGTGCGTGTCTCCAGGAAAATGATCGGTATGAAAGTGAAACTGATTTTTGATACAGAGATTGACGTTCACAGCCAGTGCTTATCGGAATAGAATAAAATGTTCTCATCATTTCAATAAATCCTGAAATGTTCATCTGTTATTTTCTGCATTTTGTGATGGAATTTTACGCTAAATGAACCCATTAACCATCACCATTCTGTCTGTGAAGGAGTAAACGCCGGTCTCCAATAAACGCCTGGTTGGCCGACATATTTTTTATGCCCCGGCCACTATTGGAAGATATACCATATTTTTCTGAGATCTTTTTAAAACCATATGTACGACGCCTCGATCTGAGAGGCTCCACCTTTCGCGACATCATCCTAGAGCTGGCCTTGGCGGTGTGTCTCCATTTCGCCCACAAAAACAAACACAAACTTTAGTAAAGATGGATGTGCATATAAAATAAAAGGGTTTTTGCCAATGATCAGCTCCACAGAGAAAGCGTGTGTTCAGCCTGGGGCAGGAGCTGGAAGTGCAAACTTTCTGGAAGGGGCTGTTCTCACCTTGTGATGTCACAATGTGAGGATCGCTGACTTTTATGGGTTGGGAGGGGCTGGTGCTCAAAGCGCAGGTTTTTAGAGGAACGTATAGAGATGCTTGAACAGATCAAAATACGGATTTGTGGTTGTTTTTCATGAGGAATAAGCATTATAATACACGTATCAGTTCAAAAGGTTGATTCTGCATTCAAATAGGCTCTTTCAGATTCTTATAAAGGTGTTGGCACGCCATGTCTGGGTTCATGACATCATTCAGAAATGATCCCAGTGTGATCCCATGGAATGTATCTGAGAACTGGACTGGGTGTGACACCCCCCAATAGAGAAGCTTAAACTTCCAGCTTCAACCAAATGAAGTCAATTCAGACGCCATATTTACGCAAAATGGACTCCGCCACGTTGGAGCCAGACAACGTCAGTTATTAGGGATTGGTCCAAGTCTGTCTTAGTCATCATTTCTATGGCAACCACTCTCACCAATCAGGAGTGAGCTTGTAGGAAAGCCACACCCCCACCGCTTGAAAGCAAGCTACACTAAATCTTTTGAGGGGTGGACGTGGGGGCCAGCAGGCTCCACCTACTTTTACGAAGGCATCTGATTGGTCAGTTCATAGCTTGAATAACACGAACTATAGAAAATAAAAATAATGAAAAAAATAGGGATTATCAAGAAGATGTTAAAAAATGTATCAGAGGAGGAATGATTATTCTGACCAATAGAATGACAGAGTAACAGCTGTTTATTTCTCTATAGAAGTCTATGGGATTTTGCAGGGACTTTCTGTATGTGATGTCAGGGGGAGGGGCCACTCAGTCCAGTTCTTAAATACAATCAATGGCGACAACTCAGCAGCGACCAACAAGGTCGTCTGACTGACCTTCAGGCAGCTGGGATGGATGATCTCGTTGCAGATGGTGCACTCCATCAGGCACAGGCTGAACTTCTCCTCCTCAGAGTCCACTGTGTCCTCTTTTCCCGCCTCTCCACACGCAGAGCACACTGCCGTGTGCGGCAACACGGGCTGCAAACACAGGTGAGAGCACAGGTGAGCTTAACAGAAGCCTCTCTTCATTCAGATAAGAAAAGAAGACTAAAGAGGTCAGAGTTCAGGCTGAGCATGTGTGAACACAAACCAACTAAAGGCTTTAGAGCAGAAACATCATCTTCACAACTATAGAAAGGACTGGATTTTCAAAATAATAGTCCAGTGAAGCAGAATTCTGATGTTTCCTGCTTTTTTTATCATCCCCGCATCAGGACCATGTGTTTTCTCTCTGGGATGAAGGAGGGGGGTTTGGAGAGGTTAGTCCATCATAACCTGTGCCACACTTACACCCTTCACAGGGGGGTGTTCCTGCCTCCCTCTACTTCTATCTCACACACCATGATCTCCACCCCAAGGGGGAGTATCAAAGCTGCAATGAAACCAAGACAGAGAAGCAAAGCTAGCTTTGCCAAGCCGTTACCATGGAAACACCACACTGCCGACTGGCAGCAGAAACGGATTGGTTCCTTTAAATGGACCAAAGTTTCAGATCAGGTCTTAGCATCTGAACAGACGTGATCTTTAAAGATTTAGAGAACATCATGTAATCTCCCCATGGCTGCACACACTGGACCGGTGTCTGTTCTGGTTCCTCTGGATCTCAGAGCTGCATTGGACCCCATTGATCAGAACATTTCATTGCAGAGGAGGGAATTTGGTGCTAACTGAAGTTCAGTCACTTATCTGATGGATTCCACTTTGTTCATGTAAAAGACAAGTCTTCATGGTGTTCCACAGGGCTCTGTGATGGGTCCAGTCCTGTTTGGTCCAAACAGACTTCACTGGGTTGCATCATCAGGCAGCAGAACATTCATGTCCATTATTATGTTGATGATACTCAGCTGTACTGGTCTGTTTAACTAGCAGTTAAATAGACAGTTTATGAAACATGTCTGGTAGCTCAAAGACTTTGAGAAATTAAGATGTTCTTTTCTTAAGCTCAGGGGAAACAAAGCTTGATGTTCTTGGACTCTAGCTCTTCTGGGCTTTACTGAGTAACAGTAGAGCCACGCTGGACACCATCAGTTCCAATCTCCACTTCTACAGGTCCAACTGATCCTTAACTAGTGTATCCATGAAAGGTTCTTTCATTTCTGGAAAGATCAGGAACATCCAGTCCTGCAAAGGCAGTTCATGCATGTTTGCATAAATAATGGTTCAGGTAATCCAAACGGACTGAACTGGACTGCATGGCTCCTGGGCTCTGTGTCTGCAGCCTGACATGTCCTTTGTGGGGCGGAGCCTGATGTGACCCAAAGTCACATGTGTGTGAATGTGTGAATTGTGCTGCTTCACTCTTGCTGATGTGACTTCACCTCCTGCAGTAAATTGAGACTTCTCCCTCCATCCAAATCGCGTTATTTCTATAACAGCTTTCATTTAAAAAACAGCTTTAGGTGCTGTACATAAAGACAACAAAAAAAACATTACCCACACAGGCAATACGATTAGAAAACAAAACCCTCATAATAATATACAGAGAGAGACAAATGAAAGAGAAATGATTACAAGGAAACTGAAGAGTACCATCCATCACCAGACTGAGAGCGAGGTTTAGAAGCTCACAGAAACCCCGGCCAGGTCCTTTGGGTTCCGATCCCCAGTCTGCCCCAGCCGTCATTCCCTGCCGTTCGCCACAGCTCTTTGACCCTGGCGTCAGCATCGTTCGTCTGCCCCAGCCGTTAGCCCTGCTGGAGCCAGATCTTTGCCCTGGTGGATCTCCATCCCTGTATTTTTAACCCTCCTGGTTTTGCAGTGAAGTGTTCCTCCTGTGTTTTACTTCCTGTTTGGTTTCTCTTCATTTCCTGTTCTCTGGTAGCTCCCTGTCTGGTTAGTTTTTACATTTGATTTCTGGCTGTTTTTTTATTGCTGAACAGATGCTCATTTATTTACACAAGTTTTGTTTCATTGTTTGAGTCATCTGTGTTTCTTACTGTTGTTTGTTTTGGCCGACTCCTGCAGTGGTCACCAAAAAAAGAAGCTGCGCTGCTATTTTACCCCCCGGGTTTCAGTGTAATTTGCCCTGCTGGCCGGGTCAGGGCAGTTACAGACCCTCAGGCCCGATCGGACCTGATCCGACGGAGGGCTGTGGACTCACCGCTGTGCACTGTCTCAGGAGGCAGGACTGCTTCATCCGGCCGGGCCCTCCGAACTTCTTCATGTCCTTGCAGAAGTGACACTCCCCACCTCGTTCCTCATGCAGGCCTGGCAGCGCCGGCACCGCGTCCGCCTGCGCCTCGCGCCACTAGCAGCTCCGCTCAGCGCCTTACTGCCCGACATCTCTGAAGAAGTCAACTGCAACAGAGCGGCAGGTCAGGTCTGAAGGAACATGGCTGAGCAGCACCAGATGAAGATGTTCTCCTCATCATCAGTCACTCTAACCAGGGCTGTCAGAATCCAGGCCTGGAGGGCCGGTGTCCTGCATGCTTTCCAACCAACCTGCCGTTGAAGCTCCTTATTGGCTAAACACACCTGAACCAGGTGATCAGCAGCAGATACGCCCAGGCCTGGTTTGGACACCCCTGCTAAACCTTTCATGCAGAAAGACCCATTTGGTTCTGTTACAGACCAGAACTGAACGGTTCTACTTTTTGCAGTTTATCAAAATAAACTGTTTTGAGGACATGAAACTATTTCTTTACAGATGCAGTTTTGAAGTACTTCCAAAAGGAACTGTGTTTTCTAGATTTAGCCATTATAACATTTTATACTTCTGAATCCATACATGTAAATGCACTTCTATACTTTGAGAACGTTTTCTCCAAACATCAACGGATACAGAAGATACAAATCTGAACATTACGCTGATTCCAAACCAGAAACTCATTCAAATCACTCGTATTCTTCTTCAAAGCCAAAGGAATGAGGGGTGCAGAGCTAAAGATGTCTGAAAGCTAACCAACCATTAAGGGAAGGAAAACCATCCTTTCCAAGAACAACATTTATTTTTTTGTCACGTTTTCTTTTCTGGAAAACTCTCACAATCTTCAGACATGGAGCTTCATGCCATATTCACAAAACATCTATTCGCCTGGATCACTTACTCAACTAGACTCTTTTACTGCTGATGGATGGATGGATGGATGGATGGATGGATGGGTGGATGGATGGATGGGTGGGTGGATGGATTGATGGGTGGATGGATGCTTGGATGGATGGATAGATGGATGCTTGGATGGATGGATAGATGGATGCATGGATGGATGGATGGATGGGTGGATGGATCGATGGGTGGATGGATGCTTGGATGGATGGATGGATGCATGGATGGATGGATGGATGGATGCTTGGATGGATGGATAGATGGATGCTTGGATGGATGGATAGATGGATGCATGGATGGATTGATGGATGGGTGGAAGGATGCATGGATGGATGGATGGATGGATGCTTGGATGGATGGATAGATGGATGCTTGGATGGATGGATAGATGGATGGATGGATGCTTGAATGGATCGATGGGTGGATGGATGCTTGAATGGATGGATGGGTGGATGGATGGATGCAGTGGGATAAAAACTCTCTGTTGGTACTCTGTTTGGCTAAAGGCATCAAGTCTAACTGGACGTGTGGTGATTTTTAGGAGGTCAGACCTCAGTCTGACCTCTAATAACCTTTAGGTTTCTTCTCAGACTTTGGTCTGGAGATTCTCCTGAAATCCAGAACAGACTGGATTCCAAAACTCTGATGAGAACGATTATCTGGAGATAAGAGGCTTCCTGCTGCTCCTGAACCGGACCTGAGGCTGCTCCTATTACACCATCAGAACACACACAGGTGAGGCAGCTCCTGACCAGCAGGTGGACCTGGCGGTCTCCTACAGCACAGCCAGAGGAGAACCTGAAGGATCAGCAGATGCGGTTCAGACCTGAAGTTCTGCCTCGGTATCAGCTGCTGGTCCAGGAGGTTCTGCCCTCTGAGGAATTTCTGTAGGTGAACCCGGGTCAGAAAATGCTCACCTGGGGGGCGGGGCTTAGGCTGTCAGCTTGGTATCGTACAGGTGAGGATCTGCGCGCTGAAAGCTGACCTGAACCTAGGGTCCGTGCGCGGGGACATCAGCAGCCCTGACGTGCACCTTGTAATCGGACCATTACGCACCTGTGATGACACTCCGCCCCCACCCCTCCCTTCACCTGATCACGAGGGCATAAGGGCATGCTAATGCGTTAGCAGGTTAGCAGGCTGCCTGCCCCCCCGCGCGGCTGTTTCCTTAATCACGGCCCCCGCGTGCACAGGCAGGACCGTGACAGATGGACACCCCACCACAACACGCGCGCGGCCTCTCACCTGTTCGTTGGGGCGCGCATGCTCGTCTGTGGCTCATCAGAATGGAGGGTAGCCTCGTTAGCTGCGTTAGCTCCGCCGCTTCCTCCCCCCCCCTCCACAGCTCTCTGCGGCGGCTCCCGAGGCTTCACGCGCGACCCATCCCGGGGCTCCCCGCCTCGGAGACGCACGCGCCACTCAAACCTCGATCCTGAACTGATCGATATCGATCAAGTGATCAGGCCTCGGACTGATGCGCGTGCACTCTCTCTCTCTCTCTCTCGCTGCAGCGTGATTCTCTCTCTCTCTCTCTCCACCCGCACCTTACGCCGTCTTCTCCGCGTGTCCTTCTCCGCAAACACGCACGCGCCGCTCCTTTTCTGCAGCTATCGCTCCCGCACAACCCCCAGCAGGAGCCGCTCGCGTGAGCGCCGTGCGCGGCTTTTGTTCTCGCGCCTGCTGGCGTGAGAAGCGTGATATGGAGCCCGCGCACCGCCCTGACACGTTTAACCTCCGCACTGATTACATCACGCAGGTGACCGCACGCGCCGCGTCGGTGAGGGAGGGGGACGTAACGGCAAAATAAATAAATAAATGAAGTAAATAAAAATGGGGAGCGACAGCACAGAAGCCCCACCTCTGTTTGGTGACGTCACAACGGGGAAGTGGGAAAGAAGGGCATTATGGGAAATATCATTTTAACTTCATTTAAACAAACCAACGATAAAACTAAACTTAATATTCAGATGAACGAAAAGATTTCCTCCAAAAAGCTCCAATAAAATTCTGTTTCCAAACATAAACTCTGAAATGCAATTAAAGCGATTGGACTGAAAAACAAAGAAACGTTGGAGAAAAGCGGATTCATCCGGAACCACCAACATCTGCGTGAAGTTGAAGCTCAACGCGTTTGTTTTTGCGTGAATGTGACGAGTTAACGCGGCCTCCGCATGGAAACAAACATTTGAAGAAAACTTGACAGACAAACGCCCCCCTCCCGTTCTCATCTTTATTTGAACTTCATGTGGTGGGGGGGGTCCGCGAGCTCACCCCACCCCATCCCACCCCCGCTAACAGCTATGCTAGCAGGCTAGCAGCTGCCTGTGCACAGACCCGTTCAGACGCGCCGGCTCCGTCCACGTTCCGGTGCTGTTAGGACCGACCTGAACCTCCGAACAGTCTCAGACGACCCGGAGGGACCGCGCACCCCGAAGGCTCGCTAGGTTGCCCCCCCCGATCAAAGGTGAAGATGATTAAGCTGTTTTCTCTGAAGCAGCAGAAGAAAGACGAGGAATCTGCTGGAGGAAACCGAGCCGGGGCCGGGGGGAAGAAAGCCAGCGCGGCCCAGCTCCGAATACAGAAAGGTGGGCTTCTCCTCCGCGCTGGTCCCGGACCGGTTCCCGTCCTCCGGGCCTGCTGCTGTCCGAACGCTTTCACACGGCCCCGGGCCCCGTACGGAGGAAGTCCGGGCCGGCAGCGGCGGCAGATACGGCTAACATGCTAACCTAGCAGCTAGCAGCTAGCCGCGGCTAACCTCAAAAACAAATGAGGAGCAGCCGCGTCCCGCCGGGTCCAGTCCTTCCTGCACCACACCTGGCAGGTGTCAGAACCAGACTGTGTGTGTTAGTGCTGTCAGCGGGGAAGGGGCTTCATGTGGGCTGACAAACTGTGTAGTGATGTCGGGGGGGGGGCTCAGGTGATTTACCTACCCGCTGATTGCTAATTGTCCAATCTCAGATGCTACTTCCACAGGGAGGCGGAGCCTAAATGCCAACAAACTATAGCCTGGTTAAGTTTGGGGTGACCTTACATGATGTCATGAGGAAGAATGTTATATCAGGTAGAACAGGGCTGTCTTAGGATTAGAATGCCAGTACTGGCTCCAGGTGTAGTCCTGCGGCTGCACTGGTGCATGCTCCAGGTGTGGCTGCACCGGTGTATGCTCCAGCTGCGGTTCATGCGGCTGCACCGGTGCATGCCCCAGCTGCGGTCCTGCGGCTGCACCGGTGTATGCTCCAGCTGTTGTCCTGCGGCTGCAGCGGTGCATGCTCCAGCTGTTGTCCTGCGGCTGCAGCGGTGCATGCTCCAGCTGTTGTCCTGGCGGCTGCAGCGGTGCATGCTCCAGCTGTGGTCCTGCGGCTGCAGCGGTGCATGCTCCAGCTGCGGTCCTGCGGCTGCAACCGGTGCATGCTCCAGGTGTGGCTGCACCGGTGTATGCTCCAGCTGCGGTCCTACGGCTGCACCGGTGCAATGCTCCAGCTGCGGTCCTGCGGCTGCACCGGTGCATGCTCCAGCTGCGGTCCTGCGGCTGCACCGGTGCATGCTCCAGCTGTTGTCCTGCGGCTGCACCGGTGCATGCTCCAGCTGTTGTCCTGCGGCTGCACCGGTGCATGCTCCAGCTGTGGTCCTGCGGCTGCAGCGGTGCATGCTCCAGCTGTTGTCCTGCGGCCGCAGCGGTGCATGCTCCAGCTGCGGTCCTGCGGCTGCACCGGTGCATGCTCCAGGTGTGGCTGCACCGGTGTATGCTCCAGCTGTTGTCCTGCGGCTGCAGCGGTGCATGCTCCAGCTGTGGTCCTGCGGCTGCAGCGGTGCATGCTCCAGCTGCGGTCCTGCGGCTGCAGCGGTGCATGCTCCAGCTGCGGTCCTGCGGCTGCAGCGGTGCATGCTCCAGCTGTGGTCCTGCGGCTGCAGCGGTGCATGTTCCAGCTGTGGTCCTATGATGAAGAGGATCCTAAATGACAGGTGTTTGTGTTTCAGACATCAACGAGCTGAACCTGCCAAAGACGTGTGAGATCAGCTTCCCCGATGATGACGACCTACTCAACTTCAGACTCATCATCTCGCCGGATGAGGTGCGTGTTTGATTCCCAGCAGTGTTCTGCTTAGGTTTACGTTTACCCTCAGCTGCAGGCAGTATGGGCTCATGTGACCACAGACAGACGTCATGCAGTGGAGTTCCTCTTTGTTCCGTCTGTGGGTCTCCAGCAGGCTGTGGTTTTAGGCTGTTGTGCCTGTCACGGCTTTGAGCCTTGGCTGTCATGCCAGAGTACTCTGATTACTCTGGACCTCAAGGTTCTGAGCCCACATTATCAGGCCTCCTTAACTGTGCTTCAGTTTCCATATCTTTTAAGTGCAGCGCTGCAAGTGGTCACTTTGGCCACGCCCAAAATGTCACAGCATTGGGGTTTAAAGGCAGAGCGGGGGACAGCCTTCTGGTGCTGACCTGTGTTTCTGTCTCAGGGTTTCTACAAAGGAGGGAAGTTCGTCTTCAGCTTTAAGGTAAGGAAACCTGTCACATGGCCCCGCCCCTTCTCTTCTTGCAGACATCATAAGAGTTTGTGTTTCAGGTAGGACAGGGTTACCCCCACGACCCCCCCAAGGTGAAGTGTGAGACAATGGTGTACCACCCCAACATTGACCTGGAAGGTAACGTCTGTCTAAACATCCTCAGGTCAGTTCTTCAGCAGGACGCCAGCTGGTGGGGGTCGGTGGCGGTTCTGGAGCTTCATCTGTGTTCTTCTGCTCCACAGAGAGGACTGGAAGCCTGTGCTGACGATAAACTCCATCATCTATGGTCTGCAGTACCTGTTTCTAGTAAGTTCAATCCAATCACATGACTGCGGGGGGTTCTGGGTCAGTCATTCAAACCCCAGGAGGGAGAGTCACTGCTGTAAGTGGGCGGGGCAGGTGTGTGACAGCTCACCTGTGGGTCAGCCAGGTTTAGAAGAGCTGACCCCCCCACTCTAGTTTAGTCAATTATAGGAGCGGCCTGGAAGAAGGTTCTGTTTGGAACCAGAGGAACGTGATGCCTGAAGGCCGGTTTATACTTCTAAGTGACTGGTGGTCCACGGTCATCTGAGCAGAATGGCCACCTGTTGTGACGTCACCCACGACTAGAATTTTACGCCGGAGTGCAATCACGGGCAGATCACGCCATTTAACTTGAATTTATGTCAGCGATTAAAGTAATCGACTACAAAGGAAAGTGTCCAGAAAAACGATGAAGTGAAAGGAAATGCTGATAGACCGTAGAGCAGGTTATCTTACCGCAGTCTTCAACTTTTTTGTTTTTATTCTGTATTTGATTTTGTGGCCATTGTTTAGTGGACCCCCCTCTGCCCTTCATGTCTGCGCGTTTAGACGCCACACATGTGTGAACAGGATGTTCTTCGTCTTCAAAATAAACGCCGGAGACGATGCTCAGAAGTTCATCACATTCATGGCAGAGGCCCAAGCAAAACCAGCCAACATCAATATGAACTAGAACCTGCGGTTCTGGTTTCGACTGAGAGAAGCTGGAACAGGTGATGTTGGACCTTCTTTCATTCTGAAGGTTCCAGAACAGTTCTTTAAAGAACCACAGAATCGGATCCTGAAGGTCTGAACTCACTTCTGACTCAGGATGTTCCTGATTTTAGACCACAGCAGAGATGAAAGAATGTTCTAGAATCCCTGACTGGTAGAACCCCAGTTTCTGCTGGGTTCCTCAGAGAATCATCAGTCTGACGTTTGGTTTCAGGAGCCAAACCCGGAGGACCCGCTGAATAAGGAGGCGGCAGAGGTCCTGCAGACGAACCGGCGGCTCTTCGAGCAGAATGTCCATCGCTCCTTGAGGGGGGGCTATGTGGGCGCCACCTACTTTGAGAGATGTCTTAAATAGCTCGGTGTCCCGACACCCCCACCCCCCCACACACCTTTCCTGTTTGCGCTTCAGTCCTGCTGGGGGACTGCAGAACGGTACAGGAAGTCATGCGCAGGAGAAAGAAGCTCCGCCCCCTCCTCTCACTTTTTTTTATGTCCAGCTGTTTTTATGGAAGGTGGGGGGTCATCGAGGAATGCCTAACGCTGGTGAAGATGAGGGTGAAGATTTCCCGGATTTTTGTTAATTTTTTTATTTTGCGGCTGACATTCAGACACGCCCCCTCCTGTTACCGCCTTCCTCCTTTGGTCCATAGGCCAGCAGCAAACTCCAGACCCCCCCCGTCCCACCTGAGCAGGTTGGGAGGAGAAAAGATCAGCCTTAAATTTAGGTAGTGGGTCAGGGAGGGGTTTGACAGGAGGGGGTGGAGCAGCCTCAGGACACAGTTAGGATGAGTACACTCAAAGGGGGAGGCCTTCTATTTGGGGGGGGGCTAAGTTTGAATGAACATGCCTTAAAAAGCTTCTATGACGATTACATCAGCAGCTGCTGGTACGAGGCAGGTCTTGATCTTTGTGGGAGGGGCTCACGTGTCCTAAAGACGCAGCATCTGAAGACGGCGAGCAAAGACACCAGACCTGTTTGGAGTTTGCTGCTAAAACATGGAGCGCCAATGGGGGGGCTGTTTTCTGTTTAAATAGGAGGAGCCTTTTATTTTTATTTTGGGGTTCTACTGGGTGGAGTCAAAAGGGGGAGGAGTTAAACATTAGAATTCTTGTGTATATGAAACCCCAGCTGTTCACATCGACTGCAATATGATTTATGTTAAATAAAATATGAACTTGAACCCTGCCGTGTTGACCTATGACACATGCACACCCACATGCATGCCCACGAGGAAGTTCTGCTTGGACACAGGAGAAGAAACACACGTGTTCCCTAGATAAAGGTCTGGTTTCCACCAGCCAAAGCCTGCAGTCGCTCTGCTTTAAGCCCCTCCTGCAGCAATCTCATTTGTGAAGAACATCTGACCCTACACAAACCAGCTGACCGCCGCAGAAGAACACTTATGTTCTTCTAAACTATGTTTGCTTTTAGAGCACTTTACAAGTCCACCCATAAACACTTCGCTCTGCTGCAGAATCTGTAACCACCAGGAGCAACGGGCTGCAGTGTCTTTCCCAAGGACACTGACTCATGGGCAGACAGGACAGGAATCAAACCTACGATCTTCCAATCAGGTCAACAGCTCTACCTCAGCATGTTTTTGGAACCTGTGGTTGAAGGCCTGATGTCTGCTCCATCTCTGAAGGATCCTCAGATGTTCTCCTGGAGGATCTGCTGGTTTTCAGAACCCAAATTAAAGCCCATTGATTTCAAAACCAGAAGGAATCTCCTGGAGGAGCTGAAACAGGATGTAAGAGTTTGAAGGACCTGAAGATCTCAGAATCTTAATGCCCAGTAATTGTACGGAATAATTTGTCAAGCGACGAAACAGTTCTGTGCTGGAATTGTTTTGGTTCTCTGGTCTGGTTCTCATCAACGATCTCTGAAGTGCACCATCATTCATCATCAGGACAACAGAGGAGCTCAGACAGAAAGAATGAAAGCAAAAGATTCTTGCAAATCCAGTTTTAATCTGAAGGTGTATTTTAGAGCAGGAGGAAGTCATCAGCATCAAACGAGCAGGCAGTCTCTCTGATGTCAGAGCTCCTCCCCCTTTTTGTGCTTGTCCTAGTTATGACGCTGTGGTCCAGACCTGGTCTGTCAGGCCAGGTGGTGCTGGGTGGTCATGAGGATCAGAGGAACCTCTTTGTCTCCAGTTCCAAGCAGCGGAAACATCCTCTCTGTGAACTCTGCGTTTCCATGAAAACTATAGATTTCTGAGCCCGATTTCACATTATAGAAGGTCACCTGAGCCTCCTCCACGTCCAGGAACACGCCCACCTGCCGCAGCTTTGGGTGGTGACTTTTCACCTGTGGAAGAAAAATGCATAAATTAGAAAAGATGTTGACAAGTTGACATCCATTGTAGAAGCACGATGTTGCTTAACACGTAACTCACTAAGACCCAACATGTGACTCAAACCTACCCAACACGTAACTCACTATGACCCAACACGTAACTCACTAAGACCCAACACGTGACTCACTAAGACCCAACATGTGACTCAAACCTACCCAACACGTAACTCACTAAGACCCAACAAGTAACTCACTAAGACCCAACACGTGACTCACTAAGACCCAACACGTGACTCACTAAGACCCAACACGTGACTCACTAAGACCCAACACGTGACTCACTAAGACCCAACACGTGACTCAAACCGACCCAACACGTGACTCAAACCGACCCAAAACGTGACTCAAATTGACCCAACACGTAACTCACTAAGACCCAACATGTGACTCAAAACGACCCAACACGTGACTCAAACCGGCCCAACACGTGACTCACTAAGACCCAACACGTGACTCACTAAGACCCAACACGTGACTCAAACCGACCCAACACGTGACTCAAACCGGCCCAACACGTGACTCAAATTGACCCAACACGTGACTCACTAAGACCCAACATGTGACTCAAAACGACCCAACACGTGACTCAAACCGGCCCAACACGTGACTCACTAAGACCCAACACGTGACTCACTAAGACCCAACACGTAACTCACTAAGACCCAACACGTAACTCACTAAGACCCAACACGTAACTCACTAGACCCAACACGTGACTCAAACCGACCCAACACGTGACTCAAACCGGCCCAACACGTGACTCACTAAGACCCAACACGTGACTCAAACCGGCCCAACACGTGACTCACTAAGACCCAACACGTGACTCAAGCCGACCCAACAAGTAACTCAAACCGACCCAACAAGTAACTCACTAAGACCCAACAATAACTCACTAAGACCCAACACAAAACTCACTAAGACCAAACACAAAACTCACTAAGACCCACCACGTAACTCACTAAGACCCACCACATAACTCACTAAGACCCAACACGTAACTCACTAAGACCCAACACGTAACTCACTAAGACCCAACACGTGACTCACTAAGACCCAACACGTGACTCACTAAGACCCAACACGTGACTCACTAAGACCCAACACGTGACTCACTAAAACCCAACACGTGACTCAAACCGAGCCAACACGTGACTGAAACCGACCCAACACGTGACTCAAATTGACCCAAAACGTGACTCAAATTGACCCAACACGTGACTCACTAAGACCCAACACGTAACTCACTAAGACCCAACACGTGACTCAAACCGACCCAACACGTGACTCAAACCGGCCCAACACGTGACTCACTAAGACCCAACACGTGACTCAACCGACCCAACAAGTACTCACTAAGACCCAACACGTAACTCACTAAGACCCAACACGTAACTCACTAAGACCCAACACGTAACTCACTAAGACCCAACACGTGACTCACCAAGACCCACCACGTAACTTACTAAGACCCAACATGTGACTCAAACCTACCCAACAAGTAACTCACTAAGACCCAACACGTGACTCAAACCGGCCCAACACGTGACTCAAACCGGCCCAACACGTGACTCACTAAGACCCAACACGTGACTCAAACCGGCCCAACACGTGACTCACTAAGACCCAACACGTGACTCAAACCGACCCAACAAGTAACTCAAACCGACCCAACAAGTAACTCACTAAGACCCAACAAATAACTCACTAAGACCCAACACAAAACTCACTAAGACCAAACACAAAACTCACTAAGACCCACCACGTAACTCACTAAGACCCACCACATAACTCACTAAGACCCAACACGTAACTCACTAAGACCCAACACGTAACTCACTAAGACCAACACGTGACTCACTAAGACCCAACAACGTGACTCACTAAGACCCAACACGTGACTCACTAAAACCCAACACGTGACTCAAACCGAGCCAACACGTGACTGAAACCGACCCAACACGTGACTCAAATTGACCCAAAACGTGACTCAAATTGACCCAACACGTGACTCACTAAGACCCAACACGTAACTCACTAAGACCCAACACGTGACTCAAACCGACCCAACACGTGACTCAAACCGGCCCAACACGTGACTCACTAAGACCCAACACGTGACTCAAACCGACCCAACAAGTAACTCACTAAGACCCAACACGTAACTCACTAAGACCCAACACGTAACTCACTAAGACCCAACACGTAACTCACTAAGACCCAACACGTGACTCACCAAGACCCACCACGTAACTTACTAAGACCCAACATGTGACTCAAACCTACCCAACAAGTAACTCACTAAGACCCAACACGTGACTCAAACCGACCCAACACGTGACTCAAATTGACCCAAAACGTGACTCAAATTGACCCAAAACGTGACTCAAACCGACCCAACACGTGACTCAAATTGACCCAAAACGTGACTCAAATTGACCCAACACGTGACTCACTAAGACCCAACACGTGACTCACTAAGACCCAACACGTGACTCACTAAGACCCAACACGTGACTCACTAAGACCCAACACGTGACTCACTAAGACCCAACACGTAACTCACTAAGACCCAACACGTAACTCACTAAGACCCAACACGTGACTCACTAAGACCCAACACGTGACTCACTAAGACCCAACACGTGACTCACTAAGACCCAACACGTGACTCACTAAGACCCAACACGTGACTCACTAAGACCCAACACGTGACTCAAACCGACCCAACACGTGACTCAAATTGACCCAAAACGTGACTCAAATTGACCCAACACGTGACTCATTAAGACCCAACACGTAACTCAAACCGGCCCAACACGTGACTCACTAAGACCCAACACGTGACTCAAACAAACCCCACACGTGACTCAAAACGACCCAACACGTGACTCAAACAAACCCAACACGTGACTCACTAAGACCCAACACGTGACTCACTAAGACCCAACACGTGACTCACTAAGACCCAACACGTGACTCAAACCGACCCAACACGTGACTCAAATTGACCCAACACGTGACTCAAATTGACCCAACACGTGACTCACTAAGACCCAACACGTGACTCAAAACGACCCAACACGTGACTCAAACCAACCCAACACGTGACTCACTAAGACCCAACACGTAACTCACTAAGACCCAACACGTAACTCACTAAGACCCAACACGTGACTCAAAGCGACCCAACACGTGACTCAAAGCGACCCAACACGTGACTCAAACCGGCCCAACACGTGACTCACTAAGACCCAACATGTGACTCACTAAGACCCAACATGTGACTCACTAAGACCCAACATGTGACTCACTAAGACCCAACACGTAACTCACTAAGACCAAACACGTGACTCACTAAGACCCAACACGTGACTCACTAAGACCCAACACGTGACTCACTAAGACCCAACACTTGACTCAAACCGAGCCAACACGTGACTCAAACCGACCCAACACGTGACTCAAATTGACCCAAAACGTGACTCAAATTGACCCAACACGTAACTCACTAAGACCCAACACGTGACTCACTAAGACCCAACACGTGACTCACTAAGACCCAACACGTGACTCACTAAAACCCAACACGTGACTCAAACCGAGCCAACACGTGACTCAAACCGACCCAACACGTGACTCAAATTGACCCAAAACGTGACTCAAATTGACTCAACACGTGACTCACTAAGACCCAACACGTAACTTACTAAGACCCAACACGTGACTCAAACCGACCCAACACGTGACTCAAACCGACCCAACACGTGACTCAAACCGACCCAACACGTGACTCAAACCAACCCAACACGTGACTCAAACCGGCCCAACACGTGACTCACTAAGACCCACCACGTAACTTACTAAGACCCAACACGTGACTCAAACCGACCCAACACGTGACTCAAATTGACCCAAAACGTGACTCAAATTGACTCAACACGTAACTCACCAAGACCCACCACGTAACTTACTAAGACCCAACATGTGACTCAAACCTACCCAACACGTGACTCAAATTGACCCAAAACGTGACTCAAATTGACCCAAAACGTGACTCAAACCGACCCAACACGTGACTCAAATTGACCCAAAACGTGACTCAAATTGACCCAACACGTGACTCACTAAGACCCAACACGTGACTCACTAAGACCCAACACGTGACTCACTAAGACCCAACACGTGACTCACTAAGACCCAACACGTGACTCACTAAGACCCAACACGTAACTCACTAAGACCCAACACGTAACTCACTAAGACCCAACACGTGACTCACTAAGACCCAACACGTGACTCACTAAGACCCAACACGTGACTCACTAAGAACCCAACACGTGACTCACTAAGACCCAACACGTGACTCACTAAGACCCAACACTTGACTCAAACCGACCCAACACGTGACTCAAATTGACCCAACACGTGACTCACTAAGACCCAACACGTAACTCACCAAGACCCACCACGTAACTTACTAAGACCCAACATGTGACTCAAACCTACCCAACACGTGACTCAAATTGACCCAAAACGGTGACTCAAATTGACCCAAAACGTGACCAAACCGACCCAACACGTGACTCAAATTGACCCAAAACGTGACTCAAATTGACCCAACACGTGACTCACTAAGACCCAACACGTGACTCACTAAGACCCAACACGTGACTCACTAAGACCCAACACGTGACTCACTAAGACCCACACACGGACTCACTAAGACCCAACACGTAACTCACTAAGACCCAAACCGTAACTCACTAAGACCCAAACAGTGACTCACTAAGACCCACCACGTGAATCACTAAGACCCAACACGTGACTCACTAAGACCCAACACGTGACTCACTAAACCCCAACACGTGACTCACTAAGACCAACACGTGACTCACTAAGACCCAACACGTGACCTCAACCGACCCAACACGTGACTCAAACCGACCCCAACACGTGACTCAAACCGACCCAACACGTGACTCAAAAACCGGCCCCAACACGTGACTCAATTGACCCACAAACGTGACTCAAATTGACCCAAAACGTGACTCAAATTGACCCACACACGTGACTCAAATTGACCCAACACGTGACTCACTAAGACCAACAAGTAACCTCACTAAGACCCAACACGTGACTCACTAAGACCCAACACGTGACTCACTAAGACCCAACACGTGACTCACTAAGACCCAACACGTGACTCACTAAGACCCAACACGTGACTCACTAAGACCCAACACGTGACTCACTAAGACCCAACACGTGACTCACTAAGACCAAAACCGTGACTCACTAAGACCCAACACTTGACTCAAACCGACCCAACACGTGACTCAAATTGACCCAACACGTGACTCACTAAGACCCAACACGTAACTCACCCAAGACCCACCACGTAACTTACTAAGACCCAACATGTGACTCAAACCTACCCCCAACACGTGACTCAAATTGACCCAAAACGTGACTCAAATTGACCCAAAACGTGACTCAAACCGACCCCCCCAAACAAGTGACTCAAATTGACCCAAAACGTGACTCAAATTGACCCAACACGTGACTCACTAAGACCCAACACGTGACTCACTAAGACCCAACACGTGACTCACTAAGACCCAACACGTGACTCACTAAGACCCAACACGTGACTCACTAAGACAACACAAGTAACCCTAACCCCCCACGTAACTCACTAAGACCCAACACGTGACTCACTAAGACCCAACACGTGACTCACCTTAAGACCCAACACGTGGACTCACTAAGACCCAACACGTGACTCACTAAGACCCAACACGTGACTCACTAAGACCCAACACGTGACTCAAACCGCCCAACACGTGACTCAAATTGACCCAAAACGTGACTCAATTGACCCAACACGTGACTCATTAAGGACCCAACACGTAACTCAAATTGACCCAACACGTGACTCATTAAGACCCAACACGTGACTCAAACCGGCCCAACACGTGACTCAAATTGACCCAACACGTGACTCAAATTGACCCAACACGTGACTCACTAAGACCCAACACGTGACTCAAAACGACCCAACACGTGACTCAAACGACCCAACACGTGACTCAAACAAACCCAACACGTGACTCACTAAGACCCAACACGTAACTCACTAAGACCCAACACGTAACTCACTAAGACCCAGCACGTGACTCAAAGCGACCCAACACGTGACTCAAACCGACCCAACACGTGACTCAAACCGGCCCAACACGTGACTCACTAAGACCCAACATGTGATTCACTAAGACCCAACATGTGACTCACTAAGACCCAACATGTGACTCACTAAGACCCAACACGTAACTCACTAAGACCCAACACGTAACTCACTAAGACCCAACACGTGACTCACTAAGACCCAACACGTGACTTACTAAGACCCAACACGTGACTCAAACCGAGCCAACACGTGACTCAAACCGACCCAACACGTGACTCAAATTGACCCAAAACGTGACTCAAATTGACCCAACACGTAACTCACTAAGACCCAACACGTGACTCACTAAGACCCAACACGTGACTCAAACCGACCCAACACGTGACTCAAACCGACCCAACACGTGACTCAAACCGACCCAACACGTGACTCAAACCAACCCAACACGTGACTCAAACCGGCCCAACACGTGACTCACTAAGACCCACCACGTAACTTACTAAGACCCAACATGTGACTCAAACCTACCCAACAAGTAACTCACTAAGACCCAACACATGACTCAAACCGACCCAACACGTGACTCAAACCGACCCCAACACGTGACTCAAACCGACCCAACACGTGACTCAAACCGACCCAACACGTGACTCAAATTGACCCAAAACGTGACTCAAATTGACCCAACACGTAACTCACTAAGACCCAACACGTGACTCACTAAGACCCAACACGTGACTCAAACCGACCCAACACGTGACTCAAACCGACCCAACACGTGACTCAAACCGACCCAACACGTGACTCAAACCAACCCAACACGTGACTCAAACCGGCCCAACACGTGACTCACTAAGACCCACCACGTAACTTACTAAGACCCAACATGTGACTCAAACCTACCCAACAAGTAACTCACTAAGACCCAACACATGACTCAAACCGACCCAACACGTGACTCAAACCGACCCAACACGTGACTCAAACCAGCCCAACATGTGACTCAAACCTACCCAACAAGTAACTCACTAAGACCCAACACGTGACTCAAACCGACCCAACACGTGACTCAAATTGACCCAAAACGTGACTCAAATTGACCCAACACGTGACTCACTAAGACCCAACACGTAACTCACTAAGACCCAACACGTAACTCACTAAGACCCAACACGTAACTCACTAAGACCCAACACGTGACTCACTAAGACCCAACACGTGACTCACTAAGACCCAACACGTGACTCACTAAAACCCAACACGTGACTCAAACCGACCCAACACGTGACTCAAACCGACCCAACACGTGACTCAAACCGACCCAACACGTGACTCAAACCGACCCAACACGTGACTCAAACCGGCCCAACACGTGACTCAAATTGACCCAAAACGTGACTCAAATTGACCCAAAACGTGACTCAAATTGACCCAACACGTGACTCACTAAGACCCAACACGTGACTCACTAAGACCCAACACGTGACTCACTAAGACCCAACACGTGACTCACTAAGACCCAACACGTGACTCACTAAGACCCAACACGTGACTCACTAAGACCCAACACGTGACTCACTAAGACCCAACACGTGACTCACTAAGACCCAACACTTGACTCAAACCGACCCAACACGTGACTCAAATTGACCCAACACGTGACTCACTAAGACCCAACACGTAACTCAAACCGGCCCAACACGTGACTCACTAAGACCCAACATGTGACTCAAAACGACCCAACACGTGACTCAAACCAACCCAACACGTGACTCACTAAGACCCAACACGTGACTCACTAAGACCCAACACGTGACTCACTAAGACCCAACACGTAACTCACTAAGACCCAACACGTGACTCAAACCGAACCAACACGTGACTCAAACCGACCAAACACGTGACTCAAACCGACCAAACACGTGACTCAAACCGGCCCAACACGTGACTCAAACCGGCCCAACACGTGACTCAAACCGGCCCAACACGTGACTCAAACCGGCCCAACACGTGACTCACTAAGACCCAACAAGTAACTCAAACCGACCCAACAAGTAACTCACTAAGACCCAACACGTAACTCACTAAGACCCAACACGTGACTCACTAAGACCCACCACGTAACTTACTAAGACCCAACATGTGACTCAAACCTACCCAACACGTAACTCACTAAGACCCAACACAAAACTCACTAAGACCAAACAGAAAACTCACTAAGACCCACCACGTAACTCACTAAGACCCACCACATAACTCACTAAGACCCAACACGTAACTCACTAAGACCCAACACGTAACTCACTAAGACCCAACACGTGACTCACTAAGACCCAACACGTGACTCACTAAGACCCAACACGTGACTCAAACCGACCCAACAAGTAACTCACTAAGACCCAACACGTGACTCACTAAGACCCAACACGTGACTCAAATTGACCCAACACGTGACTCAAATTGACCCAACACTTGACTCACTAAGACCCAACACGTGACTCACTAAGACCCAACACGTAACTCACTAAGACCCAACACGTGACTCACTAAGACCCAACACGTGACTCACTAAGACCCAACACGTGACTCACTAAGACCCAACACGTGACTCAAACCGACCCCAACACGTGACTCAAATTGACCCAACACGTGACTCAAACCGACCCAACACGTGACTCAAACCGACCCAACACGTGACTTAAACCGACCCAACACGTGACTCAAACTGACCCAACACGTGACTCAAACCGACCTAACACGTGACTCAAACCGACCTAACACGTGTTCGCCCAGTTTCATGAATTTTTCTGAAGCTGCAGAAGGATGGAGAAGCAGTCTGGGAGTCTGAGCGTACTTTGGTCAGAGGGGGCGACGTGAGGGCACGTAGCTGGTTTCCACTCCACCACAGGGCGTAGTACCCATTGGCAGGGCTCATGTCAAACAGCCCCTTCCTCTGAGCTGACTCGCTGACCACGCCCAGCTTCCAGTCCTTGTTCTCGCCCACAAACACCTGCGAGACAAAAAGTAGGGTCAAACTTCAATGTACGATCCTGATTTCCATCCCTGGAGGATGGTGGCCTTACCTCCCAGTAGTGCCGGCCGGAGCTGTATCCTTCCTTGGCGATCACGCAGGACCACACATCAAACCTGTGGTGGCTGTTCCTGAAGAACTGCAGCTTCTCGCCACGCTTTACCTGCTTCCTGTCCTCGGACAGGATCAGGAACGGGTACGCCGTCACTGGGTTCAGTGTCACATCCTCTGGAGGTCAGAGCACAAAGGCAGATCAGAACTGTGAGGAAACCTGGAACACTCCTCTGAATGAAGACTAGGTCTGATCTTTGAACATTTGGGTCAGAGTTCAGAATCAGAACCATGAAACAACCCTGCAGTACCCTCCAGGGTCTCCTCTTACCCATGTAAACACGAGCCTTCTTGTGTCCTGAAAGAGAAAAACAGATTTTGGCTAGAAGACGGAAACATGTGGAGAACCAGCTTTGGAGAACGGGTCTGTACCTGAAACCTGTTTGAGCCTCTTCACATCTGAGGAGACAGAAGACAAAAAGTAACCATCTGGACATCCACAAACATGTCAGAACCTTCTGGCAGGTCCCTGAATCCTGACTTCCCAGTTACCCTTTTCCCCACAGGTTGAGAGCAGAAGCAGGTCTAGATGCCTCCTCACCTTTCAGTGACCACTGGCTTTTCCTCAGACTTGCTGTGCTTCCTCTTAGACTCATCATGCTCTCGGCTGCCATCAGGTCACCTGGTAAAGCTGAACAGGGGGGGGGGGGGTCGTCAGAGATGAGCGTGCACGTGTATCCACACCTTCCTTAAACTCACAGGAGCCTCTGGATTCTCTGGAGCTCCTGGGGCCACTGGGAAGCCCATCGCCCATTTGGATCTCATCCAGCTTGTCCTTCACCTCCACTAGGCTGCTCTTCACCTCCTCCAGTGGAACGTGGAGGGAAAATTCTTCATCCTCATCCTCTCCTGCTTGTTGTTCCTCCCCCAGAGGAGCTGTGGCATCTTCAAAACTCTGCAAAAAGAACTAGACGTTTCCAGCGGCTCACGAGAGCCTGGCCTGCATCAGCTGTTCCTCACCTGCAGGAACCGGATGTGGTCCTGACTGCTGGCCTGGACCTCCAGCTCGGCCCGTTTTTCGTTCAGCTGATGAAGTTCCCCCTCCAGACGGTTGACCAGCCTCTCCCCCTTTGACACCAAAGGATCCATCTGACTCTCCATCCTGCCCACCACCTGAGTCCGGATCCGGTCCAGTGCTGCGGACAGCTGGTCCAGCAGGTTCTCCACGTCGCTGCGCTCTCTGCCCACATAGTTCTGAGGAACAATGCTGGACATGAGGACATGGGACCTTGACCTCAAACCTGCACATGGAGGGGTCCTCAGACCTGGAGCCCCTCCAGCCTCCTCTTCACGTTGCCCAAGCGGCCCTCCTTCTCCCGGATGCGGTTCAGGATCTCCTGCTCTGTCCGAGCCATCTGTTTCTGGAGACAGCAGAAGTGTGACCGCCTGCACTGCAGCCACTGACCCTGCAGCACCCCCATCTTCTCTACCTGTTTGCTGAGCCGCTCTGTCTGGACCGAAACGGTTTTGTGGGTCCGATGTTCCTCCAGAACGCAGATGGCACAGATGCAGCGATGACATGTCCTGCAGTACACCTGCACACACCAAGCCATCAGCAGGAAGCCACGAGTATGACTAAACGCCCCGCCCTTCCTTCTACCTCCAGCAGGCGGTGGTGCACGGAACAGGTCCGGCCCCTCAAGGCCTCCTGGGGGTTCATCAGGGGGTGCTTGGAGTAAAAAGGTGCAGTGAGATGCGGCTGCACGTGCTCATTGCAGTAGGAGGCGGTGCAGGTGAGGCAGGATCTGACAGCAGGACGCTTCACGCCCGTGCACACGTCACACCACACCACATCGGCGTCCACAGTCACCACCTTCTCACATTCTGGCAGCAGCGACAAAAATGGGTTGGTACTTCTGCTGTCCTCTGCCATCGTCATGGCATCAAATGAGCTGTTCCTGAGTGGCGGCGGGAGCCCGGCGGCACTGTAATGCGCCTCTTTGTATTTGTCTGCGATGAGCGCAAAGACTTTGTTGATGCTTAACCGCGGACGCTCATCAAACTGATGCTTGCACAGCGGACACGTGCACACCTGGCTGGATGCCCAGTAACCGCCAATGCAGGCCTGCAACACACAAGCACGTCTCAGGTGAACAGCGCCTCCCACAGGCCAGCAGGGACACCGCAGGCCCAGTTTACCTGGCAGAAGTTGTGTCCACAGGGAGTAGAAACTGGGTCAGTGAAGAGGTCCAGGCAGATGGAGCAGGTCAGTTCCTGCTCTGAGAACAGTTCTGGAGCCTCCGCCATGGTTCTCCGTCAGGCTGAAACATAGGAACCAAACTCAGAACACGAGGAACTAAAGGGAGGAGCTACAGAGGCGACTGAGGCGTTAAAAACCAGAAACTCAAGAATTCTGCAGCATCCTCACACTACTGCTGCTGCTCAAGCACACATTTGAAAAACACAGCCCAGAACACATCTGTCCAGGTAGCACTCTACCAAATGACACGACATTTAGACCCGGTCCTGGTCTGGTCCAGACCTGGACCTGTAACCTGTTTCCTCTGATGTTCCTCTGCAGGTGTGGAATTTCAGCGGAACTCTGGTACAGTTCACTTCAGAGTAAACACAGGGGGACTTTCCAAAGAGAGGAGGAGAACCAAAGGCAGCAGGTGCTGTGTAGGAGAACCAAAGGCAGGAGATGAATCTGAAGAAGCAGGGACCATGAAGAAGTTTGGAAATGCTGGGTAGAGAAGGAGCAGCAGGAGCTTCTTCACAGATTAGAGAACACACACAGCCCCCACCGTGAGGGTTCATCACGTTTCTCCGGTTCTGCTGGCTCTGACCCTTCGGGTCATCCGTCAGTGACGAAACGCCAAAACAGGCGGCTGAAATTTCAAAGGTGCCAGCAGAACCGGAAGACTGTCAGGTTCTGTCTGGATGGTCTGCTGTCCGGCAGCAGATCAGACGTTCCACTCCAGAGTATGAAGAGAAGACGTAAAATGACCTGTTTCTGGAATTCCAAGACCAGCCGGGACCACATTCCTCCTGTGGAACCTGAACTCTGGCACATTAACAGGTAAGTGTGAGTCAGCAAGAGGCAGAGCCTCTGCACCTGCTATAAACAGGTAGGGAAGGTGGGGCCAGCAGGAAAGCAGCGTGACTGGAAACGCTGGACCTCCAGGAACCCAAGATCTTCCAAATTCCAGGGCCAGGTGAGGAACCCAGAGACATCATGACAGCCCACTGCAGAAGCGTTCAACAACGACTTCACCACTGTCAGAAAGCTGCACGCTTCTGATGCTGCAGTCAGGTGACCACAGCCGCAAAGCTTCAGGTTCAGCAGAACGTCAAACTGTGGAGGAAACGCCACATAAAACCATCCTTACATCGGTTCTGGACCCAGTGGGTTCCAGCAACCCAGACTGGTTTTGAAGATTGAGGTTCTGACCATCATCAAGCTCCAGAGGTCTCCCTCTGAGGGCGGGGCCAGCTGTGATTGGCAGCTCTGACCTTCTTGACTGATTGACACATCGTTAAAAAAAAAGCACCTTAACTGCAGAAAAAAAACGGAAATGACATCACGGCGTCCATGACAAACATTGAAACGTCGTGAGCGACAGTTTCTCACAAACTGGCTTTCAATCAAAGCGAAGGAATTTGGTAGAAAACACGCACCTGAAACCGGCGCGCGCTCCTGTATCTCAGGTGTGCTGAGTCAGAGCCGATCACCTGGAGTCCACGCTGGAACCGGGGGTCCTGGTCTGAAGCAGCAGCGACCGAGCGCTCCTCCACCTGCACCTTATTCTGCCTCCAACCTGAATCTCAGGTTTGTGCGGTCCTGCGGGGCGGGTCCTCGCGGGGCGGGTCCACGGGCGCAGGAAGCGGTCAGGTGAGTTTGACGGCGGAGCCAGCGGCTGGCAAACATTCAAACGCGTTTTCATCTGTTGAGTCAGCTCTGAGGGTCCAGCATGCTGGAGGACACGCCCCTCACACCTGCTCATGAAGATCTGAGGGTTCTGATCTGGAGGAGGAGCTCTGCTTCCACACGTGAAGCTCCTCCTCTGGACTAAAGCTCCACCTTCTTCCGTCTTATGGAGGACAGAACTTGAGGAGCCGCAGGAGGTTGCAGATAATGCTCAATTCAAACCTCTCCACCTGTTTCCTGAACGGGTCATGGGGATCCTGGGGCCTATCCCAGCGGGAGGTGGGCTCTTCCCACCGTCACAATCAATGTGGGAGAAATTCTCGGAGAACAGCTGAGATTTGAACCAAAACCTCACTGTGAGGGAATAGGGCTAACCGCTACACTAATGTACAGCCCCTTTGTTAGAGAACGACCCTCAAACAGGAAGTTTGCTTTAAAGAAAAGAATTTGGGGGAATGTACCTGGAAGTAGCCCCTCCCCCTCTGTAATAATGTGGAAAAAAAAACAATAAAAAAAAAATCTTTGTTTGGTCAAAACTTTATTTAACAGCTGAAATTACAAATGTTCCGGTGAAGTCCAGAGGTCCGATGATTCTCATGCTGAAGCCCGTCCTCCTACACACAGAAAAGAGGCTCCGCCCCCACCACTGGTTCTCAGAAGTTTTTGTAATGCAGCAACCTAAACAAACACACACACGTCAGATCCTCAGATGATGATGTCACAACACCACAACTGACATGCAGGCTGCCTGACCTGAAGAGGGGGGCGTGGCCTTTGTTGTTAGCCAATGAGAAGAAGCCACTGTGAGGGGAGAAGTGCAGGCAGGCAGCTCGGTGGAGCAACTTCCTGTTGGCCACGGGAAAGTTGGAAAACACAGATAGGCTGCGGAGGTGCACCTGTAGGATTGGACACACACACACACACACACACACACACACACACACACACACACACACACACACACACACACACACACACACAGAGAGAGAGAGAGAGAGATCAGCAACCATCACCATCAGCATCACTCCTTTACCTGCCATCTTACCAGCCGCACGGCCTCGTCCTCCGCCCGCGAGGCGATTGCTAAGATCTCAGAGGTGGCGTTGAAGGTAAGGGAAGTGGCAGCAGTCAGCAGGTTCATCACTGCCTTCAGAGGTTTGGGATTGGCTGAACTAAGACACGCCTCCTGGGAGTAGATATTGACCACTCCCGACTGAGACCTTAAAAAAGACAGACATCTGTCAGTCAATCAGACAGCCAGGAGGTCGCCTGCTGATCTGCAGTGGAATGTCACACGGACACACTTTGGATTCAAACAGGAAGTCACAACACCCACGGATGGATGGATGTTTATATCCTCACACGAAATCATAGCCAGAATGATCATCAGTACAGACTCAAACATGTGCTGTGGCTGGGCTCCCAGGAGGGGGGGGGGGGTGTCAGCACGCCGGCTCTGTCGTGTGACAAAGACGTTGCTAATAAACAACAAACACAGGGGATTCCTGACTGTTATAATACTTAGAAAAGACCAGATTTATGGTGGTCCCAGCATTTTATGCTGTAGGAATCTGCCGCACCTTAAAGCCCGGTTTGTGGTGAAAAACCAAACGCAGACCCAGACGTGGAACAGCTGATTAGCGTCAGAGTCATAGGACCAATCCTCCTCCCTAGTGCTCCCATTGGAAGGGCATTTGGCGCTGTGGCGGTGTTCGAAGGGTTTTTTAAGGAGGAGCCGTAACAACTCAGCGCTGGCTGTCTCTCTGCCGGTTGGTTGATCCGGGACACACTTGTGGCGCAGAGTAGAAACACATTTCTTCACGTGGGCGTGCTCTGAAGCACAGACGCTTACATTTAAATCTAAGTTTTGAGTTCTAGTTTCAGCATGACTTTTTGGCACGTTTTTCTGAGTGCTCACGCCAACATACACGCCAACGTAGGTGATCGGCAGCTATTGATGATGTCATTGAGCAGTAGTGATTCAGCTGTAGTGCAACCACCTTTTTTAAAGCAACACTTTTCAGGATTCTGTTACCAGAACGCCATAGGCCAGATGTAAACGCAAACGATACTTATCAGACGTGAGGTAGCGGGAAGCATTCTCCAGTTACGGCTGCGTCGCTCACGTACGGCAGAGGAGGAGCATTGAGGAAATTCCCCAAAAAGAGAAGAAGCATGACATCTTCGGTGTAAACAATTAGCTACCATATGACAGCAGGCCACAGAGAAATGTGAAATATAAATTAATATAATATGCTAAAAATGACTCCCCAAAAAAGAGTTTTGCTCAGTTTGCGACTGTCGATTTTTAATTTCTGATCGCATGGGCGCGACTCACCCACAGGCCAAGTACCGGCCGTCTGCAGAGGCGGCGATGGACGTCCCCTTCACACATCCGTCATCAGTGAACCTGTTGGTGCACCTGCTGCTGCGCATGTCCCACACGTACACCTCCCCGTCCTCTGCACACGTGCACACACACACGAGCAAACAGGGAACACTCTGACTGCTTTATCGCAGCAATCACATGACCAGCAGCTGATGATGTCATGTCCTGTCCGACTTACCTGAGTTTGTAAAGAATTTGCCGCCATCATGACAGAAGGCCACGCCACTGACGTTCCCATTGATCTTCATACTGCGGACAACCTCCATGGTCTGAACGCAAACATGTGTAAACAAAGGAGGAAAATACACCCAGAAAAAAATGGAAATCAACTGGAAAACAGTAGCAAGAGAGCAGGAAAAAAGCAGGAGGGCAACAGGAAAACCAGCAGGAGGGCAACAGCAAAACCAGCCGGAGGGCAACAGGAAAACCAGCCGGAGGGCAACTGGAAACCAGCAGGAGGGCAACAGGAAACCAGCAGGAGGGCAACAGGAAAACCAGCAGGAGGGCAACAGGAAAACCAGCAGGAGGGCAACAGGAAAACCAGCAGGAGGGCAACAGGAAAACCAGCCGGAGGGCAACTGGAAACCAGCAGGAGGGCAACAGGAAAACCAGCCGGAGGGCAACAGGAAAACAGCAGGAGGGCAACAGGAAACCAGCAGGAGGGCAACAGGAAACCAGCAGGAGGGCAACTGGAAACCAGCAGGAGGGCAACAGGAAACCAGCAGGAGGGCAACAGGAAAACCAGCCGGAGGGCAACTGGAAACCAGCAGGAGGGCAACTGGAAACCAGCAGGAGGGCAACAGGAAACCAGCAGGAGGACAACAGGAAACCAGCAGGAGGACAACAGGAAACCAGCAGGAGGACAACAGGAAACCAGCAGGAGGGCAACAGGAAAACCAGCCGGAGGGCAACAGGAAACCAGCAGGAGGGCAACAGGAAAACCAGCCGGAGGGCAACAGGAAAACAGCAGGAGGGCAACAGGAAACCAGCAGGAGGGCAACTGGAAACCAGCAGGAGGGCAACAGGAAACCAGCAGGAGGGCAACAGGAAACCAGCAGGAGGACAACAGGAAACCAGCAGGAGGGCAACAGGAAAACAGCAGGAGGGCAACAGGAAAACAGCAGGAGGGCAACTGGAAACCAGCAGGAGGGCAACTGGAAACCAGCAGGAGGGCAACAGGAAACCAGCCGGAGGGCAACAGGAAACCCAGCAGGAGGAAAGTGTAAACTGGAAGCAGCAGCGGTGTCACCTTGAGCGTCAGCAGGTGCAGGTATCCACTGGTCCCAGTCAACAGCAGAGCAGCGCCGTCAGGACACACAGAGAACTCCTTCACGTTGGACTCGTTCAGACCTGAACACAAAGACGTTGATGTGCTGGTGTTCTGATGGCCAGAGCGGGGTTTGTAGGGGGTGGGGCTGACCTCTGACACTGTGCACTTGCGACACGCGCCCCTCCATCATGTCGTACATGTAGAACATCCGGTTCCGCAGGCTCGTGGCAATCACAGACTCTCCATCCTGGCTGAAAGCGGCTTTGTGGACCGGGAAGCGCTCCAGGTGGATGCTCTGGATCTTGGGGTTGGTTTTTCCATCCACCTGAAGAGGGGGAGGAGCCAGCTCAATCACATGACCTACAACCTCCAGATTGCCTGCGCCACTTCAGCGCTCGCTACCTGAAACAGGGAGATGGACTGGTCGAGGCCGGCCGTCATGACGACCTGGGCAGTGGGGTGGAACTGCACGGCGGTCAGTCTGTCGTCCGAGGGGCGGGCGCTGTTGGCGTGGAGACACTTCTTCATCTGGGAAACAGCAGCACCGAGTCAGACCCTCCAATCTGCAGCACAGACACAACGAGGGAGGGGCACTGACCTTTAAGACTCCACTGGGGAGGCTCTCTGAAGACGTAACCAAGTTCCCAGTCCTCCTCAGCAGGTCCTCCTCCTCTTCCTCCTCTACCTGAGGAGCTGCAGAGAGCAGAGTGAGTTTGGAGGAAGAGCAGGAACTACAGATATCACCTTTTACTCACCTGTCCTCCTCTGGTGGCTGGACTCCGCCCACAACGGTGTTCCCCCCATTGACTTCTGGAACCTGGGACACGGACGCACAAGTCAGAGGTTCAGGACGCCAGAGCAAGACTCAACAGAACATTTGAGGTGTCTGAGTGATGGATTCTGCATCCAGGTGAAGCACATGTGCACCCACTCCTTCCTCATCCTCTGCTGCAGCCTCTCCGTGGTCATGGTGGACTCCGCCCCCCCTCTGGCCAGGTTCCTACGGTAACGGTGGGTCATGTCCACCCTGCACACCAACAAAGACGAGTTTTACGGTGTGACAACGCACCGGATAACACACCTGAGAAGGAAAAACTCACTCCTCCACGCGCTCGTCATCCTCATCCACCCACGCGGGCTCCCTGGGCCGCCACGGCTCCTCCCCCTCACTCTCAGACTCACCATGCTCAGCCTCAAGGAAGCTGCTTCCAGGCCGAAGCTCCTCCCCCTGACGGACATCACAGACAAACGTGACCCTGACGGCCCGCGCGCGTTCCTGCTCTCACGGGTACACGCAGGTTCTGACGGTCTGCAGTGGTACCAGGACTACAGGAACCAGAGCCGGCTTCTTCTCGGAAGGGTCACGTGATGAACTCACCTGAGCGAGCCTGTCGAGCAGCTCGTGCTCTGTCCCGAACACCTGCGCCTCGAGCCGCTGAACCGCCACGTCCTCCGCGCCCAAAACCGCCAGCTTCCTGGCGTTCTTCCGCCGGTTCCGCTCCTCTCCTGCCGGGTCGGACTTCTGCGACCGAACTCTTTTCTTGGCCGCTTTTGCTTGCTCCGTTACCGGAAGCGTGATAACGTCTTCCATGTCGGTGCTGCAGAAAACCCGGGACTCTGCCCCGAACAGAACCACCGCCGGTTGATGAAAGGATCCTCCACGCGGAGGAAATGTTTTTCCTGCTGAGTGACGTGTTTCCGGGAACGATGAGCGGCCGCCGGAAATGACAGCGCCCTCTATGGCGGAGAGGAGAAACTGCAGCTCCCCGTCGCTTTCCCGATTGTTGAAACTTCAGAAATGTGAACTTCTACAGACATGAACGCGGTTTGTCGTTGACATGTGTGGGAGTTCACGTTACAAAGAACTCGGAGCAGTTACTGAGCAGCCTGAACATTTGGGGAAACCTTGAGAAATGTAAAACCCAACTTCTCAGATGGTCACAAAGACGAATGTCCATGATGGGTCCAACGCGTAGACTGTACAGCCAGACTGTGATAACATATGTCTGCTGTCCAATAAAGTATTTCCCGTCTCATTTGTCCTGCTCAATATTACCATCACCTAAAAAAAGACAATCAGGAAACTAAAGCGAACTCATTTCATTTGTATAAAGACCATTCTCTGAAAAAGAGTACAATGATCCACACACATGAAGAAGGTGGAATTAAGGCAACAGAACAGTATCGATGGCAATATCAAAGGCAAATACCTTTTCTAAAACAACTACAATACATTTGGTTTCACATTCCCAGTTAAATCCATCCATCCATTTTCTAAACCCACTTTGTCCCTGTCAGGGTCATGGGGGTGCCGGAGCCTATCCCGGCCACTCGTGGGCAAAGGTAGCCTACACCCTGGACAGGTCACCAGTCTGTCGTGAGACTCCAATGAAATACTTATAAAATACTAAAATAATGCTAAAATACTCAAAAAAAATACTGAAAAACTAAATCAGGCATCAGTGAATTTCTCCTTGGATGTGATCACGACTTAAAGACAGCTGTTAAGTTTTCGGCTTATCCTGTCAGGGATCGCCACAGGGAATCAGCTTTCACTGTTTTGTACCAGTGGGTTTTACACTGGATGCTCTTCCTCTCACAACCTTGTTTTAAAGGCACATGAGAACCTTAGACAGCAGCATCAAGGGTCTTGCCCCGTTACATAGAACACTGGCCATCTCAACCCCTCCCCTCTCTTGTTCCAAACAGGAAGTACCAGCTGGTTTCAGGAAGCCAAAATCCCATAGACTTCTATTGAGGAATAGACAGTTATTACTCAGTCAGAATAACCATTTTTGATCTGATACCTTATTTTTAACATCTCTTCCTAATTCTGTTTTTTTCACTATATTTTTTTATCACAAATTGTTCAAGTTATAAACGGACCAATCAGAAGCCTCAGTAAAAGCATGTGGTTCCTGCTGGCCCCACTGCCAATGTTTGATTGACAGCTTCTATGGAGCCACTGGCCTCTAACACTGAAGCCAAACACATTAATAATTCATTTGAAAACATCATATTGTCTATAAATCACTCAAACAGGAAAACTCCAAAATCTGTTTCATTCATAATTATTTATCGTCCTCCTGGCCCGTACTCTGAATTTTTAACTTGAGTTTGCAGACTTTCTATCAACTATTGTTTTAGATTCTGATAAAATAATAATAGTAGGAGATTTTAATATTCATGTTGATGACCGTAGTGACTGTCTAGGAAATGCTTTCTCAGCTTTATTAGATAATGTTGGTTTCACACAAAATGTAAAGGAACTCACTGTCACAAGCACATCCTGGACCTTGTTTTAACTCATGGTATAGAGATAGCTGAGTGTGCTCCCTCATAACCCCACACTCTCAGATCACTTTCTAATCACCTTTCAGTTTGTTCTAGAGAATTCCACTAGCTCCAACAAATAAAGAAACAGCTCAGAAGAGATATACCCACACAACACACCCCACACCAACATCCACCACACACACACACATATATCCACACCCACAGATATCACACACACACACATATATCCACACAACAGAACACACATACACACAAACACACACACAGATATACACACACCACACAGATTCCACACACACCCACAGATATCCACACACACCCACATTATATCCACACACCCACATACACATATATCCCCCACACACCCACAACATCCACAATCTCACACACCACACCCACACACATATCTCTCCCCCACACACCCACCCCCACTCCCACACAAGCATCCCACACACAGATATCCACACACCCACACACCCATCTCCACCCACCCACACATCACTATCCCCAACACACCCCCACACACATCATCACACACACACCACACCCCACACACAACCCACCCACACACCCACACACACAGACACCCACACCCACACAACCCACCCACACACACACACCCCACATATCCACACACCCACCCACACACACATATATCCACACACACACACATATATCCACACACACACACACACCAGACACCCACACCACACACACAGAGATCCCCACACACACACATATATCACACACACCACACACAGATATCCACACACACCCACACACATATATCCACACACACACACACCACACAGATATCCACACACCACCCCACACCATATATCCACACACACACCCACACACCCACAGATATCCACACACACCACACAGATATCCACCCACACACACAGATATCCACACACACACCACAGATATCCACACACACACACACAGATCCACACACCCACACAATATATCCATACACCACACACACACACACCACAGATATCCACACACAGATATCCACACACACCCACACACACATATCCACACACACCCACACAATCCCACCACACCAACACACACACATATATCCCACACACACACACACCACACACAGATATCCACACACACACACATATATCCACACACACCCACACACACATATCCACACACACCCACACACACATATCCACACACACACACACACACCTACACACACACCACACATATCCACACACACACACACACATATATCCACACACACCACACAGATATCCACACACACCCACACATATATCCACACACACACACATATTCCACACACACCACATACCCACACCCCACACACACACACACACACACAGATATCCACACACACCCACAGATATCCACACACACCCACAGATATCCACACACACCCACACACATATATCCACACACACACACATATATCCATACACACACACACACCCACACACATATATCCACACACACACACACACACACACATCCACACACAGATATCCACACACACCCACCACACATATATCCACACCCACCCACATATATCCCTTAACAAACACCACACACAACACACACCAGATATCCACACACATATATCCACAACACACACACACACCACATCCACAACACACCCACACAACAGGATATCCACCACACACCCACAGATATCCACCACACACCCACACACATATATCCCCACACACCCACACATAATATCCATCACACCACACACAACACACACATATATCCACACACAACACACACACACACCACATCCACCACACCGATATCCACACCACAACACCCACACACAATATATCCCACACCCCCACACACATATATCCATACACACACACACACACACACACAGATATCCACACACATATATCCACACACACACACACACACACATCCACACACACCCACACACAGATATCCACACACACAGGTTTGTATTTCTCACCTGATGGGATCCACCTTTTCTGCAAGGTTTTCTGAAACAGTTTTAACTGCTAAAATATTAAAAAAAATAAAGGAGTGTGATGATTTCAAATACTTATAACACTTACATAAAAAATAAGCCTAAATTTTGGTTTCTCATGGGGAACGTCCACACATTTTTTACACTAACTTTTCACACACACAGACACACATGCACAGACATACATGCACTTCCAAAAACAAAAAAACCTGAGACAACCTCAAGTTAAAACACTTGTTTCAGGATTCAGTCACTAGAGCTCATCCTGCAGACTGTCATACATGTTGGAACCAGCCAGCTGTCCACATCCAGAGCAACCGTCCAGAAAGCTGAAGCACAAATGATTCCAACAACAGGAACTGTTTTTCCATTCTTCAGCAGTGAATAAAAAAGTTATCAAATGTTCAAAGTCTGAATGATTTTTGCCACTCAGTTTGCTCAAGTTCTTTACTTTTGAATGACTTTCTGTGTTTTCCATTACCCTTTCAATGAGAAGACAGCAACACGGTTTCAAACCAAACGAGCTGCTGTGGAAAGATCTCCAGGCCCCGATGGTCAGGTCCACATGTTCTCCAACTACGTATGTAAACAACATTATATATGATTTAAATTATTAAATTAATCCCAGATAAATAGGGTTACTGACTTAAAAATCAAAATACCAACAGAAGTCTCCCAGTCAAATAACACGCAAGCTGCGCTTATCAGAAATGCATTTTCTGCCAGAGTGATCTGCACATGAGGGAAAGTTGGCGCGCACCACATGGTAAAGCCAAAGGCTGAAAAAGTACTAGAGCTTGTGACACTTGGGGCAAATTTTTATAAGTGATATAATACTTTATCGATACCCCAATTGGCATTTGTTTTTGTCAGTAAATGCCACCTAAAATCATATTCATAGAAAACTAACACAAGCAATGCAGTTTGGATGCTATAATGTCCAAAACTGCATATTTCCATTGGTTGTATGTGAGAAGTGGTCCAAGTGAGTGTGACATCATCAATTGAAAAGGGTTTCCTTCTGGCTCCAACAAAATTAAGTCAATTTAGTTGACTTTTTTTTTTTGCGATATGTGCCATGTTGGAGACATACGTCATCACTAAGCAATGATTGGTCTGAGTCGCCCTGGTCAATGTTTCCATGGCAACCCTCCAATCAGGAGTGAACTTGTTGGAAGTCCCTTCCACTTGAAAGCGGGCTAGATGAAATCTGATAATCAACTGTAGGCTCCACCTACTTTTAGCTAGGCATCTGATTGGTCATTGTATCTAGTCCCGTGAAATTGCCCAACTTTCTTGGAAAAACTAGTGTGTGGATCAGTGCTCACCAGGTTACTGAGCATAGACCATAATGTTTGAAGAATTTGTCAATTGAAAAAAAAAAGTATTTCAACTTTTTAATCAATTTTTATCAAACCACTGGATTCATAAATAGTATTTGTAAAATGTTCAGATTTCTTACATTTTTACTTTGGCACATTGGTGATGTCGTATTCGGCATTTGAAAAAAGCAGTGAGCTTAGGGGTCAGAGAGTTGTGAGGGAATTAGGACACAGACAACGGTAACACCTTTTGACCTCTTTGGCTTGCCATAGATAGGCTTTAGCGCTCCTGGACACGGAGCGCTCGCGCGCGGTCGGCTCACTCTGTCTCAGACTCTCTCCTCGCGCTGACGGATCGAACTTGGGCCCCGCCATGGATCTGGACCCGGTCGTGCTCCTTCCCGCCCTCCTCTTCACCGTGGTCGCCATTTATGTCGCCTCGTCTCTGCTCCGGAAGAGCGGCGACTCCTCTGCCGGGAACAAGAAGCCCAAGGTCGGCTCCAGAGATGACGTTCCTCCGTCCAGAGCGCTGGGAGAAGCGGTCCGGACCGAACCATCCGCCCGGGACCTCCCGGACACCCAGGTAAACACGTAATCCCTCAGAACCTACCGGGTTTGCGTTTTAAATACGAAGAATGACTTTAAAAACTGAAGTTAATGATTTTATCCCAAAGATGGAGACAGAAAGGATCAAAGTTCAAGTGAAAAACAGTCTTTTTCCTAAACTAGTAAAAGCTTTTAGTATGACATTTGTGAACATTAATAAACATATTGTCTCTACTGTTATTCTTAGGGTTCCAGATTTCTGTTCAGAAGTTTGAACTTTATTCCAGTTCCGGTTCCGCTGATTTATTGTTCTGGTCTGAAAACAGAACTTCTATTTCTGTGGACGGATCCGGTATCAGTCTGAACAGGAAAGGTTTGAATTTCATTTCTGTTCCTTGTTCATGATGAAATGTTTGGGGAACATTTAGAGGGTTCTTCAGGTTTGAGGAACCTTCAGAACATTTTGGATCAGCTGAGTGAAAGGCAATCAGTTTGATTGATCATCCAGTTTGACAGGTTCCGTTGGTTGAGCAGAAAGGAGTTGTTCTGAATTTTAGAACTCAGCTGTTCTGGGAGATCCCCAGCTGGTCTGGATGTTCAGGATGTCGGTTCTGGTTCTACAAAATCCCTTCAAAAGAATGGACTGGTGTTTGGACGGTGTCTGCTCCATGCTGCCCTGCTGGTCAGCTCTGGTGTAGCGTGCTGAGCATCTTTCTGACCTTTTCCCACTCTGAGGCCTGTAAGGAATGTGACCCCCCCCTGGAACATGGCGTTTGTATTTGGTGTCAAACCTATATTTAAGGCTTCCATCTTGCTGCGTGGCAGAAACTTCACTGACAGCCTGGTTTGTTCCTGCTGGACGGACAAAAGAACAGCCCCCCCCCCAGAGCAATGGAACAGAGCATGGAGAGGATTCTCTTTACTACAATACCCATGATCTTCAGATGACAGAGCCCCTCCACCCCTCTGTCTATATGATAACACATACGTCTGCTGCGTGTGATAAGGAACAGGACCTCATGTCTGTTTCCAGACGTGGTTTCGGCTCCGTCATCGTTTCCACCGAAATAAAAAGACAAACAGTGAAAAGAACTAAGACTTGTGGTAACCTAATGAATACTTTCTATTTTAATTTACAATGTTTGGGATTATTTATTAATCCTGTTTACATTTATATGTTGTTATTTACCTAAACAATGAGCTAAACATGATTATTATCTAACAAATATTTGTGTTTTTTCTGAATTTTAATATAAATATACGTTAACATCGTTGTTCTAAAGTGGTTTTTAAAGTTCCTAACATCATCACTGCGCCCCTAGTGGCTGCTGTAGGAAGTACACCTACAGGGGAAGTGGGAGGACCCCCCCACACAGCTGTCTGTTCTTGGTTTTACAGTTTGCTCATAAAGGCCTTCTGTGCAGCTCACACAGAGGCTGTTGTTGGGGGGGGGGGGGGGGAGTTCGGCGTGAGCTCACGGCTCCTGATCATCAGTTCTCCTACGTGGGTTCTACTGAACGACCTGTGGTGAACCCACAGATTTCTGTCAAGACGTTTTACAACCATCCACCATGTTGCTGCCATGGCAACCTTATAATGACAGGCCTTTGAATGATTAAATCTGTAAAGTTTTCAGTCTTCCTCACATTAAAAATTCTTTGTAGTCATGTTACCATGGCAACAGAACAGGTGTAGTTAGCCACTGCTTTCACATGCGTGTTCCTAATGGACTCAAACCTTCAGCATCACCTTCATAGAGGCCATCAGATGGAGTTTCATGGAGTCATCTTTTAGATAGTGTTACTATGACAACCAGATGGAAAAAGAAAGGAGGGAAGGGGGTGGTGGATTATAGAGGTTAGAGGATGACTACTGGAAAGGGAAGGTAGAGTTTTAAATCTACAGGCAACAAAATGCTGGAGCTTATACCCATTACAATAGTGAATGTTGGTCTAAAATGGGCGGGGCCTGTCCACACACTCAGCTGTTACAAACATTCCTGCCGGCTCCAAGAGTGTTCACAAACTTGTCCACATCCAGTTCACACACACACTTGTGCATACCAACCAACACAAGTAAAGCGTTCTGACATTCTGACACGCACACTATTTGACGGTGCAAAGGTGAGCCGACACCTGTGCTCAGGTGAATGTTATGTTAAGATGAAGTGGATGATGGAATGAAAAGAGAAAAAAAAGGAGGGAGAGCTCCCAGACATCCCTACACCAAGACCCCCGCCGAGGCAGCAGCGCCGACCAGGGCCCGCCCCCGTACCCATACGGTGGGGTCAACGGAGGAGATCCGCCCGCCAGGCAGCCCACCAAGCACCGAGACCAGGGCACCCAGTACCACCACATGGGCCCCCAACACCCGAGTGCAGTGGGGTACGGAAGCGCAGAGTGCAAGGCCCAGCCCAGCCAGGAGAGCAGCCCCAGGCGGCCCAGCGTGGGGCCCCACCCCCGAGAGCCCCACCACCCCAGACAAGCCGCCCACCACCACCCAGGAGTTCTGAGCATCCCCCCACCCCAGCCCTGGGTACGAGCCAGGGCCCCCCAAGGGAGACCCGCTCCAAAGCTCCAGGCAATTGCGTAGATCCAGAAGAGAGCATGCCGGGGTCAGCTACCCCCACCTAGAGGAGGGATGACCAAGAGAAGTGGGGGTCCCCGAAGGTGTACATAGCCTGACCAGGCTCTCCTATGTTGTGACTAAGAAGGGGCCCGGCACCCGAGGGTAAGGACCAAAACCCAGACCACAAGGACACAGACACGCTCCAGGCTCAGATGGAATATGATCCCCCGCTCATGGACTTGCCAGAGGACTGAGGGATCCCTCTCCCTGCGTGGGGAGGGGGCCGCCGGGCCCAGGAGGCCGACACCCAAGAGACAAGGCCGCCGCCGCTTCTGAAGGTCCTGTTCCCTCCACCGGGGATGGGGTAGGGGACAGAAGATCAGTAGTCCCACCTTCCTTTTGTAATGTATTTGTGTTGAGGTGTGTTTCTTGTGGTTGAAGGGTGTGTGTAATAAAGGGTGCAGTTAAAATTGGCGAGCACTGGGGACATCTCCTGATTGCTTACAGGGATGTCCAATCGCCCTCTCACCTAGGAGCCCTAAATGTCTACGGTGCAGTTAAAATTGGAGGGTAGAGCACTCAGAGGACATCTCCTGCTTGCTGGCAGTGATGTCCTAGCACCCCCCACCAAGGGTCCTACGTGTCTTCTTTCTTTCTTTCTTTTGTTATCAGCGCCATCATGAGGAGCTGTGAGGGAGTAACGTCCATGCCTGCTCCTGTCATGAAAGCTTTAGCAGGTCACTCACGTAATGAGTGGACTTTGTTCTCAGACATCTTAGCCCCCATTCCTGTCATTCTTTAGAACTGACAAAGCCTCTGCAGAGTTTGTTCTCCATGTATGGTCATGTGAGCGCCCTGCTGGTTCAACAGGACCGCAGCAGGATCCACAGTGGTCAGACCTGCTGCAGACGGTTCAAAAACTCCAGTCTGAAGAAGGAAATCTGATGGAACTGCTGGTGGAACATTTTATGGTTTCATGCAAATGTATTCTTTAGTTTGAATCTACTGCTGTCAGAACGGATCAGTGACCTGATGTGAGATCTGGGCTTCATCTGTAGTGACTCACCTCTGCTGGTATTTCCCTCTGCCCACCCCCACCCCCCGTACACACACACACACACACACACACACACACACACACACACACACACACACACACACACACCACACACACCACACACACACACACACACACACACACACACACACACACACACACACACACACACACACACACACACACACACACCCCCCCCCCCCCCCCCCCACCCCATTGAAAGACCCAACAGTCAGACTGGAACTGATTCATGTTCCAGATGATCTTCAGGAGTCTCACAGGGTTCCTCAGTTCTTCACCCACAGGACCTTCATCACAGCATCTTCATCAGTTCCTGTATTTCATTCCGTTTATTTAGAGTCACATCCCTCTGGTTTGGATTCTGGATTTCCGTCTTTGTTCTTTTCATCTCAGGTTTTCGTTTTCTCTCAGAAGTTGAGCTTTTTTTTCGTTCCTTCTCAGAGATTATTTAGGTTTGAGGTTCTCTTCCATATTTGGTCGCGCTGCACGCCGTCTAACATCTGGTTTCAAACACGCCTGTGTTTGTGTGTTTCGATGAAACTTAACTGGATGCTTCACGCGTGGCTGTTTGTGTTTGGATCCATCAGTTTCCAGAAGAAGTTCAGATTTTTCTTCTGGATCTTCTGATCCTCAGAACTGATCGTTCATCAGGTTTTTTCCACGCCTTTGAACCGCTCTAAGGCGCCGCTGACTCACTAAGCAGGTCATTGACCTGCTTCAAGCATCTGACGTTTAATCTGGGTTTGAACGGGGGGTGGTGGTGGCAGAAGGCTGCTGTTGGATTAGGAGAACAGGTCTGAAGATCCACCGCATGACCTGCTGTTACCAGCAGCTGAAGGACATGTTCCACCTGTTCTGCAGGAGGAACGTTTTTACACAAGAGGACAAAGAACCGCTATGATATGGAACTGAACTCTTTCTGACCAACAAACTGGAACTCACGTCATGTTCTCCTGATGTTCCTTACATCTCAATGTCATCGATCCTGTGAGAAAAGTTCTGTGTGATCTAGTTCTACAACAAAATAAATTCCTACTGAGGAGAACGTTAGCACCCCCCCAGAGCTGCTGTTCTTATAATCGTTCTCAGACATGGATCTTTCCCTCTATCTGCGGGAGCATTTCTGTCACAGCTCGTTAACCCGTTATCCTCGTTAGCTTTAGATTAATCTTCATCTCTGTCAGGCTTCTGCATTGGGATGCGTCAGCTGCAGCAGCGTTCCGCACATTACAGTTATTCCTCCACGCAGAGACCTGAGATCAGAAATCTTGGGAGTTCCTCTCGGTGCCGTGCTGGGGCCACTTCAGTTCACCTAACAGTACAGAAGATTATTTATATGCTGACTGCGGTGGAACCAGGTTCCAGATCGCCCACCAGAAATGGGTGTGTGATGGATCTCCATCTCCTGCTGAGAACCCGGGCCCTGTTCCAGAAGGAAGGTTACACTTAAATCTGATAAACCCTGAGTCCGAGGTGGATGAACTCCACACCTGCCAACCCTGAGTATGTCTGTTCACCTGATAGGTACAATCAACCTCCTGCTGGTTACCCACAGTTCATGCGCGTGCACGCTGAAAACCCTCTCAGTTGATTACAGAACTCATGATTCACCATGAAAAGTGAAGGAGAGAAGAAACATACTTTTCAAAGGCGGAGTTTGAGGTTGTAATGCAGATTAATGAAGAACTGAAGCTCATTTTGGTGAGAAAAAAGCAACACGACGATGAAAGAAAGAGTCAATGTGGCAAAAATAACTGACCCAGAGTAAATGTGTGGGTTTCAAAATGTAATTCTTACTCCATTTCTGTGATAGTAAAAAGAAGAAAACAAGGCTTTAGAAAATGATAAATAGGCGATCACTGATTTGTCCTATAATTAATCAAGCGTGTCTTTATTTCCTGCCGCCAGTTCACTACAAAAGTAATACTGTCCATTTACTTAAAAATATTAAGATGGAATCCTTTTATCAATTCGAGATGAAACACAGAGACATTCTACAAACAGTTACATACAAATCTAATCATTGCTGAAGATATGTCGGCTTTTTCAGTTTTACTCCATTTGGTCTGCAGCTAATAGAAACTTGGAACATTTTTTAAAAATCTTTTCTAACTCTGGGAGGAGTTCGGTGAGGCCATGGAGAAGGACTATCGGTTGGCCTCAAGGAGGTTCTGGCAAACCGTCCGGCTCCTCAGGAGGGGGAAGCAGTTTTCTGCAGGCACAGTTTTCAGTGCAGGTGGGGAGCTGTTGACTTCTACTGGGGACATTGTCGGGCAGTGGAAGGAATACTTGGAGGATCTCCTCAATCCTGCTGACACGCCTTCCCTTGAGGAAGCAGAGGCTGATGACTTTGGGGTGGGGCTGTCCATTACCCAAGCTGAAGTCACCGGAGTAGTCAACAAGCTCCTCAGTGGCAAGGCACCAGTACCTCAAGTCTCTGGATGCTGTGGGAGTGTCTTGGTTAACACGTGTCTGCAGCATCGCGTGGCAGTCGGGAACAGTACCTCTGGACTGGCAGACAGGGGTGGTGGTTCCCCTTTTCAAGAAGGGGGACCGGATGGTGTGTTCCAAACACAGTGGAATGACACTCTTCAGCGTCCCTGGGAAAGTCTATGCCAGGGTACTGGAGAGGAGAGTCCGGCCAATAGTCGAACCTCAGATTCAAGAACAGCAATGCGGTTTCCGTCCTGGCCGTGGAACTGTGGATCAAATCACTTTTTCTAGATCATCTTTGGAATAAGTCAGCACATCAAAAGGTGCTTTAACACAGTATCACGGCAGAAAAAAAGCCTTGTAAAGCCTAATTGGTGCTTCAATGTCCACAGGATCATCATTAAAAGAGAACGTCATGCTCAGTAACCCCTGAAGCAGCTTCCTCTCTGAGAGGAAGCCACTGTGGTAATTTACTGATGATTTTGGAACCAAAAGTGGTGGATATCAGCTAACTTACTCTTAAACTTAGAGTAAGTAAGTAAGTAAGTAACTTAGAGTAAGTATGCAACATAACCTGCTTTCTGAAACAGGGTCCTGGTCCACTAAGTTTCTCTGTTCTCCTTTATCTTGATTGGCTGTTAGGTCTCTTAAACAAATTCAAGAGTAAAAACTCAGCACATTGTGATGATATTGATATGACAGTAGTGAAGACAGTAATTAACAATATCTCGAAGCCTCAAACATACATATGTAACTTCTCACTACAAACGAAATGAAAAATGCAAAAGTGATTTCTGTTTATAAGAGCAAAGACAAACATCTGTTTACAAACTATAGACCTGTTTCTCTCCTTCCACAATTCTCAAACTTTTTAGAAAAGATATTCAATGATAAATTAGCTAAATCTATAGATAAACATAACATTATAAATGAAAACCAATATGGTTTTAGAGAAAACAGATCAACCTCAATGACTTTCATTGATGCTGTAGAGGAAATCACAAATGCTCTGGACAAAAATAAATCTTCAGCTGGAATTTTCATTGATTTAAAAAAAGCATTTGACTCTCAATCATGACATCCTACTGGATGAACTTGAAGGATATTGGATAAGAGGACTATCGCAAAGTTGGGTCAAAAGCTGTTTAACGGGAAGAAAACCTTTTGTCCAGATTACATCAGAGACCAAGGAGATAAGTTATGGTGTCCCACAAGGATCAATTCTAGAACCGCAGCTATTCAATATTTACATAAATGATTTATGTTTCAAAACTTTTAAAACTAATTCTATTTGCTGATGACACAAATATATTTTACTCAACAGACAATCAAAGGGAACTTATCCATGTGGTGAACACAGAGTTGAACAAAATAAAATCATGGATGGATTCCAAGAAACTATCTTTGAACCTAGAAAAAAACAAAGTGATGTTTTTCTGTAATTACAAGGCCAAGAGCTCTGAATTAAAATAAATAATGTCTTAATTGAAAACGTCACAGAAATAAAATTCTTAGGGATTGTAAATGATGATAAATTAAGCTGCACATCAGACACAAACTAAAGTTTCAAACAGTATTTCAATCATAAATAAATCTAAATACATGTAAATAAATAAATAAATAAATCTAAATACAACTTTAGATACCTATAATACTGCTCCTTAATATGACCATATTTCACATATTTTATAGAAGTTTGGGGTAATAATTATAAAAGTTCACTACATCCTCTCTCTTTACTTCAAAAACCAGCCATCAGAATTGTACATAAAGCCGGCTTTCTTGATCATACAAACAATTTATTTGATCAATCCAGACTTTTAAAACTGTATGATCTTGTTGATTTTTGCAGAGATTCTATATAGAGCCAGTGGGAAAACATTACCATGAATATCCAAAAACAGTTCTTAGAAAATGAAGGAGGCTACTGTATTGAGGGTATTTGTGTAGGAACTGAAGTAGTGGTTAACATCCAGGAGGGGGACATAAAAGAGGACGGACTAGTAGAGAGTCGAATGTAATGAGCTGATGTGGAGTGTCAATAAAGCTACAGAGGAAGAGCTAACAGTGACTCCTGAATTATTGGTCACGGTGGGCCTGTTCGGCCATAACACCAACGATACCAATGATTACTAGATCAATGTAATTAGTGTTCTAATGATAATCAATGTTTATTACATATTGATTACCTAAAGTGTGAATCAATAATGTTTCTGATCAGAACCGGATTATGAAAACGATGCAAGACTACGAAATGAAGTAACTATGTAGGGGTGGGATTATAGAAGTTCGCTTCTTCCCACTGCTTTTCAAGGAATTAATCAAACTCTACTAGTTACTCTACTTCAGTTATTAATCACTATAATTAACATATGTTACAATGTGACTTAAGTGCGTTGTTTTTGTTTGTTCATTTTTCATTGGTTTCTTTTTTGTTTATTCCTTTTCTTTCTTTCCTCTCAATCAATGCATTTTATTGTCTTAATAATGAGTTTGATAATTTCGTGTGATTATTTTCTTCTATTGTCCAACTTATGCTTGAAATAAACAAATCAATCAATCAAATCAATCAGGTCTCATTAGCATGTTAGCGTTAACCGGTTAACATGTTCCAGATGTTTTCAACATAGAGCTGCTTCTTTAAGACCAGGGATGAGCAAACTACAGGCTGTGGGCCGGATCCGGTCCGCATCCACGTTTGGCCCGGCCCCCTGAACAATGTCAGAAAAGCGCATCCTGTTCTGTGTCCTGATTAGCTGGAGACCTTACCAATTAATCTTCTTCATGCCGGGTCCCCTGTACAGATGTGTGCAGTTCTCATCAAAATCAGATCTTTGTTTTCATTCTATTATCTTGGACTTATGTTCTATGAAGGTCTGAACTTTGACCGTTTAAAAACAAGAGAGAAAATGTGTGAAACACCCATGTCAGTCTGAGAAAAGTCTAGAAAGTGTGCAGTGAGGACTTATCCCGAGTTATTTTTAGAACGTAGCTCTGTATTAAACTAGGGAACACTGCACTGCTGAAATAATGCATTTTTATGTCCATCTGCAGCAGAAGACAAAAGAATTTGACTTTTTTCATCACCGTATGAGAGCTCAAACCTGCTGGACACTGCAGCACAGCTGCTCAGTTTTATTTGTGAAGTTTAGTGCAAAGGTGGCCCTCAAAAGAAAAAGCTTGAGGAAGAGAAGGGGTGGGCAAACTACGGCCCAGGGGCCACAAGCTAAATGACTTCTGTGTTAAACTGCCTAATCTGGCCCATTAAACTAATTATTTTAACTTTTTATTTACCTGCAACTCTGGAGTCTCCCCATATAGGGCGCACTCCAAATAAACATACCATTGTTTAGGTGCAGTTATTGTGCATCCACGTGGTGTTGGAAGATTTACATCTAGTCATTGGAGAAATGGCTCTAAAATGAGAAGAAAAGCCACAGTTTGGAAATAAAAACAAAAAAATGTTCTGTTTTAAAATAGAATCATTTCAATCCAAATGAAAGCATGTTTTCGTCCACATTCCATATTATATCTTTCTCTTATAAGGTGGATTACCAAAAACACTCCTTGTATTTGCTTCTGGTCCAGCACAAGTTTTAGAACCTTTTGTGGCCCGCGAGCCAAAACATTTAACCCGCTCTGGTCTACACTGAGCTTTTTCTGTGTGAAAATGAGGAAAGATCTGCATTTCAGAACCAACAAGGAAACCCAAATGGAGCTGTAGATGACGAGATTCACTCTGTTTTCCCAGGCTGTTCCAGAACCAGTCAAAGAACCGGAACCAAAACCAGTCAAAGAACCGGAACCAGTCAAAGAACCGGAACCAGAACCAGCCAAAGAACCAGAACAAGTGAAAGTAACAGAACCAGTCAAAGAACCGGAACCAGTCAAAGAACCGGAACCAGAACCAGCCAAAGAACCAGAACAAGTGGAAGTAACAGAACCAGTCAAAGAACCGGAACCAGTCAAAGAACCAGAACCAGAACCAGCCAAAGAACCAGAACAAGTGGAAGTAACAGAACCAGTCAAAGAACCAGAACCAGCCAAAGAACCAGAACAAGTGGATATAACAGAACCAGTCAAAGAACCGGAAACAGCTCCAGAAACAGTTAAAGAACCAGAATACAACCAAGAAAAAGTCAAAGTAGTGGAACCAGCTCAAGAACTAGCCTTAGGACCAGAACCAGTTCCAGAACCAGTTAAAGAACCAGAGTCTTTTCCAAGTCTTGTAGCAGCTCAAGAATCTGCTTCTGAAAATGAAGCAACACCTGAGATCGTTCCTGAAACTCTGAAAGCTCTAGAGCCTGTCCCAGAACCAGATCCAGAACCAGTAAAGGTACCAAAGACTCGACCTGAAGCAGCTGAGGTTCTAGACCTACCCCCAGGTGTCCACGATTCAAAGTCTAAACTTGAGTCAGCTTCTGAAACAAAACCTCTTTCAGAGACAAAATCCATTTCTGTACCAGACACAACTCCAGAACTTGGACCAGAGTCCCCAACTGAACCAAGTGCTGTTGTGAAACCAGACTGTGAGCCTGAACCTGTGATCCAGTCTGATGGGGTTATTGATGAACTCCAACAATCACCTGAAAGAATCAAGAAGTCACAAGAGTCTGCTCCAGACCTGGTTCTGGAATTCACTGAGCCTGGTGACGGGGGGTCCAAGGAACTGCAGCAAGACCCCAAGACGGTCCTGAACGGTAACGCTGTTCTTTATTCTGGCAAACTTTGGATCCAGTTTGAATGTTCCTCTGGATTTGTGAAGTGATTTTTGTGCCACTGCAATGAGAACTGAAGCCACAGCTTTGAAACCAGAATGGGTTTCTGCTCCTTCTGGGTTCTACTCAAAGAGAAGCGGGCCAGAACAGATTGGACAGAATCTGAATGCGTAAACGGTGTGTACTTGTAAAGCCCGTTTCTCCATTCCTTGAAGCCCAAAGTGCTTTACAGTCACATTCACACACTGATGGCGGCTCTGCGGCAAACACTGGCGCTGACCTTCCACCAGAGGTAATGTGGGGTTCAGTGCCTTGCCCAAGGACACTTTGACACATAGGCACCAAGGCAGGAATCAATCCTGCAATCTTCTAATCGGAGCTCGACTGCCCTACCGCTGCACCACAGCCGCCCATTATCTAGAATCTAGACCAATCAGCATGAACCCTCCTGTCTGTGATTGGTCTCTGAGTTGAGAACACAAAACCAGAGATAGGAGAAAGTGAGATGAGACCACACATCTGAAAAGTGTTCAACTCTAAAACGTCTTTGAAAGCAAACATTTCATGGTTTCATTTGCTACTTTGAAGGTTGGTGTGAAAGCGGAACGTTTTGTTTGCAATTTAGGGAATTTTGGTTTCAAACCCGAGACTTTAGTTCTCATTCCAGTGGCACAAATATCACCTCAGCTGGTCCAGTCGTCTGCAAATCTACTCAGAACCTCAGACCCTAGTCAGTCATCCTGAGTCAGAACACGGTCATGATGAAATATGAAGTAATGTCATTCAGGAAAAGTGACCAAATTCCTGAGGGATCCATAAAGATTCTTATTTAAAATTCAGTTTCTCTGTTCAAACCATAAATGTTTCATAGATGTTTTTAGGAATTCTCAAAGGTCATGGAGGCGCGTTTTCTCCAGTCGGGTTCTCCGTTTGATCCGTGTCCATCTCCGAGCCTGATCCTGGTCTCTGTAGATCTGGAGGAGCTGAACTCTGACTTTGCTGTTGCAGATGAGGATGCAGAGGTCTCCTCCAGAAACAGCAGCTTCAGGACGCTGATGACCAAGGAGGTGTTGGAGGAGCAGAGGTGCGACCCCTCACTTTGTGATGATGATGTCCAGCATGCAAACAAAAACCCTGCTGCAGGTTCCATACTCTTGTAGCATCTCTGTAATCGGATTACTTCCCTCTGACTGTACTTTGGTCTCAGAAGGAGGTGGTGGAGTCTGTTCTCTATCCTCCTCCTCTGCTGAGTGGGGAGTGTTGCCCTCTCTTCTCCTGATTGGAGCTCCTCGTCTGCTCCTGTAACAGTTTTAGGATGGGGGTGAACCTTCACCATGGCTCCACACATGCAGGATTTGTTCTTCCATGATCGGCGTGTTGGAGCTTCTTGTGTCACATGGTGATGATGATCATCGCTCTTTAGTCTAGCAGCTGCATCTCCTTAATGGAAAGTGGCCGGCAGCTCATCCTTCAACCCTCCAGCAGGATCTTCTGCTTTGTGTTTGTTTGTAGAGTGACCAGGCTTTCCTCTCTCCAGGATCGAGTTCACCTCAGATTTCACCTGTTTGTAACCACTCTCAGCGGGTCACAGTGAGGTGATGCTCCTGCTCGCTTTACCCATCCTACCCACCTTTAATACCTGATGAGCACAGAGCGGATGTTTCCGTCGGAACAGACCTGCGTTCTCTCTGCAGCATCCGTGCAGTTCTTGGTCCTCTAGTAAACAGGTCCGGTTGGGGGCAGGTTCAGCCCTCCAGCCACAGTAAAACCAGTGCACAGTCCTGCCTAAAGGGGGTGCTGTTGAGGCGTGGGCATGAAAAACCAAGCGTTTCCAACAGGGTGTCCATCCCCAGTTCTTCAAGCTCTACTGCTGGTTTTCACACCACTTCACTTTGAAGGATCTGGGAGATCAGGGAAATCTGGAACTGGAGTTAGACACCCGGAAAGAACGTCTAGAAGGACCAAAGCTGGAGTTGGAAGGATGGTGTGTTCAGAAACATGCTGATTTCACTGGGATGAGATGAATGCCTCCTCCAGACACTTGGAGATCACAGGTCTGCTGCTGTCTGAGCAGAAAACTCCATGGATCCTCCAGCTCCTTAGGCTCCTCTCCAGCCGCCTGCTTTAGTCCTCGGCTCCTGGTGACGTGCTAGCTTGCGGCTGCGCTGCTAACCCTGCATGCTACCCGCTAACATCTGATGGTGAGTGCAGACCTTCTAACCCACGTTCTGCTGGAGCTCTGACATGTTCTCACTGAACTTTAGCCTGCAGACAGACCTGCAGCTTTGATGAAGCTCAGAACCTTCAAATGAGACGACGTGCAGTCAGACTCAGATCACTGTGGCGTTTAGGCTGCTGGCAGCTTCCTGCTCATGCAGACTCTCTAATCACTCCAGGGAATGGCGCACGACCACGTTTCTGCGCACCTGAATCAGCGGATTTACATGGTTCACGTAAAAACCTGAATATCAGCAAAAAGTTGCTTTTTACTGACGTTAATTGTGTTACCTGTCAGAGAGTCACAGTAATTTCAAGAACATTAACCCTGTAGCTAAAGCTCCAGTGTTAAGGGATCTTTATTGTGGTTGTCATGGCAACATCTGACTAGGATTGTTGCAGACAGTAACATTATTAAATGAGGGCACGCCCTGAGTCTGCGTGTCTCCAGAGTCCTATTCACCTGCTCCGGTCGGCTCCGATTAGGTGAACTGTGTCAAGGCGGTCCAGATTCAGAGAGCTCTGGTGCCGATGGAGAACTGATGGAGATCTGATACTGACTGACGGCGTGAGGAGGACATCAGAGCCCTCTCTCAGTGAACTTGGGGTTCAGCCAGCGCCGCGGCTCAGAGGCCGTCAGTCTCAGAGATCTTGTCTCTGCAGCTGTTTCCATTTGTTCCTCCATTCCTGCGTTTCTGTCAATCACAACATTCTGTCCTTTTTCATGAGCCTCCATGGAGCAGATCTGTAGCGTCTGAGAACGTTCCTCTGTGAGAGCCGTGGACACCCGGATGTTTTAACCTTTTGTCCACCTCGGGCCACAGCAGGCTGGACCTGCTCTGTGAAGCTCTCAGCTGCTGGAGGAAAGGAGGTTCCTCTGATTCTAGTCCTCAGATCTCTGAACAGGAACATGTCCACATGTTAATGGATACATTCATGGATGTTCTCAGTCAGAGGCGTTCTGGGAAGTGGTGCAGATCTGTGATGGAGGTCAGTCTCAAAGGTTTTGTGTGGAGATCTTCCCAGAAGGTCTGTTGGGTCGATACTTCAGAGCTCCAGCAGAAGAACTCCTCCTCTTCCTCAGTTTGTCATTTTCTTCTGATGAGATCATGGAGACATTTTCTGACCTTCTTCTGTCCTTCTTCCAGCTGATTGGTGAGGAGCAGCCAGCAGGGATGAAGGCCTGGTCCAGCCGGAGCCTCCATCTGAGATGTTTGTGAAGTGCCTTAAGGAACCCAACATGTTACCTCTTGATGCTTTCTGCAGCTTTTCTGTGTCACTAACGCGCACCAGTGAAATTTGTGTTTCCGTTTTCCTGCTGAGCCTGCAGCACCTCCTCCAGAAGCCCCCCTCCAGTCCATCCAGCCCAGAGCCTCCTGTGACCGAGGCAGCACTGCCCTCTAGTGGCCACATGGAGGAGTTTCAGCTTTAAGAAGGACAGAGCATTTCAGTCCTTCATCTCTGACGTGACCTTCATCAAATCTACCCAGTCTGAGGAGGAGGACATCCTGATTTCAGGAGGAGCAGCTGAGACTGCCCTCATGGGGGGGTCATTTTGTGGCCCACAGCAGTTCATCTGAATGAAACATCCGTTTCACATGAGATCACTGTGTGAGCTGGAAAACATGGAGGAAGCGTTGATCAAAACTAAAGTCTTCCTTTGAAAAATAAAAGAATTTACTCAACTTCTATGTCTGTGGTGTTTCTGAAGTCACTTCAGGGTTCCTGTGTTTTACTCTATGGACTCTTAAGAAAACGTTCATGAAACTAATGGTTTTGATGCAACAACAGAAGAAACCAAAAACCTGAGTGTGATCCCACCGACCATAATGGATCTTCAGCATCACGTTGGATCACATCAGATCAGATCATGTGTCCAGTTCTCTTTGACAGGTGGAACATTGTTCTCGTTTGTTTTCCATCTTTGGTATTTTAAAACTTTAAATGGAATTCATTATTATGTTTGTTGTAAAGGGAGGTTTGGGGTTTTACCTCAGTGTGCAGTCTTCACCAGCTTGTGCTCTTCACAACAGAATTTTTCAGATTTTTCCAAACATTAGTGAATGTTACATTTAAAGTTTTTGTTTGGATCCAATCGACTGTATCAGAGAACTGGACTGAGTGTGACATCATCCACAGCTAACGATTCACTTCCAGCTCCAACCTAAGGAATCAATTCAGTCGTCATTTTTTTGCAATACAGACGCCAACATGTTGGAGCCAGACTGCAGTGATTGGTCCAAACCTGGGCTACACAAAATCTCCCAGAGATTTTGAACATTAGACGTGGGGGCCAGCAGGCTCCACCTACTTTTACTGAGGCATCCGATTGGTTGATTTATAACTTGAATAAACTACAGAAAAATATGGAAAAAGTGAGGCTCATCAAGAAGATTGAAAAAGTATCAGATCAAGAAATATGATTCTGACCAATGGAATGACTGAGCTGTTCATGTCTATAAAAGTCTGTGGGATTTTGGCTTCTTGAAACCAGCAAGAACTTCCTGTTTGGAACATCAGGGGGATGAAGTCACTCAGTCCAGTTCTCATATACAGTCACACAGCAACAATTAAACTGATTTAGTGTACAGAAATAGAGATGACAATCAAACTTCTGATTGACTGACAGTTTGTCTGTGCGTGTCTGTGCGTGTCTGTGTGTGTGTGTGTGTGTGTGTGTGTGTGTGTGTGTGTGTTGTGTCTTCTCAGAGTACAGCAGGAGCAGCTGGCAGCGATCCTCCTGCTGTTGCGGCAGAACCAGGAGGAGGTTAATCTGGACGAATAGTTGAAGATGTTCTAACCCTGAAGCCCCGCCCCTGCGTTTCCATGGCGACAGGAACTGAAAGCTAGAGCTCAAAACAAACGTTTCAGTTTAACAATTTAGTCCTGATTGTTTTTTAGCAGGCATAAAGGATTGTGGGTAATGAGGTCAGAAAGGAGCCTGATCAGCTGACAGAAACTATTGTATCAGCTTCTTGAACCCCCCCCCACCCCAAAAAGACCTAAACAAAATCAATATTTTGACACTTATTTATCAACACACTGAGTTTGACTTTAAACACGCCCACATTTCAGACGTGACAAGGTTGGGGACTGACTGTAAAGCGCTTCGGGTCTTCAAGGATGGTAGAAAAGCGTTATACAAGTACCGGTAACATTTACCATTTTACCCAGAGGAAGTAAAGCACACGTTGGCCCCGCCCAACTCAGCAAGGCTCTGAAAGTCTGAGACTAAACCCCGGTGGGTTTTCCTGGAACTGCAACATTTCCTGCTCTGTTTGTAGCAAAGAGAGCTATGCAGCCCTTCAGAATAAAAGTTTTAAAGAACAAGGCAAAAAAAAAAAAAACCCTGATCCTGTTTGTGAACATCAGCTGTGAATCGGACTCTGGGGTTTCGTTTGGGTTTTGTTAGTTTGGTCATGTTCTAAGTCGTGCTTGTCAGTCACATCAGTTTCAGGTCATTCATCCTCATTTCGTTCATCTTCCTCAGTGTATTTAAGCGTCTGCTTTTCAGTTCATCGTTGTCAGGTCAGCTGCTCTCCTTTTTGTTGTTCCATAGGGTTTGTCATGTCATCAGTCTCTAAAACCTGCTCTCTGAGCCCCAGCTCCTCGCCACACAATGAAATGAGCAGGTCCTCACATTGTGACATCACAAAGTGAGGACAGCCCCTTCCAGGGAGAGCCTGTGCTGTTGAAGAAACTATTGAAACATAAATTCAGCTGAAACTGGCTTGTGATGGAAAGATGTATTGTTCCTGGTTTTTGCTGTAAATAGTTCTTAAAGTTTATTCTAGTTGTTCTAGCTTCCCCTCACTTTTATTTATAAAGTTGATTTGTAGAGGGAACAATAAAGTTTCTTGTAAAAACTGGATCTCTTCTCATGTTTTTAATGTTAGGGTGATGGTGTCATAAAGAATGCCAAAAAAATTCTGTTGCTGAGTTCCTTCTTGGATGTGAAGAACCGTATCGTCTCTGATGAATGTCTGTTTTTCCACCGTTTTTCATATTGAATGAAATCCACTGCTGGGTTCACAGGTCTGATACAAGTGGGGCTTTACTACCTTACTGCTGCTTAATGCCAGCTCAGAACACGAGGTTACACTTTTTAAGCTTCTGCTTTCCAAAATTCTAATAAAAGGAGAGTCTACAACAAACAGGACTGTAGGCGCAGAGTAAGCCTGTGCCGATATCCCATCATCCCTTTGTTTACACACTAGCTTGCAGCCCTTTACACCCCCAAGCTTACATCAACGCTACAACAAAAATACTGAGCAGTTTCAGAACTATCCAGCTGTACAGTTTGGAGCCAGGAGAACCCGGTTTGTGTCTTCATATCCTGCAGGTTTAAATCCTGTGGTGATCTTCTGTCTGATGGTTAGAAAACTGCAGGATTTAGCCTGATCCTAAACAGCAAACCCACATTCAACCTGTTCTCCAGTCCTGGTACCACTTCAGGATTGTTGACTGTAATAGGCTGAGGCGGGGTTGAAATGACTTTATGTTCTCAATGTTCTACTGATGGTTCTAAAGCTCAGCAGGTCTCAGATCTGCAGGAACATCTCACTGGTGGAACAAAGAAGCAGCTTCCTGCTGGGCTCAGATTTTCACCAAATTTCCCACTGTTTTATTACTATTAATGCGGCAGACGAAGATTTGACTTGATTTTGATGTATTTTCTGTGTCTGCAAAAGCTCTGCGCTCGCCTTCTACAAAGAGTTTTTTCTTTTTGTGATGGATTGACCTGTGATGTGTACAAGTTTTTATAAAATCTTTAAACGTTTTATTGATTTTAATCGGGTCGTGAGTGACATTTCCTGTCTGGTCCATAATAGATGCGATTTTTCTTTATTAATTTTAAGCTGATTAGCTAAAAATTTACCAGATTTTTTTGAGTTTTCAAAATTTTTGAGTTGAAGTTTTTGTATTTGGAATTGTGTTTGTTTATTGATGATGTCATTTAACTGAAGCTTTAAATTTTTCAGATCTCCCAGAATGTGTTCTTGTGCAGAAGCAGCATAAGCAGCCTCTAGATCTTTGATTTTATTTTCTATTTCTAATAAATCTGCTTTCTCTTTGTGTTTTTTATTTGTTGAATAAGAAATATTTTTTTCCTCTCATCACTGCTTTTGCTGTTTCCTAAAGAACACATGGTGAAATATCAGGAGTATCATTAAATTCTAAGAAGGTTGCTCACTCTTTTTTAAAGAACTGAATGAACTCTTGATCTTTTAACAGAGAAGTGTTAAACCTCCAGGTTAAGCCTGAAGGTGTGGGTATATCTCTAGAAATATTTACAGAAACTGGTGCATGATCACTAATGATAATTGGATGAATGTTGGAATCCTTGATATCTTTTAAAAGAGAATTACTGACTAATACGTAGTCTAAGTGAGACTGTGAGTAGTGAACTGGAGAAAAGAAAGTGACCCGTTTTAGCGTTCGGATGACATGAGGGCCAAGCGTCGCAGAGACCTAACTCATCCATGTACTGCTTCAAAATACTTGCAGATCGCCATGTGCGCTGGTGTCCTGCTGTGCTGAGTCTGTCAAGTTCAGGATCAAGGACCAAGTTGAGGTCTCCTCCTATAATTATTGTGGAGTCAGCGTGAACCGAGAGTGAAGTGTTTGCGGGAAGCCGGCAAGTGTGTGTAGGATCAGGTGTGGATGGAGGGTTAGTTCACCGTGGCCTCTGGGTCTTCTCCCGCCTCCTCTCCCGCCTCCTGTGGAATCCCAGAGATGACCAGGTTGTCCCTCACGCTCCTCGCCTGAAGATCCAGGAGGGTTTCCTTCAGGTCTGGATGGTCTCTCTGGGGGCCTGGTTCTCCTGCAGCTCCTGCTGCTGCTGGCTGAACTCCAGAGACTCTCGCAGGCCTTGGAACTTTTTATGGAGAATCTCCAGCAGGTTCAGGCGGCAATAAAGGCTGGAGAGCTTCTTATCTATGGAGTCTAGGATATAGATGCCCGGAGGAGAGGCGGCCCCAGCAGAGTCCTCAGGACGGCCGCGTTTGGAGGAAGGAGTGGTGTTGGTCTTCCTCATGACGAAGGTTTTATAACACTCATCTATGAAGCTCTCCAGGTCCTCCAGGCTGTGAAAAACGTAATCATCTTTTTAGAGATTTTGTGATTTCATATTTTTACATTATTTTCAAATGGCGGAAAAAAGACCGAAATGTTTATTCAACTACTTCTGAGCCGCCAAGTTGAGTCACCACCCTCGTCTCGTCGGGTCTCGCGATACTACAGCATCGCCCCCCCGCGAAGCGTCTTAAACTTCTCGAGCCCATTCATCACAAACGGGTGAATAGTTTCAGTTAGGTGAGGTTGAATTGAACCCATTTTTTATGAATGAATTTCAGATTTTGTTGTTATAAAATGTGTTCTTTTTCACTATCTTGCTGTTTTTTTTTTTTAGCATTTTTATTTATTTTTCTTTATGGTGGTTCTACTATCACTATCAAAAACCGTTCAATCATATCCAACAGGCCATAAACTCTGTCTCCCACAATCCTTTGCTTGTTCCGGTTCCAGCTTGTTCGAAGTTCTAAGATGGCGGACCGGCGGCGAAGGAGGAGGCGCGCGTCCCAGGACAGCGAGGACGAGGACGAGTCCGGGTCCGGTTCGGACAGTGGCAGGTCGGGATCTCCGGCTACCAAGGCGCGAGGGCGAGACGTGGTCCCGGAGGAGCCGGCGGAGGCCCGGGAGGCGGCGAAGAGCGACGTGGAGTCCGAGTGTGTGAGTAGCTACGCCGGCTAACCCGGGAGCTAACCGCGGCTCCCGGAGGCGCCCGGCGGCGCGGACGCTGAGCGGGAACCGTCAGGGTAAGGGGGGGGGTCGTTTTTACCCTAAACATAGAGTGACCGGTTCCGGTCAAACTCGGGAACATTTTCAGTTGCGAACATTCAAAGTTAGTCACGCGCGCGGCACAGAGAGGCGGAGGGGTGTGGGGGGTGGGGGTCTGCACCAGAACCAGGCAGAAGCCCCCCAGGATCCAGGGCACACTCCGCCACAACTCAGTCCGGTTCTGCTTGGTTCCGGTGGGCAGGAACCGGTTCGTGTGTGACTGCATGAGAAGCTCAAGCGGTTTCTGCCTGATGACGACACGGATTCGAACCTGGTCCCACAGATGCTCAGGATTTGAACCTGCATCTCCACTCACAGAAGACAGGAGCGCGCGTGTTCCTGCTTGTTGGGTCACGTGACCAGGGAAAGGTCAGACGCAGGTCTGACTGCTGACCGGAACCAGGATGCGTTTCCCGCTGCTTGAGCGTTTCTCAACAGTCAGAAGGTGGACGTTCTTCTGCCAGGTTAATGGCACATTCACGCGCTTTGTCCGCTTTCTGTGTAAAACAGAACCAAAGAAGAAAAACGCCACTTCGTTATGGAAGCGGTTCACATCCGACAATAAGTAGTTGTTGCTTCTATTGCAGATTTTTGTGGGCCCGGTTCTGGCAGGATGGATCAGCGGCCTGCCTCCTCTGGTTGCCTCAGAATATGTGGGAATCCACCGGTTTTTTATGATTTTTGATGTTACGAGACAAATCAATGATGCCTGAAGTCGTGCCGCAACAGGGAAACAAATTCTGGAACCACACCGGGTCAGGAACCTTCCTCACATCAACCGCTCTGACGTGGGGAGGGCCTTCCAACACTCTAGACCACCAGACAGAAGCCGCCGGCTCCGCCTCCATTATGGCTTTCTAACAGGCCCAGTTCCAGTGGACCTTCAGAACCGGGCCTGTGGTTTTACACAGCCTTAAGCAGTCGGATCCCTTCACTGCACACCTTCAGGTGGGGGCGGCGCTACCTGGACATGGGAAAGGGGAGTCGACAGCTCGGTTCCGCACCAACACAGATACAAACGGGGTGGAAGCTTTGTTTCATTTTTGGTGCGCGGCAGACCCGGACGACACTGAGAGATCCGGTTTGTTTATTCTGAAGAGCTCTATTAAAGCATCAGTGATCCCGTCTCCATGTCCGGGTTCATCAGATCAATCGGAGACTCTCCCGGTACGGTGAGCTTCACTGTCGACTGCAGGAGCCGCGTCTGAATGACGGCGCTCTCAGCGGTTCTTCCGTCTCTCTGTGACCCAGTTTGCTGACCTGCTGTCCTGCATTAGTCCGAGGAGGAAACAAATAAAAATCTGAATAAAATGAGAGGATTTGTTATTGTCTTTATGAAAATTAGAAAACATAAAAGGAAACAAAGAGGATCAAGATGTTAAAAACGTGATCAGAGAAAGAACGGTGATTCTGACCAACAGAATGACGGAGGAACAGCCGTTTGTTTCTCTAACGAAGTCGATGGGATTTTGGCTTCTTGGAGCAGCTAGTACTTCCTGTTTGGAACGCCAGGGAGGCGGAGTCACTGAGTGCAGTTCTCATATACAGTCAATGGTCACAGCTGTTTGATCTGAAGCCTTCGTCCTGGTTTGCTGCAGTGAGGAAGACCAGGGTTGTTTCAAACTGACTTTGTTTGTTTGTTTGTTTGCAGGAGAGCGAGGATGAAGCTGAAGGTAACTCGTCCCTCCCTCACTTACCTGATTACGCCTTCATCCTCTGATGTTTGTTTGTTTCCCCCCCCCAGCCGTGCTTTCAGACTATGACAGCGCCGAGCCTGAGGAGAACTGCTCCCCCTCAGAGGTACCCCGACTCGTGACTCATTTCCACTGGTTCGTTTGTGGCCCGTCTGCGGCCCATTTGCGGCCCGTCTGCAACCCGTCTGCAACCCGTTTGTGGTCCGTCTGCAACCCGTTTGCGGCCCGTCTGCAACCCGTTTGCGGCCCGTCTGCAACCCGTTTGCGGCCCGTCTGCAACCCGTTTGTGGTCCGTCGGCGGCCAGTTTGCGGCCCGTTTGGCCCGTCTGCGATCTGTCTCTGCTGCATGGACAGAAAAATAGGAAACTCAATCAAAATGTTACATCGCCTCCGTTATGCCTGAGTTCTGCTTCCAGTTTGTTGGCATGTTGATGTGGGGGGGGGCCGCGGCTCGGACCCCAAATGCAACAGGGAACATGTAAACTGATGGTCATAAGACATACTCCCCTCCCAATGTGAGGGAGACGCACGAAAAAACCCTGCAGACTCGCCAAAAACATTCCACTGAAGCCGCAGACGCACCAAAGACGCCGCAGACTGCAGGCGGACCGTCGACAAACCGGTGGAAACCCGGCGTCAGACTTCATCTTAAAGTCACAGACATTCTGAATAGAAATGTCTTCCAGGGAGCCGAGGAGGAAGAGGAGGGTTACAGTGAAGAAGATGCTGTGGGGGCCCGTGAGTCCAAACCCTCTCCTGCTGTGGGGGAGGGGGGGCAGGAGGGGAAAGGGGATGGGGGCCGCGGCAAAGAGGACAGCAAAGCGGAAGACAAGGGAAACCTGGCCGGAGAGAGGCAGAGCGGTGACGGACAGGTGAGGAGGTTCCTGTGTTCTTTAAGGTCCAGTTCTGTTCAGAACCCCCACGGTGCTGTGTTCTTTCCCCGGCCCGGGCAGGAGTCCACGGATCATCCCGAGACCAAGGCGGCAGGAAAACCAGGCCAGCAGCTGGATGACGATGAGGATCGGAAAAACCCTGCCTACATCCCCAGGAAGGGGCTGTTCTTCGAGCACGACGTGCGCGGACCCGCTCAGGAAGAGGAGAGGTACGGTCTCCGGATCGGTTCTCCAGCTCCAGAACCCTGGACTCCAGCTGCTTTTCCCTCCGCAGGCCGAAGGGGCGAAACAGGAAGCTGTGGAAGGATGAAGGCCGCTGGGAGCACGACCGCTTCAGGGAGGAGGAGCAGGCGCCCAAGAGCCGCGAGGAACTCATTGCCATCTACGGCTATGACATCCGGAACGGCGCCGGGCCTGCCTACAGGTCGCGCCAGCCCAGGTGAGCTGACATGACGTGTGGTGAAGTTACTGCATTGTTTCCAATACCAGCTCCAGCGTGTAAAACGTGGCGGCTGAGGTGGCGTTTACTCCATCCAGGCAGAGTGGTGATGGTTAGTGGGTTCATTTTGTGGTGAAATTCAGTCACACAAAAAAACTGCAGATGAACATTCCAGGATTGTTTGAAGTGATGAGAACATTTTATCCTGTTCTGATTCACACTCACGGTGAACGTCACTCTCCGGATCAAAAATCCTCTTGGCTTTCATGCCGATGGTTTCCTGAAGACACGAGCGCCTTTCCCTTTGCTCGGTGATCCATGTTCAGACCAGTTCGTCTGCGTCGCCGCTCGCTTCCTTCACGCCTCCACCAACGTGTTCCTGTTTCTGCAGCCGTCTGCTCTGTTCGTGGAACGTTTGGAATCCACGCCAAATGTTCCACAGATTTCTCTCCACACAAAGTTTAACCGCGACATGAAATGAGTCTCAACAGACGCCCGGCCTCTGCAGTGTGTGTGGGGGGGGTCATACTATTGGACAAAAGGGTTTCGCCCCCTCTGTACTTATACCGACACCGTTTGTCTGCAGGCAAAACTGGAGGGACAAACACTGGCGGGACGGGGCGGAGCGACCCGCCCGCTCCTGGCAGAACCGGGCAGGAGGAGCTCCGCCTCCATCTGTCCCACCCCCATCCTCACCCTCGGCTTTCCCCCCCTTCTCCGCCGCTCAGCGAAACCACACCTCCAGAGCCCCCCCATCCCGGAACAGACCCTCCCACCACAGTCAAGCTCACCCCCCCCCTCAGCCACAGCACAGGATCGAAGACGCTGCTCTGCACAGAGAGCGCCAGGCGCCAAAGACTCTGCTGGAGCCTGCAGGGGAGAGGGGCGGAGCCAGCAGAGGGGGGCGGGGTGCAGGAAAGGGGGGCTCCTCTGCTGTTGAGGGCGTTTCTCAGGAGGGTGCTGCCGAACCGGAACAGGACTCGAGTTCTGGTGCGTTGCCGCAGCTGAGCCGGTTCCAGTCCGCCTCCCCCCGTCGACAGGAATCCAGGCCTACTGCCCCCCTCCCTGGACCCCAGGCCTCCTCAGCTGCCTCCAACCCTGACGCCTCCCCTCCCCCCGAGCGGCCGGTGGAGAGGAAGTCCTACTCTCTGGCCCGCAGGACGCGGTCCCGGCCCTGCCGACCTCGGCAGCAAACAGACTTCCGTGGAGGAGTCTGCTACAGGTGGGAGCACCTCCCCAAGCAGTGGGGGGGGTAAGGGCTGGATGGGAGAAGGAGAGGGGGCGAGTCAGACAGGGGGAGGAGCCTCAGAACTGGACCAAGACGTGGCCCGGCTCAGTCTGTCTGGACCAAACTGGAGTCAGAACCCGGCGTCGTACGTCCGCTCCGAGATCAGAGGTGAGCGCGCCCCCCCCCCCGGATCACTGAACGGGTGTGTATGTGTAAACAAGTGTAGTTGCTCATGTCTCTGCTCACAGGCCTAGGAAACCCTGTGCACCTCCCCAATGCACCCCCCCAGTTCTCCAGCATGGAGGACATGGGCGGCGGCTCCAGTCGAGCCAAACGCTACTCCTCCCAGCGCCAGAGGGCGGTGCCAGAGCCGGCCCCGCCTATGCACCTGGGAGTCATGGAGGGACACTTCTACGAGCCCAGTAAGGGGGGGGGTCTTCCTTTAACGCTCCAGCAGGGGTCACTGCAGTGCTGCGATGGTCTGCACCTTCTGACCCCCATTCTGTGTGTCCACAGTGTCATATCAGGGACCAATCTACACTCACAGTGATGGCCCCGCCCCTATCCCGCCACAAAGCATGCTGGTCCAGCCTGAGATGCATCTCCCACACCCTGGTGAGTTTTTGTTTTTTTTTGACCCTTATTTACAATGATATCTTCATGTTAAAGCTCCGCCCCCCTGCAGGACTTCATCCCCACCAATCAGGGGGCCCCATCGCTAACCCCACCCTCTATGGAGCCCCCCCTGTGTCTCTGTCACCGGGGCAACCACAGCAACTACTGCCCCCACCTTTTTATCCTCCTCCGGGGGTAATGACCTTCCCCTACCCCAACATGTACCCCAGCCCCCAGGTAAGCCCCGCTGCTGTTTGTCTCAGCCTTTTGTGGGGGGGCAGGATCTGAAGGATGTGGTGGATGTTGCAGGGTCAGTCCCAGGTGACCTACGGCGGCGTGACGTACTACGACACCATGCAGCAGCAGGCCCAGCCCAAACCCTCACCCCCCCGCCGCACGTCTCAGCCTGTCACGGTCAAGCCGCCCCCCCCAGAGGTTCCCTTCGCCTCAGAGTGACCCTGCCTTCAGCACCCAGCCCCAGCCCCACCCTGGCATGCACCTGAGCGGTGAGTGCTGTGATGTCACTGCCCTGTGGGGCTTTCAAACACACCTCCATGCTGCACACGCTACAGATAAACAACAACAACGTTGTTGTAATCATGTGTTGTATTTATCTATTTGTATGTCGTACATGTAATTATGCGAGTTAACGTCATGACCACAGATGAAAACATTCATGTGTTTTTTTGCACCGGCTCCTTAGAAACAAACCTTATTGTTTACACTTTCAGGAGGAGCTGGGGGGGTGGCCTGAACCAACATGTAAGGAGGCGGGGCAAGACCACGGGGAGAGATGAGGAGTGACCCTGATCACAGTTGGACAGCTGATTTCCCACAATCCTCTCTGTGATCAGTGAGGCCTTCGGTGTCATCGGGATGTCTTGGACTCGGCAGGGGCGGTCCAGTCAGCACCTGTGAATGTTGTGCAGGACGCACCTGAACGCAGCTCCGTGTGCGTTTGCCGTCGGCGTGGAGCTTTCATCGCTCGCTCCACCAGGAAGCTGCGGTTTACTGCTGCACTCAAACGTGCGCCGCCTCACATGAGAAGACGCTTTGATCCCTAACACATTCAGCAGACTGCGGGGGTTTGTTGGCGCTGAAATGAAAAGTAAAGATCAGATTTCATTTTTGGAATTGACTAAATAAATAACCAGATTAATTTATAATCTAGAGGAGAACTTCCTGTCACTCATGCTCCTGGGGGCAGGGGGCGTGTCCTATGACTGTATAGAGATGCTAGCGTGGACAGAGTGGAGGAGGGACCGTCTGCAGGGACCTGCGTTTAGAGACTTGGCAAAGCTTTAGATTCACTGCAGTTTCATTTTTCATCAACTTTGTTCTGTTTTTTATCTCCTAGTTTACACGGTTTTTGTCGAAGGTTGAAGCGTCTGTGCTTTGATGTCAATAAAGTTTTTTTTGTCAGTCAATCTGGGATCCTTTCATGAAGTACACCAACAGCACACGTGCACACATGCTGAGGAGACGGAGCCTCACACAAACTGATGTGGAACCAAAAAGCAGCACATCTGTTCAACTGGTGAGGACAAGAACCAAATGGACCCAGAACCAGTCTGTTCTGCTGGACAGTCTCAAACACCCAGCTGCTCCATGAGGTGAGCGGTGCTCTGGACGACGGAGGAGAAAACGCTCCGGACCTCCTTTCTCAGAGCTGCTGTGATCCCAAAAGAACTTTCAGGACCAAAGAAAGAAGGTGAGTGATGGAGGAAGCGCATGGTTCTCCTCGTCTGTCAGAGGAACTCCACCATGTCCCTCGTCCACCTGTGATGGTCATCACCGGATTGGAGACATTTTCCCCTGCTAATCTAGATCCACCTGAAGCAGCCTGAGCCTGAAGAACCACAGTTCTCCATCAGCTAATGGGAAGAACCACCTGAGGTCCAGAGCCCTGTGAGACCATGCTCACCTGTGTCAGCAGATAGAAGAACCCCTGAGAGGTTCTGGACTAAAGGCCTGAGATGGAACTTTTCAGAACCACGAAGTTGAAAAAGAACTGAAAAAAACAAACTAAAACCTTTTTGTTAAATAAATATCATGAATCCGATCAGAAATTCATCCCAAAGAAAAGAAACCAATCCAAAATACTGTTGAACTGATGATTTTCTTTTTCATCATCAGCAGGGTTGTGCGCGCGCACGCGCTGGCCCAGTTTTCTTTAATTCTCGAAGCTTTTCTGAAGTCTCGCGATATTTCCAGTCTCGCTGTCGTCAGGGATTTTTCCGTTTCCATCAATTTTACACCGCAGCCAAACGCACCTGCGCGCGCCTGCCAGAGCACGCGCAAATGCAGCAGATCTGCGCGGGGAGGGAAGCGCGCACGCTCATTCAGAGAAGAGAGACGGGAGCGCTGATGCGGGAGCTGACGGTCCGGACCGTCAGAACCAGAACCGAACTCGCATAGGGAAAAACCGAAACGGCGAGGGGCAAAAGCCAGCGCGCGGGAACGCAGCGCGCGGGAGGCAGAACGGAGAGAAGAGAACCGCAGGAGCTCCCCGCGCGCGCACGGACCGGACGAGGTTCGGGCTTTCGCTCTCGAAGCGGTCTTACTGCGGACGCAGCGCGCGCGAGCGGTACCGGGTCCTGCGCTCACGCGGCGGCCGGATCCAGACCTCTGCAGATGGGTTAGGACCGGCCGGTTCCGTCCAGAGTCGAACCCAAGAGGGTCCGCTCACACCTGCCCGCGCGCCCTGCGCGTCCGTGAGATGTAGAAGCCGCAGAGCCGAACCGCAGGTGCCGCTTCTGTGCGCCAGAACCCGGACCGTCCGCCAGAACCCGCAGCAGAACCATGCCGGCCGGATGAAGCCGCTGGAGAAGTTCCTGAAAAAGCAGACCACCGCGCTGACCCGAGCCGGGGGGTTCGGCGGGGGGGTGGGGGACAAGGCCAGCGGGGGGACCGCGGCGTCCCGGAGGAGGGCCAGCCTGTCCCGGGTCGTTCCGTTCTTCAGGGAGACGTCACCGGAGAGCGGTCACGCGCGGGAGGTCTTCAGGTAGGATTTACCTGTGTGCGCGCGCGGGGCGCGTTGTGAAAATACAAAAACTACATTTACTAATGGAGCCAAGCAGGGCCGTAGAAATGAGGCAGGCTGGGGTCAGGGGCCCACGTGGCCCCCCGGAGGCCCCCCAAACAGAAAGAGTTTCAGTCTGAACAAACAACAGGGAAGCTTTAGTGAGGAAAAAACGATTCTAAATGTTTGCTTTTCTGCTGTGATGTCACAAACTGAAACATGTAAAAAATCTATAACGAAGACGCTCAGACTTTAATCGAGGACAGTCAGTTTGGAACAGAAGTGAATAAATAAGTGAACCCCCTGAGGTTCCCTTATTTATTCACTTCTGTTTTGGGAAACCAACTTGTTAAAGTTAAAGAGCAGATGCAGAAATTTGATGTTTGTAATTCTTTGTTTTTCTAGAAACGCTGAGACTGTATAGGTGTTTGTAGAAACACTTGTCTGATTTTTTTATTTAACTTTTTTGTATTTGTAAATATTTTTAATGATGCAAGTTTGTTTGTAAACAAACATTTTGACCTTTGACCCTTGCAGCCCTGACAGCGAGGACCAGCCCTCCTGGCCCTCTGCGGCGGGAACTGGTCTGGTCTCGGTGGCTAGCAGCGCTAACGGCTCCAGTTCCAGAGGGGGGGACGTCCGCAGCCCATCTCTGTCCAGCGACGAGCAGAGCTCCGAGGCGAGCCTGGTCGCAGAAACCAGCGGCTGCGGGGGGGGAGGGACCCCCCTCCACCCTGACACGCCGGATAACCTGGTGCTGGCGGTTCTGGACAGCGTGGTCGGGAAGCGGTTCAGCCACTGCTCAGGTAAGGCCCCCGCCCCTTTGGCTTCAGGGGGAGGAGGGTTTGATGGAACTGAGTCACTTCAGAGTAGAAGTTTTCTTCCTTTCGGTTCTTCTTCAGAATCAAGAACATCGGGTTCTTTTATGCCGTTTCAAGTTCTGGTTCTGCACAGAAATCGCCTTTTACCCACAATCCAAACTCTTTGAGGTCAAAGTCCAACATCTCCATCAGAACGATCATGTTTTCTCGTTGAGCTGATGCGTTTGCGTCTGAGGAACCAGAAGTTCTGATTCTACATTCAGGGTTAGAACCGTTGGATCCACGTTGAGCCTCATTTCTCGGAGAGAACCTTTTTTTCTGGAATACAGGTTCTGGTTCATCTGGAGCACCTGCTCAGACTCCTGAGACATGAAAGCTGTAGAAACCGGGTCAGAGACCTTCAGCAGGACCAGAAACGAAACCAGCTTCAGAAGGGATAGAAGGTCCGACAGAACCTCATGTTCACAGGAGAACATCAGTGCAGCAGCTCCTCTGGTCCCAGTCCACAAAAAGAACCTGGAATGACCAGAACCTTCTGCAGAAGTTCTGTCATGAAACCACTTTGTGTGAAAAGAATGAAAACTTTTGGACCTCAAGGCTGTGAGAAGGTGAACCAGAAAAGAGGTTCCAGTGGTTCTGAAGAAGAAGAACCCAAAATCCAGTTCTAGTTCATTTGTGCAGAAAGATGTCACTTCTGCAGCTTCCACTGCAACTGAGTTTGTGCGTTTTGTGCTTCTGATCATAAAATCATCAAACTTGTAATCTGTTACAATTCTTGAAAAAGTCGCAGACATTCCAGGTGTTTTCTGGTATCAAATTCTTCAATTTACGCAGAGATGAAACCTCTCAGAGAAACGCTTTCATCAAATGTTTATTATTCCTTTGGAATCACTTAGATGAACTTCATGTCATGTTTTTGAATAGATCGTTTTTGGTTCCGAACGTTTGGAAAAAAATCCAAAGTTTTCAAATCGATTTCGTCAAATCAAAACAAAGAATGGGATTCACCACGAGAGAACCAGAGCTGAATGACACGCCAAGTCTCTGCAAAACTCCAGATGTTGCTGCTGGGTCTGCAGGAACCAGAACCAGAACCAGTGGAGCTGGTACCGGATCAGCTTGGAGCTCTTTGCGTGGAAACGTTCCTTCCTCTACATCTGCCCGCTGTGCGCTGGCGTGGAGAAGGAACCAGAACCATGCTCTGCCTTAGCCCCGCCCCTAAGGTGAGGGCTCAGCCGTGTCAGCTCGGACTCTCACCTGTCCGGTTCTACCTGCTTGTGAACGTGGGGCTATTTCCAGAGAAGTCTTCGTGGTCATGAAGGTCTGGTTTGAAGCCTCACGCTGCCATGACCTTTGACCTGTAGGAGCACAAGCATGGGGCGCGTGCACGAGTCCCTGATCACCGTTTGTGGACGAGGAGCCGCCCGCCTCTTATGTAACACGCTCACTGTGCCGAAGGCCGGGCGTGTTCAGACAGGTGTTCAGGTGAGGCGTGTCACGCCATGAAGATGAATGTCAGCCTGACTGGTGGGTGTGGCTTCATAGTACCAACGTACGGCCAGGAATGAGGTGCTCCCCCAGGTTTCTGTTTTAAAAAACAAACGCAAACAGGAAGTCCGCCCCCATGGTTACATCATAACTTCGGGAGTCGACGGTTCAGCGCCGGAATGCTCATTCAGAAGCTTTGCTGCCGTTTTGTTGTCACCGTGTTGAAAGTTTTCCATGAGTTAGAAGTAGCTCACTTTAAAAGTAATCTCATTACTTTGTCCTGCGGGGCATTACTGCAGCATTATTAGTAATATTCTACTGAGTACTAGTAGTAGTTCAGAGCAGCGAGGCCATACAGGATCAATGGATAAAAACTACAACCAGAACTTTCTCTGCTCTTTCAGTTACTCCAAGTTTAACAGGAAGTTGTGAGGCCAGTTTCCTGTTAGGCCTCACAACACTTTCCTCTTAGTGTTCCTTCACAGAACCAACATGTGTGTCTTGTTGTAGATGAACTGTTGTAGTAATGTTGAGCTGTTCTAAAGCGGAGTTTTGGTCCAACCATGAAACTTCTTCTAAAACCTCCACATCATTCTGGTCATCTCGCCGTTTCTGCAGATGTTCTGGACAAAGGTTGGAAAGAACGACATTTAAAGAACTTTAACAACAACCTGCCACGTTCTGAGCAAACTTTCCCGAAACTGACTGTCATGGGCACCATCAATTCCATCTTGGCTTCTTCCTGTGTCTCATCTGCTCTTCCTCTAGCGTTTTTAACGTCTCTTTATTCTTCTGTTGCTCATTTTCTGCTTTTCTTTCTTGTTACTTTGTTAAAAAGGTTTAAAAATGTCACTTTCATCATTAAATACAGAAACTGAGCTTCAATCATGAACAACAATCTGGTCGTGCATGACGCATTTCTCTTGGCATTAGCTGGTATGTAAGCCGTCGTCTTGTTGCTCTCTAGTCTATATTTGGACCCTTTTCATGTGACATTTAAACTGACAAAGCTAACATCTGAACGCTGTTTATCATTGTTTTACAATAAAAGGTTACCTTAACAGCTGTAGCAGAAATTTGTGCAATATTTATACTCAAAATGTCCTAACTAACTGTAGTTTTATTCACTCTCTTAGATCGTTCACAAATCTGAGTAAACCTCCAATATTTGCGGTCTGACATTGACCTTTCATTTGAGCAGATATTGAATGTTTCCTGATGATATTCACATGTATTTTTAGTGCGACCAGCACCAACACTGATGGAAATCCATGTTGGTCACTTATAAAACAAGCCACCAAGATGCACATTGCTGCATGTCTGCACGCATTTGAATTGCAATCTATTCCAATATGGCGTCCAGCTCAGCGTACGCAACAAGCTAGCATAGCAACTTGAGCCTATGTAGCTCATTGGTCCTCCTGACCTTCAGCTGCTGGTCTAGAATGAACCAAAGTTGGTTGATGCTGAGGATCCATCATTTAAGGTGGAATAACTGTGTGCTGATGACGTCATCATCATCCAGAGGGACTTGGTCATCAGATCCCTGTTTGGGACCAACGTTTCTCAGAACAAAAAGGATGTTTCAAAAACAGACCCTTCGTCAAGCACCCCAACGCCTCGCAGTTTTGAATCCTTGTTACAAACCTCGGCTCTGAGCAGATGAAGACACTGATGGTCCAGGTGTGGGAGGACCACCACCAGCAGGGCGAAGCTCCGCCCACTCCTCTGCCTCCAGCATTGCTGCTCTTCCTCCTCCTCATCTCCTCTCAGTCTTATTGGACTTCCTGCATGAGGACGGCAGCACAGAGTCCGTGCGTCGCTCAAACACTCATGAGAGGCTCTTAGCACCCGTTCACATGGCAACCAGATCTCAACCAGACATTTGGAGAAGAGGAGTGGGAGGAAGAGAGATGAAGAGCAGAGGAGGTGGGAGGAAAACAAATGAAAGGATTCAGCTGCAGAACTTTCTACACACAAACCGTCTGCAGTGATGATGGAAGACAAGGATCCAGACTCCCCCTGTTTCATATTTCTAAAGCCCTTCTGGGTTGACCGCTCTTCCCCTGTGCCACAGCGGCCAATAGAGTACAGAGAACCTAACAAAACTGAGACCAAACCCAACAACAAGCAGGAGAAGAAGCTCCTTCATAATGTCAGAAAACAGTCAGAAACTGCAGCTTCCAGAATTCTGGATCAGCAGCTTATCCAGGATCCGTCGTTAGGATCCGTCGTTAGGATCTGGCTTTAGGATCTGGCTTTAGGATCCGAGTGGTCTACAGAGCCACAAGTTCAACCCACCAACAAGTCCTCCCACCTCATTGTGTGACCACGCTTTGATGTTAGGAACTGCAGAACTCTGAAAATTCTGGTTCTGACGGGTCAGGATCCAAATTTCACGGAGTAGAGGTGTGTTGGTGGGGGTGGGGGTTTATATGAATCATTTGTAATCTATAAATTCTGATCCTGCAGATCATGTGACCAAACCGCCTCTGACCTCATGTAAGGCTAACGTTAGCAAGCATTTAGCGTTTTTAAAGCATTTTGGAGACGTACCAAAATTATAAAAAGGTATTCAGGGAACACAGCTTCACACGGCAGTCAAATGTTGTGTTCAGTAGCGAGGCTCTATTTATTTATTCTGGCTTGAGTTGATGAGCGTCCTGATAAAGCCCACCTATGGATTAAAAAGGTAGTCTTATTATTAGTTCTGTCATGCGATATTGTTATCATGCGATTCATGAATCATGACCTGTAATTCATTAATCTAATTAATCTGTTTTTAATCCAACCTAATAATTGCAGGAAAAGCCTCATTTTGAGATATTTTCATTTAAATTTGTGTCATGGTGTCCCACTAAAACTAAAAAAGTGGCTTTATGAAGTTTTCCTCAAACAACACACTTCCAACCTCTACTTTTGCACCACCAACACAACCCACAAGAACAAAACATTCGGTTCAGGTTCTCCTTTTCCACAGTTTACCGTTCGCTGTGATCCCACGTACCCCAATCACGTGTGATAACGGACACCTCATTGGGCCTTATCCCCTACATAATGGTCATCCTCTGATCGGAAGATTGCAGGTCCGATTCACGCCTTTCCTGCCCATGTGTCAAAGTGTCCTTGAGCAAGACACTGAACCCCACATTGCCTCTGATGGAAGGTTGGCGCCAGAGTTGGGCAGTGGAGCCGCCATCAGCGTGTGATTGTGACTGTAAAGAGCTTTGGGCCTTAATGAAGGTAGAAAAGCGCTGTTTAAGTAAACAACATGTATTTTATTCATAATAGATAATAGCTGTGGCTTTGTTTGGGTTAGTTCTGTTAGGAGCTACAAAGTCGCATATTAATGATGTCACAACAGTGATGAATGTGCACTGAGAGCGATGTAAGTTTGTTTCTTTACAAATTCAAATAAAACGTTCATGCAGGTAAACAGTTGGAGCCTCGTTTCATATTTGAGAAGACGACAATAGTTAGAGACTAAAAAACACAATTAGTCTGTAATTCATTCATTGCACTTAATTTTTGATTATTAAGTGACAACATTTTTCGTGATACATTTTTAATGTACTGAATAAAAGTTAAACAAATGAATGGATCTTTACTTTCTTGCACTTTGGAGAAAAGGAACCATCGCTCTAACCCTATGGATTCAGGATGCAACCATAATGCTTTCATAAGGAACTCGAATGCTGAAGTGCATAAAGATACCTGCCTTTACTGCAGAGTTTGTTCTTAGAGTTCTTGTGTGATCCGTCCAGAGGACGCCGCTCCACCACGAGCACAGGGGGCGCTGTTGTAAAGAGGGATTGAAATCCATGCATTCATGAAAATGTGCTCTTGGTTCTTTTATTTTGAAAGGATTCTGTTGTAGAAGTTTTTCTGAAAGGTCTGGTTGTTTTCTAACCTGTTGATCGGCTCATTCTGTGGACGCCGTGTGAACATCTAGAACAGGAAGCTTCCCTGCAGAAACGTTGGGAATCTGGTTCTTTGCTGCGTTTTCCTTCATCCCGGCGGTGCTTCTGCTTCTCCCACGTTCTGACTCCGTCTCTGTGTTCTCCCCGTCTCTCTGCAGTTCCTCACATTACTTCCAGCTGGTTGATCCTGTTAGCGGCACGTGGGGTTTGACACGTACAAACGCTGTGGCGTTTCACAGAACAAATCAACACAAACCAGTAGAACATAAAAAAAAGACAGAATGTTCTGAACGTCTGCAGGATCAGAGCAGGAAAAGCATCATCGTTTCTGTGCTTACAGACCAGCGTTGGTTTCATTTAACCTTAAAGGTTAATTTAGCAGAATAAAGCATTTCTTTCTTTCTTTCGTGCTAACCTTTCTTTTTGTTGAGCTTCAGTCTTCAGATTCTTCAATCAAAGTCATTTCTATATTTTTCTGCGTCGTCTTTCACTGTTTTTGGAGGGTTCTTGATTATCCTGATTTTGATCATGAATCTTTTTGCTGCTGACTTTCACATTTATTTATCCTAAAATGCAGATTTTCCTGCAGAGCTCTTTCAGCGTCTGCTCTTTTTGTTCACTGGAAAACCTTTTTCCTTTATTGATTTTAATTAAACAAAAAATCCAGTTTTACATTTATCAGCACATAGGAGTTAGTGGTCAGCACTCTCGCCCTGCTGGGTTCTTTCTGTGTGAAATTTGCATGTTCACAAACAGATGAGGACGGACAGATGACGGATTTTGTTTGATTTCTCGTCCTGTTGCGACAAAAACGATCAGGAGCAGAAAGTTTTCAGTTTTCAGTTTGGAAGAACCAAACTGTGACGATCAGCTGATGCAGCTGTTGTGGTTAAAGAGTTAACTTTATCACGTTAATTCCAACATTGTTAACATATTTCTACACATTATATTGCACACAACTTTATGTTTTTATGTTGTTGGCCTTTAAAAAAACACAGAAGAAGCAAACATTTGAAGAATCTGAAGATCAAAGCTAACCTTTGTAAAATGACTGAAACAGTGATTAGAAAAACAGTGGTTCTGATCAGAACTGTGGTTCTGCATGATCAAGCACGTGAAGTTGGTGTGATGACATTTCAGTTTTTTGGGAGGAGCAGGGGAAGCCTCAGAACGTTTGCTGCTCTGATCCAGGTTCAGAGGATTTGATACACAACATCTGTAGAATCACAGAAACCGACTTCATCCTCGTCTTCCTCATATGTTCCTCTGCATTCCCTCTCTGTGGCTAACACGCTGTCTCCATGGAAACGGCCTGCAGAGAGGCGGGCCGACTGCAGCACGCCTGTGACAGTCCTCTGGTGTTTGAACCCCCCATGAGAGTTTAGCCTCCGGGTTTTCCTGACCTTTTGACCTGCTGTAATGTAACTGGAGCCTCCATCGCTGTCATGGTTGGCGTTTAGCTGCAGATTTCTCCTCAGTTCTCAGGTGGATGCTGCGCTGGATTTGCAGCCCTCAGATTGGGGGTGTCCTGTTTCTTTAACCGTTCTCCAGCTGCTTTGGAGTGCAGGTGGTGCGTTCAGGTACAGTCTGTTCACCTCAGCTCCCTTTGTTTGTGTGTCTGCAGAAACCCTCCTGGATGACTTCATGTTGACACATCCCATCTTCCTGACAGCCGACAGGCTCCAGCAGGTCCTGCTGCAGCAGTATCCTTCACCCACACGTGCACATGCATGCTCATGCACGTGTCCCCCGCTGTGGAGCTGGGCTGTGACGGCAGCCGCCGGCGTCCTGTTGCTGTGGTTGGTGTTTTTCTCTGATCGCAGCGCAGGCCTTCTGTTGCCCCGCCCCCTCCTGTGGCGGTTCCACCAGAGGCGGTTCCGCATGCTCCGTAATAATCACATCATAAAGTACTGGTCGGTGGCTGGGGGAGGGCGTGCGTGTGTGCGCGGGGGATGGTATATTTCTGAGTCAGCAACGTGCCGCGTATGCTGTGAGAACTGGAACCTTCAGAGAAGAAAAGAACACGCGAAGAACGAGTCCATGAAGCACGCATGGACAGGAGGAAGGAACTTTGAGGTTCTAACAGACATGACCAGTCTTCAGACCCTGGTCTCCTTCTTGAAAAGAGAATCCCATCTGCTGGTCCAGATGATTCTAACCGGCGCTCTGACTCCTCCCACCACGCCAAGCAAAGGAACTAGCAGGTTTTACTGCAGATGTGACAGCGGGTTCCATGAAGATCTTCATACAGTGTTCCTCAAAGCATGATGGGAAACGTCTGTTTAACGTGAAGGCCACAGGAAGAAGAGTTTTGATGAACATGGAGGATGAGGAGAAACGCTGTGATGAAGGTGCTGTGTGGGCGGAGTCATGTTCAGGTGAATCTTCAACAGATCAGGTGATGTTTCTCTGACATCATCAAGTGTTTAGGCACTAAGATCATGTGACCACCGGCCTCAGCTCCTGATGGTCCTGATGCTGCAGCTAATGGGAATTATGGGAAATGTGGTTCCTATCTCACAAGGACAGAAAAAGACTTTAAGAAGATGAATGTGTGTGTTTGGGGGGATGTGGGTCGGCTCACGTTTGTGAGCGCGCGCAGAACACAGACGCCTTTCCTACTTAACGTGATTGTTCAGATTCAGTCTGGCCGAAGAGGAGGGAGGTGGAGGAAGGAGGGAGGGGGACACAGAGGCGGTGCTGAGCGCCACAGAGAGGAAGCAGGCGGTGCTGCAGGTGGCGTTCAGGTACCTGGACACCTACAGAGAGCTGCTTCAGGAGGAGGGGGAACGCAGCAACAGCTTCCCCAAGGTAAAGCCCCTCCCCCAACAACCCCCATTCTGCAAGGAAACCAATCAGAGGGTTTATGGCCCTGAACGCTTCATTTTCAGAAAGATAACATGATCCTGCATCACAGGGGGTTCACCTGCTGCAGAACGTCCATCATCAGCTTCAGCATCAGTAGAACCTTCTTCCTGTCCCAGTTTAACCCAATAGAAGTCTGTGGTTCTGAAACTGACACACAAACCTTCAGACCTTCTCTAAAATCCTCTGACGGTCCATTTTTAGTCACTGAGGGTCTAATGAGAACATCCCCTCCACCCTTCTGTCCCTGAAGGTGAAGAACATCCGTCCAGATGCAGAGAACCGAGCTCCCACCAATCAGAGCTCACACGAATCTCCATCAAATGTTCCACATGTGGACTGGGGGGTCACGGTCCCCGGAGGATCCCAATAATAGTATGGTTCTGGTCCAGTGTTCTACAGTCAGAGCAGGTTCCTCCTCCTGAGCTTTAATGGAGACCCAACAGAGAGGAGGAGTGACTCCTCTGTAACTGAAGGAACCCCCGTTCTGTTAACCCTTTAACACCGGCGACACCTCAGTAACCAAAAGAAAAAAATCAGTAACCACGCTCTTTGTAACTTCTACGACCATTTAAAACAGTGGATTCTGAAGCTGAGAAAATTGCTGCTGCGCACGGCGGTGCACGGTAGCACACGGCAGCGTACGGCTACGCACAGCAGCCCACGGCGGCGCATCGCCGCTTTTGTCTGCTTCAGAATGCAAAGGAATTACCATCAATGCAAGAACGGTAGAAGAGTTTCAGTAGTCCAAAGACCCTGGGAAAGCAGCTCCGGTGTTAAAGGGTTATAAGTCATCTCAAGTGCTGCCCTACTGTCCACCAGCAAAACCACAACTGGGTCAGAACCTTAAGGTTCTATCTTCTGTTGTTTGTGTGAAGGAACTGTACGTGAACGCGCTGCAGGATCTGAGCCAACATCCAGAACTGGTGGAAGATGTTCTGAAGCTGCAGAGATGGACCGAGATCCTGCACTGCCCGTAAGACACTGACGCACAACACGTACTGATGCACAACACGCAGTGACGCACAACACGCACCGACGCACAACACGTACTGACGCACAACACGTACCGACGCTTAACTCGCAGTGACGCACGACCCGCAGTGACGCACAACACGTACTGACGCACAACACGTACTGACGCACAACACGTACTGACGCACAACACGTACCGACGCACAACTCGCACCGACGCACAACACGTACCGACGCACAACTCGCACCGACGCACAACACGTACCGACGCTTAACTCGCAGTGACGCACGACCCGCAGTGACGCACGACACGTACTGACGCACAACACGTACTGACGCACAACACGCAGTGACGCACAACACGCACCGACGCACAACACGCACCGACGCACAACACGTACCGACGCACAACACGTACCGACGCACAACACGTTACCGACGCACAACACGTACTGACGCACAACACGTACCGACGCACGACTCGCACCGACGCACAACACGTACCGACGCACAACTCGCAGTGACGCATAACACATACTGACGCACAACACGTACTGACGCACAACACGTACTGACGCACAACACGTACCGACGCACAACTCGCACCGACGCACAACACGTACCGACGCACGACTCGCACCGACGCACAACACGTACCGACGCTTAACTCGCAGTGACGCACGACCCGCAGTGACGCACGACCCGCAGTGACGCACAACACGTACCGACGCACAACACGCACCGACGCACAACACGCAGTGACGCACAACACGTACTGACGCACAACACGCAAGTGACGCACAACACGTACCGACGCACAACACGCACCGACGCACAACACGCACCGACGCACAACACGTACCGACGCACAACACGTACCGACGCACAACACGTACCGACGCACAACACGTACGAACGCACCGACGCACAACACGCACCGACGCACAACACGTACCGACGCACAACACGTACCGACGCACAACACGTACCGACACACAACACGTACCGACGCACAACTCGCACCGACGCACAACACGTACCGACGCTTAACTCGCAGTGACGCACGACCCGCAGTGACGCACGACCCGCAGTGACGCACGACACGCAGTGACGCACAACACGTACCGACGCACAACACGCACCGACGCACAACACGTACCGACGCACAACACGTACCGACGCACAACTCGCAGTGACACACAACACGTACCGACGCACAACACGCAGTGACGCATAACACATACTGACGCACAACACGTACTGACGCACAACACGTACTGACGCACAACACGTACCGACGCACAACTCGCACCGACGCACAACACGTACCGACGCACGACTCGCACCGACGCACAACACGTACCGACGCACAACTCGCAGTGACACACAACACGTACCGACGCACAACACGCAGTGACGCATAACACATACTGACGCACAACACGTACTGACGCACAACACGTACTGACGCACAACACGTACCGACGCACAACTCGCACCGACGCACAACACGTACCGACGCACGACTCGCACCGACGCACAACACGTACCGACGCTTAACTCGCAGTGACGCACGACCCGCAGTGACGCACGACCCGCAGTGACGCACAACACGTACCGACGCACAACACGCACCGACGCACAAGACGCAGTGACGCACAACACGTACTGACGCACAACACGTACTGACGCACAACACGCAGTGACGCACAACACGTAACAACACGTACCGACGCACAACACGCACCGACGCACAACACGTACCGACGCACAACACGTACCGACGCACAACACGCACCGACGCACAACACGCACCGACGCACAACACGCAGTGACGCACAACACGTACCGACGCACAACACGCACCGACGCACAACACGCAGTGACGCACAACACGTACTGACGCACAACACGCACCGACGCACAACACGTAGCGACGCACAACACGTACCGACGCACAACTCGCACCGACGCACAACACGTACCGACGCTTAACCTCGCAGTGACGCACGACCCGCAGTGACGCACGACCCGCAGTGACGCACGACACGCAGTGACGCACGACACGTACCGACGCACAACACGCACCGACGCACAACACGTACCGACGCACAACACGTACCGACGCACAACACGTACTGACGCACAACACGTACCGACGCACAACTCGCACCGATGCACAACACGTACCGAAGCACAACTCGCACCGACGCACAACACGTACCGACGCTTAACTCGCAGTGACGCACGACCGGCAGTGACGCACAACACGCAGTGACGCACAACACGTACCGACGCACAACACGCACCGACGCACAACACGTACTGACGCACAACACGTACTGACGCACAACACGTACCGACGCACAACTCGCACCGACGCACAACACGTACCGACGCACAACTCGCACCGACGCACAACACGTACCGACGCTTAACTCGCAGTGACGCACGACCCGCAGTGACGCACAACACGTACTGACGCACGACTCGCAGTGACGCACGACCCGCAGTGACGCACAACACGTACTGACGCACAACTAGCAGTGACGCACAACCCGCAGTGACGCACAACTTGCAGTGACGCACAACCCGCAGTGACGCACAACTCGCACTGACTCACAACTCGCACTGACGCACAACTCGCAGTGACGCACAACACGTACCGACGCACAACACGCACCGACGCACAACACGTACCGACGCACAACACGTACTGACGCACAACACGTACCAACGCACAACTCGCACCGACGCACAACACGTACCGACGCTTAACTCGCAGTGACGCACGACACGTACTGACGCACAACCCGCAGTGACGCACAACACGCAGTGACGCACAACACGCACCGACGCACAACACGCAGTGACACACAACACGTACTGACGCACAACTCGCACTGACTCACAACTCGCAGTGACGCACAACCCGCAGTGACACACAACTCGCACCGACGCACAACACGTACTGACGCACAACCCGCAGTGACGCACAACTCGCACTGACGCACAACTCACAGTGACACACAACACGTACTGACGCACAACTCGCACTGACGCACAACTCGCACTGACGCACAACTTGCACGGACGCACAAGTAGCACTGACGCACAACCAACACAGGTGTTGACCCCCCTACTGTTTATGTCGCAGCTCTGTGGAGGAGAAGGAGAGCAGGAAGAAGCAGGTCCGTCCGCTTTTCCGACACTTTCGCCGCATCGACGCCTGTCTGCAACCCAGAGAGGCCTTCAGGGGCTCCGACGAGAGTACGGAAATCACACACACTTATCCTGCAGTCTGTGCAGGAGTGAAAACACACAACACAATCTATTTAAACTGGTGCTGTCAATGAAAAGATTAACCAGATTGATCACAATGTTTTACTAGGTCCATTTTATATGACAATATGCAGCTTTTGAACCAAAGTCCAGAGAGAAAACATTCCCTTCATTTCTATTGTCTGAAATATTTAAATTTATAAAGTGTTAACTCAGAAATGTAATGTGTGTGCACAAACACATCAACAGTGAGATAAACAGATAAACACAAATATATATACATATGTGTGTATAGCTTTCCTTTGCCGCTGCAGTCGAGGTCAGCTGGCTTAGTGACATATTCTTGTGTTACCATGACAAAAGGGAGCATTACATATCAAAAAGTCTGCCGTTTGTGAAAAAGCGATCTAAACCTAAAAAATAACAAAAATAAAGTTCTAAAAGTTGATTGAATATTTATTTCTTTTGTAAGTGACCATGTTAGAGGCAGGAAAATGCCTGATGAAGTGTGTATTTACAGATATTGACGCACGGTGTGGACGCCTGAGTGGTCCGATGCAAGCAGAAACCTCTGACGTGAAATAAATTATAAACCGTTCATTTTTTAAATTATTCGCGTCCGTTAAGGCATAAACAGCCCTAGTTTAAACTCAACTCCTGCAGCTCCACTCAGCCTTTGTGTGCATGTGTGTGGTTGTGCGTGTGTGCAGTCTTCTGCAGGGTGTACACCCCTGACCACTCCTACGTCACCATCCGGAGCCGCCTGTCCTGTCGGGTCGGAGAGATTCTGGCTCTGGTCAAAGAGAAGCTGCAGTACAGCGAAGATCAGCCGGTTCTGCCAGGAAACCTGGTTCTGGTGGCTGTAACTTCAGCAGGAGGTCTGAGAACACACACAAACTCCAACACTTCCACACAGACACACACACAGTCAGCTTGTGTTAACTGTTACGAGTTTTGTGTGTTTTTAGAGAAGGCGGTGTTTCGTCCGAGCGATGAGGCCGTCTTCACCACGCTCGGCGTTAACACTCACCTCTTCGCCTGCGAACCGTCTGAGCTGGAGTCGCTGGTGAGGAGCTGATCAGTCCACAGAAGCTTTTGTGTTCATCTGAGAAACGTTTTCATCCTGATGCTTCATAAACACACGTGTTCCTGAAAGAGAAAATGTTTCTTTTTTATTATTTCACTTTTTAAAGAACAAACAAGCTTTGAGTTCCAGACCATCTGATTCAGACCTGCAGGAGTTTCTACCTCCATGGTTTTGGTTGTAATGGTGTTCTTCACCTCCAGCTTCCTCTTCCTGAGGAGATCCACTGGACCCCGGGCGACAGCAAACTGCACGACATGTCAGCAGAGGAAGTCGCCAACCAGCTGGTGGTGTTTGACTGGGAGCTCTTCAGCTGCGTGCACGAGGTCAGAGAAACGCCACTGGTTCTGGAGCTGTGAGCCTCTCACGCCTGCTGCCCAACAAGCCGGGAGGATTTCAGCAAAAGCCGCGAGCAGTGTAGCATGACCCGCGGTTGCTGCCCCCTGTACTACCCGCCCTAACTGACTTAGCAGCCATTTCACGCCCCTCGCTTGCAAGGGTCAATACGACAAAAAAAATCTCATGCTAGCAATGCTAATGCTGGTAAAAGTGCTAGCATTGCATTTAGCAACAACCCCTCTCTAAGAAAAAGACATTACTTAAGATGCTAACCATGCTAGCAATAGTCAACGTAGCACGGTGGTGCTGCTACGGTGTACATGAACACACACACACACACACACACACACACACACACACACACCCAGCTGTCCACACCCGGGTGTGTATAGATGAGCCGGGTCACTCAAGACCCTTGCTGACCCCCCACCCCACCTCACCAACCTTGCTAGAGCTACACATGATAAATTCATGAATGAAACACTTTTTTCATAATAGCAGCTTTTCTGTTGGGTTTATCACCATAGCAACCATTTTATACTTTGATCTCTTGGGGATGGCGAGCAGGTCTAAGTCATTTTTAGAAGGATCAGTTAAAGTAAACCATTAGATTTTTTTAGCTACTGAGGTTTTTTGCTAACCACAGCCGCGTTACTACCATAGTCATATTTTATGTCATGTAGTTTTGGTCATCTTGAGCCGACGGTTCTTGGACTAACTTTTCACAAGGTTCTGGTAAAACAAATGTGCAAGCAACAGAACGCCACTTCTGTGAATATTGTGTCCCAAATATCTTCCCAGTGATGTTTGAGGAGTGATGAGGTGACAGATTCAAAATTTAAATTTGTAGCTGGTCCTGAGGGTTTTTTTAAATTCAAGATGAAAGCCTCTTCTCAAGGTCAAAGGTCATAGACTTCACCTGGCACTGGTTGTGCAAAATTTTGACTGTTCAGGCAAAAGTTTTCTATTCCCATATTGTGGGAAAATGTAAAAATCGTCAAATTTCACATCTTGATACAAAATGCAGTGCGAGACAGAATAATCTGGTTCTTTAGTCCAGAACCGCTGCGAGACAGAATAATCTGGTTCTTTAGTCCAGAACCGCTGCGGGACAGAATAATCTGGTTCTTCAGTCCAGAACCGCTGCGGGACAGAGAAATCTGGTTCCTTAGTCCAGAACCGCTGCGAGACAGAATAATCTGGTTCTTTTGTCCAGAATCGCTGCTAGACAGAATAATCTGGTTCTTTAGTCCAGAACCGCTGTGGGACAGAATAATCTGGTTCTTTTGTCCAGAACCGCTGTGAGACAGAATAATCTGATTCTTTTGTCCAGAATCGCTGCTAGACAGAATAATCTGGTTCTTTAGTCCAGAACCGCTGTGGGACAGAATAATCTGGTTCCTTAGTCCAGAACCGCTGTGAGACAGAATAATCTGGTTCTTTAGTCCAGCACCGCTGTGGGACAGAATAATCTGGTTCCTTAGTCCAGAACCGCTGTGAGACAGAATAATCTGGTTCTTTTGTCCAGAATCGCTGCGAGACAGAATAATCTGGTTCTTTAGTCCAGAACCGCTGCGAGACAGAATAATCTGGTTCTTTAGTCCAGAACCGCTGCGGGACAGAATAATGTGGTTCCTTAGTCCAGAACCGCTGTGGGACAGAATAATCTGGTGCCTTAGTCCAGAACCGCTGCGGGACAGAATAATCTGGTTCTTTAGTCCAGAACCGCTGCGGGACAAAATAATGTGGCTCTTTAGTCCAGAACCGCTGTGAGACAGAGTAATCTGGTTCCTTAGTCCAGAACCGCTCTGGGACAGAATAATCTGGTTCTTTTGTCCAGAACCGCTCCGGGACAGAATAATCTGGTTCTTTTGTCCAGAACCGCTGCGGGACAAAATAATCTGGTTCTTTAGTCCAGAACCACTGCGGGACAGAGTAATCTGGTTCTTTTGTCCAGAACAGCTGCGGGACAGAATAATGTGGTTCTTTAGTCCAGAACCACTGCGGGACAAAATAATGTGGCTCTTTAGTCCAGAACCGCTGCGGGACAGAATAATCTGGTTCTTTTGTCCAGAACCGCTCCGGGACTGAATAATCTGGTTCTTTTGTCCAGAACCGCTCCGGGACTGAATAATCTGGTTCTTTTGTCCAGAACCGCTGCGGGACAAAATAATCTGGTTCTTTAGTCCAGAACCACTGCGGGACAGAGTAATCTGGTTCCTTAGTCCAGAACCACTGCGGGAAAGAGTAATCTGGTTCCTTAGTCCAGAACCGCTCTGGGACAGAGTAATCTGGTTCTTTTGTCCAGAACCGCTCCGGGACTGAATAATCTGGTTCTTTTGTCCAGAACCGCTGCGGGACAAAATAATCTGGTTCTTTAGTCCAGAACCACTGCGGGACAGAGTAATCTGGTTCTTTAGTCCAGAACCGCTCTGGGACAGAATAATCTGGTTCTTTTGTCCAGAACCGCTGCGGGACAGAATAATCTGGTTCTGTAGTCCAGAACCGCTGCGGGACAGAGTAATCTGGTTCCTTAGTCCAGAACCGCTGCGGGACAGAATAATCTGGTTCTTTAGTCCAGAACCGCTGCGGGACAGAATAATCTGGTTCTTTAGTCCAGAACCGCTGCGGGACAGAATAATGTGGTTCTTTAGTCCAGAACCGCTGCGGGACAGAATAATCTGGTTCTGTAGTCCAGAACCGCTGCGGGACAGAGTAATCTGGTTCTTTACACGCCAGACGTGGATTAGGACGGTTTTAGCGTGGTTCGTGTTCTTCTTCTTGTTCCTGCAGGTGGAGTTTGTCTGTTACGTGTTTCACGGAGAGCAGTCTCGTTGGCGCCCCCTGAACCTGGAGCTGGTACTGCAGCGCTGCAGTGAAGTGCAGCACTGGGTCGCCACTGAAATCCTGCAGTGTCAGTCTCTGCCGAAGAGGATCCAGCTGCTCCGCAAGTTTATCAAGATCGCAGCGCTGTGAGTCTTTCATGTGAAAAGCTTGGAGTTCCAGCTGTTTTTCTAAGGAGTTGTCTATATTAAATTTCAACTAAATTGTAAGTTTACACAGGTACTTATTTTACCTCCAAAATATTACAATGCAATTTCATGTACCCTCACAAAAAAGAAAAAAAAACATAAAAATAATGTTTTTTTTCTAAATAGTGATTTATTTATTGAAATCTTTTTTTGGTTCTTTAAGCAACTTCTTTTTTTTAACAGTTATATATTGACAACATGCTTGGTACATTTTACATAAAAAGACCAACAATATATTTATGTTCTTTCAAGTTTTTCTTTTGTCTAAATAAAAGAATGTAACTTTAAAAACAGTTTTTTGATTGAATCCATTATTTTCAGTTAAGTTTAAATGTGCCTGTTTGGCCCCTTAACCCATAATCCTGTTTCTCATTACTTTTATTCAATGCAATAATGCTGCATTCACACCAGATGCAGCTTTGGCATTGAGTTTGAATGTTAAGTCAATGTAAAGACACAATCTGAGGGTTTGAGGTGCGTTGAGGTTGACACACCAATCAGGGACAGCTTTGGGCACGTGACGTTTTCAGTGACTAGATCAAAGAGTAAAAAAATGAATGAAATGTAGCCACACAACGTGAGGATTTTCCTCCTGAACTTCCATCCATTTTCTTAACCTGCTGGGGCCGCTGGGTTGCTGGAGACTGTCCAGATACTGTTGGGCGAAGGTGGGATACACCCTGGACAGATCGCCGGCCCGTCACAGAGCTCATGGAGCTGCTGCGATGCTAGCCAGCCGCCTGTTGGAAGCATAGCATGCTATGCCACACGGGGGGGGGAAGCTAGCAAGCTCCGCTGCCTGGCTCTGCCAGACTGTGCCCCGCAGGCGGCTGGCTGCCCGACAGACAGAAAACTGCTGCGGGTGCCCCCCAGATCCACAGCTTATGTTTTTTCTTATTTCCATTGAGACGATGATAAAAAGACCCCCCAGTTTTATTTTTATTTGCCCCTTCTTGGGTTAATGCTCAAACTAGGCCACAGACAGATGGAAGTACGGAAGAATGGCCGTCAGACGCAGCTCCGCTGCAGGAGTGTGAATGCAGCATAAGAGACGCTGTCACGTTAACCTGATGCATCATTGCAGATGTAGTGCTAACAGCAGCACTGAAGCTGGACAAACTCAAGTCGAAAAGTTTGATTATTTTTTGCCCTTTTTACACAGTCTAACAACAGATCCTGTGGGAAGCAACACTGCTAAACACAATCTTAAGCTGTTATTTTTGTTGGAACTGAGAAACCTTGAGCCATGTCGGCCCCAGGAAGTGAGGACGTTAACCATGACTGATTAGTTAAACCTCCAATGATTGGTGCAGAGAGTTTAAGGCGCGGGACTTTTCTACAACAGCATTTGGCTAGACGTCATTCTTATCAAAAATGTCTTTAATCGAATCAAATAGACACAAAGAAAAACTATTTTATGATCTTTCATATCCTTGCTACTCAGTGTTTCATCAGGCCCTGTTGAATGAACACAGAGTTGATATCGTGGCCTTTTAGACCACCATCTAAATGTTTTTAGATCAGTGAAATGATTAATTTCTTATGTTTGGCAGTTTGGCTGAAAACTTTTCATGAAGATTCAAATTAGTGCACATTTCTCTACGGCCACAAACAAAACGTGTTGGTTTTTAATAAAAACACCTTCACTCCCATTAAATGCTGCATTCCTGCATTGCAGCTGCAAGCAGCAGCAGGACCTGCTGTCGTTCCTCGCTGTGGTTCTGGGCCTGGATAACCCGGCCGTCAGCAGACTACGACTCACCTGGGAGGTAAAGTTACAGCAGAGCTGGCAGGTGTTTGTAACCAGGAGGACAATGCAGAATTTGTCCTCTGGGTGGCGCTGCTGAAGCCACTGATGTTTGTTTGACTCTGACGATACGGATACGATGATGTTCTGAAGAACTCTGATGTCGTGTCACTTTCAGGGTCTCCCAGGAAAATTCAGGAAGCAGTTCCAGCTGTTTGAGAGCATTGCTGTGAGTCCCTGAACTTCCATCAGCATTTCGGTCATGACAAGCAGATCTTCATACATGGTTCCTTCTCTCACAGGATCCTTCAAGGAACCACAAGTCCTACAGAGACGTGATCACCAGCCTCAGACCTCCACTGATCCCATTCACGCCTCTGCTGCTGAAAGGTAAGCAGAAGCACAAAGATCAAGATGAAGAAGAGTTTGAGGATCTTTCAGGAAGATGTTTACTCTGATGCTCAGCAGAACCAGATTAAATCTGAACCAGGTTAAATCTGAACCAGGTTAAATCTGAACCAGGTTAAATCTGAACCAGGTCAAATCTGAACCAGGTTAAATCTGAACCAGATTAAATCTGAACCAGGTTAAATCTGAACCAGGTTAAATCTGAACCAGGTTAAATCTGAACCAGGTCAAATCTGAACCAGGTTAAATCTGAACCAGGTTAAATCTGAACCAGGTTAAATCTGAACCAGGTTAAATCTGAACCAGGTCAAATCTGAACCAGGTCAAATCTGAACCAGGTTAAATCTGAACCAGGTTAAATCTGAACCACGTTTGATCTGTGTCACGTGTTTAAACATGTCAAACAGATTTGCGGTTCTGGGACTCGAACACTAAATCTTCAGATCCACTGCAGGTTTTTTTGTCGCCATTTTTCTGCAGTTGCTGGTCTGAGTTCCCGTTGGAGTATTACCAAATACTTTACACATTTTCTAGATACACATAAGGAACGTCTTTGCGCTTGCCATAAACCTTAGCGCCATATCAATAGGACTTGAACCTGCAACCCTTCAGTTAAGCTCTGCGCTGTCTTCCTCCAGATCTAACGTTTCTCCATGAGAGCTGCAAGACCTTCCACGGTGACTTAGTGAACTTTGAGAAGATGGTGAGTCAGATGATGAGTCAGATAGAGGCCATCTTCAGATGGCTAAGTTCTCTCTCGTTTTTGGGCCTGTTCTTCATGTGTTTATCTACCATAACAGAAACTTTAGGTCTTAAATCTTCAGGCTCTGGTACTTCTGTGATGAGGAGCTGGAAGGGTTGGAATGTCTTGATGGTCTGATGGTTTTTCTTCTTCTGCAGCATAAAGTTGCTGAGATGGTGAGGAGCATCAGACGATACCGGAGCAGCCAGCTAGGTAACACCTGGTGATCTGTTCCTCAGATGTCACTACTCTGTGTTGTGATCTGTCGCCTCCTGGTGGCAGAGCAGTGGCACTGCAGCTCAGTCACTAAATGGGTTTCTGTTTCGTGGCAGCAATGGATACGGAGACGTCCCTCTCCCACTTGCAGACCAAGGCCTACGTGCGACAGCTGCAGGTGATTGACAACCAGAACCTGTTGTTCGACATGTCTTGCAAGCTGGAGCCCAAAGACACATAGAGATAGATGGGTGGAGAAGGAGGAGCGCCAATCTGAGCTTCTCCTCCTTGTTTTCCCCAAATGACCAAACGGGACTGGAGACCAGCTTTTATTCTGAAAGTTATAGAACTGGGCTGCTAACCCACATCTGAACCTGGAGAACCACGTTTGGTGTTTGAGTGACTGACAGTCCTGCTGCAGTGAGCTCAGAGGAATCAGCCAATTACAGGTCCTGCTTTGACAGAGGAAGTAAGATTTTAACTTTCTGAGTTCAGCCCAGAAAACTGGTTCCTGACCAAGAAACACTGAGCAGAAGCTCCACAACAGGAGCGGATTCTCCCCCCTCGAAGAACAAGGGACCCCAAACACTAAACTCCAGAAGCAGATGTGGCGTTTTTTCCCAGAATGAGAGGCGGAGCCAGAAGCCGCTCAGAAACCCAACTTGACTACCTGTTTGCAAACAAGCACGAAAGCAGGAGAAGAGCCATGATTTTACCTTCAACACTACAGAACCGCTGCCAGACAAACTGTGGCTCCCTGCAGGGGACGCTCTCTCCCAGGTCCGTTCCTGGGTTTGACCCGTACAGTTCCTGAGTGCACCACACCCTGATGGTGGACTCGCGATGCATTCGAGCTCACAGGACAAGCATGTAGATGCTGGTTTTCTACATCAAGTTAAGAAGGTATTTAGATCTGAGCTGCCGATGTTCGGTTCCCAACGTCCAACTGCATATCCATACTCTGCCATAAAAAAAATGCAAAATATTGCAAATCTGTTTGGACTGTGGTTCCAGTCCGTGAGGCTCAGGTTCCTCTGGATAAAACCGGAGAAACAGGCGCCGCATTTCCCAACCAGTTGTGGATAACCTCACACTCTGGCTGCTGTCGCACTCGGCCGACCTGCCTCCAACCGGCCGGTTCTGCAGAACATCTTTGGCAATAAAGTCGGAAGTGGATCCGGTCAGCCGAGCTGTCGCATCAACGAAGCACTTTTCGCCAAACCTCAGGGCTCAAAGACACGGAGAGGTTTTGTTTACTCTTTCTTCTCAGTTTCAGTAGAGTTTGGTTCTGTTGAGTCCAGTTGTGCTGCAATCAGTTGGTTCTATGTTTGTACAGCTGATTCCACCTCAGTCATATTTATATGAATATTGAAAGTTGTTTTCCTGCCATGATTGTCACCAGAGCCAAGGCCAACCTCGAAACCGGGCCAGTTTCCTGACCCACAACAGAACGGGTTCTGGTTCTTGTGTTGTGGTTCTGAAATGTTCAGATTATAACGTTAATGTCTGCGCCACACTCCAAACTCCGCTTTGATCCGTGTGATTTCCAGCTTCTGCACCAGCTGGAGTCCAGCAGGTGTTTAATCTCACCTGAGATTCATTACAACAGAACCACAGAGGCTTCTGACCAGAACCTCTGGGTCACACCAACGCAGGCCTCCTAAAAGTGTAATCTTTCTTTTCATAGAAATGCAGTGAAGGCATGAATCACATGAACGCCTTTCAGCGCCTCAAAAACTCCTCTGTATCTGCAGCATTTCCCTGAAATGGAAACAAATTTATTTTATCCTCAGATTTATACAAATTCTTTACATTTCACAATTTTTAAAATAAAAATATGTAAATTATAATGTCCAATAAGAAATGGGACCAAACGACATCTCTGCAATACTGAAAGACCTTTTGATGTTCTCGTCTGTGGTTGACCTTTGAGCTCCTTTAACGTAAGTTCGTAAGCGGGAGCTTCAGGGTTAATTCCACTGGGAATGGCGTTAGAACCTCACCGAAGGTCGTACCTGCATCAGGCCAAACACCTGGAGTTCCTGCTTTCCTCGGCTCTGGTGAACAGTGAACTTCCATATCCATCTGTACCATAACATCTGTTTGTTGAAGCCACGCCCCTCCAGAAGCGACCTAACTGGCTCGGATGGAGGGATGTTAGTTGATTCTGGACATACAAACGTTTCCACCAGAACCAGACCTTCCATCCTCGGGATGAGTCCAGACCCCCAAACTGCAGCTATTTCAGAAGCTGTTTGGACTTGATGGGTTCTGATTTGTCTCTTAATCTGTATAGTTGTGGGGGTTCTTGATCGGGTCACTTCGGTGAGAAGGTCTGGTTCTGTTGGAGTCTGGGCATGGAACCCATGGAGGACAGATCATCAGGACTCTGCCGCTGGCTCCCTCAGGACCCCTCCTTGGGTTCTGGGCCTTTCCTCCGATCCCTCCAGAGTTAGAGCTGAAACTCAGGTCCAACTTCTAACCTCAAACTCAAGATGATCTTACCCAAACCGTTCTTTTCTGACCTCATTTCCTGCTCTTCTGTGGATCATCACGGCGTCGGCTCAAACTCTGCTGGGATCTGTCAGCGTAGTGGCCGGCCGCTCTTCCACTGGTATGCTAAACCATGTACATATCACAGCCCTGTAAATAGGCAAATACTATCGGAGACTCTATTTTAAGTATGGGAGTGGGTGGAGCTAACTCAAAAAGAACTGTTTGGTGTTTTTATTTGTGATGAATACAGAAAATATTTGACTTTCTGAAACGTATGTTTACTGGTTCTGTTGTTTTCTATTGGAACTTTCCTCATTTGCTTTTTGTACAGCAGTGGTTGTTTACATCATAGAGTCCCTTTCTGTGAGGCTGTGTGATTGGAGCACAGGTGTGATGGGGCGGGGCTTCATAAACCATGAAAACACTGTTGCTTTAAACATGAAAATTAAAGATAAGATCAAAACTAGATTTTGTCCCTTTTTCTATTAACGGTTTCCTTTGCTAAAAAAGCTGAAGATGTTTGAACATTACTTTATTTTTTTTACAAAAATGATATTTGGAGGGAATTTTTTGCGCTTTAGTTTCATACTGAATTATATTCATGCTGATTCTGTTTGCGTGAACATCGATAAATTTAAGAACGCTTGTGAACCGCAGGACTTTTATGAAGAAGTAGATGCTCCCCCCCTGATTAGTTCAAATATGGATCGACAGCAATTGAGATGCCTCCAGATCAAGTTAGAAACAGAAACCTGCAGGACTTTAAAGAAAAAACGTTCTTAATAACAGAAAACCAGCAGAGAAATGAGGGATCCAAAAGGATATGTTTGCGGTTCAAATGTAAAAGGAGGAAGAGCGCAGAAGAATGTGAAGATGATGGAGAGAAGCAAAGATGTTTGAGACTTTTGTCCTGGTCTTTCATGAAGCCTTTCTATCAGGACAGCAGACTGAGCTGCACCGAGAGGGAGATCATATTACAGGATCATCTGCGTAAAGCTTTAAGACTAAGATGGTTTTAGACTCAAAGATGAATGGCTCGTGTGATGATAAAGACACGCCGCTAAGATCAGAAGACGATCAAACAGAACATGGTGCTGAACAATGAAGTTTAAGATTAGAGAAAAAATGACCACTTCCGTTGAAAGGTTAGAAGGACGTATAGGTGTTTGAGGCTACAGCGTTCGAAACTGGTGATCACGCGTAGCTATGCAAGTTTTTAAAACTGTTTTTCGGCTCTACATACAAAACATGCAGCTATTGACCGTGCCTTGAAAGTTAAACAAGGTTTGACCAATCAGGAACTCAGATTTGGTAGTGACACCTTGGTAGGTGTTAATTATGGGTATGATCTCAAGCACAATGCTAAATTCATCCATTTTCTAAACCAGTTTGATTCCTTTTGGGGGCACAGGGGTTCCGGAGCCTAACCTGGTCACTCATGGGCAAAGGCAGAACACACCTTGGAAAGGTCGCCAGTCTGTTGCAAGGCCAATATCCACAATCAGCTCGTCCTAACCATGATGCTAACCATGATGCTGAACATGATGCTGAACATGATCCTAAACATGATGCTAAACATGATCCTAAACATGATGCTAAACATGATCCTAAGCGTGATGCTAAACATGATGCTGAACATGATCCTAAGCATGATGCTGAACATGATCCTAAACATGATACTAAGCATGATGCTGAACATCATGCTAAGCATGATGCTGAACATGATGCTAAGCATGATGCTGAACATGATGCTAAACATGATGCTGAACATGATCCTAAACATGATGCTAAACATGATCCTAAGCGTGATGCTAAACATGATGCTGAACATGATCCTAAACATGATGTTAAACACGATGCTGAACATGATGCTGAACATGATGCTGAACGTGATGCTAAACGTGATGCTAAACATGATCCTAAACGTGATGCTAAGCGTGATCCTAAGCGTGATGCTAAACATGATGCTGAACATGATGATAAGCATGATGCTGAACATGATGCTGAACGTGATGCTGAACGTGATGCTAAACAAGATACTGAACATGATGCTAAACATGATAATGAACATGATGATAATCATGATGCTAAACATGATGCTAAACATGATCCTAAACATAATGCTAAACATGATGCTGAACGTGATGCTGAACATGATGCTAAACGTGATGCTGAACGTGATACTGAACATGATGCTAAACATGATGCTAAACATGATGCTGAACATGATGATAAGCATGATGCTGAACATGATGCTAAACATTATCCTAAACACGATGCTAAACATGATGATAAGCATGATGCTAAACGTGATGCTAAATGTGATGCTAAACGTGATGCTGAACGTGATACAGAACATGATGCTGAACATGATGCTAAAAATGATGCTAAACATGATCCTAAACATGATTCTAAACATGATGCTGAACGTGATGCTAAACTTGATAATGAACGTGATGCTGAACGTGATGCTGAACATGATGCTGAACATGATGTTGAACATGATGCTAAACATTATGCTAAATATGATCCTAAACATGATGATAAGCATGATGCTGAACATGATGCTAAACGTGAGGCTAATCATGATGCTAAACATGATGCTGAACATGATCCTGAACATGATGCTAAACATAACACTGAACGTGATGCTGAATATGATGCTGAACGTGATGCTAAACGTGATGCTGAACATGATGCTAAACATGATGCTGAACATGTTGCTGAACATGATGCTGAACATGATCCTAAACATGATCCTAAACATGATGCTGAACATGATGCTGAACATGATGCTGAACATGATGATAAACATGATGCTGAACATGATGCTAAACATGATGCTAAACATGATGCTGAACATGATGCTAAGCATGATGATAAACACGATGCTAAACATGATGCTAAACATTATGCTAAATATGTTGCTGAACATGATGCTGAACATGATGATAAGCATGATGCTGAACATGATCCTAAACATAATGCTGAACATGATGGTAAGCATAATGATAAACACAATGCTAAACATGATGCTGAACATGATGCTAAACATGATGCTAAACATTATGCTAAACATGATGCTAAACATGATGCTAAACAAGATGCTAATTATGATGCCGAACATGATGCCAAGCATGATGCTAAACTTGATCCTAACCGTGATGCTAACCATGATGCTGAACATGATGCTGAACATGATCCTAAACATGATGCTAAACATGATCCTAAGCGTGATGCTAAACATGATGCTGAACATGATCCTAAACATGATGTTAAACACGATGCTGAACATGATGCTGAACGTGATGCTAAACGTGATGCTAAACATGATCCTAAACGTGATGCTAAGCGTGATCCTAAGCGTGATGCTAAACATGATGCTGAACATGATGATAAGCATGATGCTGAACATGATGCTGAACATGATGCTGAACGTGATGCTGAACATGATGCTAAACAAGATACTGAACATGATGCTAAACATGATACTGAACATGATGCTGAACGTGATGCTGAACATGATGCTAAACAAGATACTGAACATGATGCTAAACATGATACTGAACATGATGCTAAACATGATACTGAACATGAAGATAATCATGATGCTAAACATGATGCTAAACATGATCCTAAACATGATGCTAAGATACTGAACATGATGCTGAACATGATGCTGAACATGATGCTAAACATGATGCTGAACATGATGATAAGCATGATGCTGAACATGATGCTAAACATTATCCTAAACACGATGCTAAACATGATGATAAGCATGATGCTAAACGTGATGCTAAATGTGATGCTAAACGTGATGCTGAACGTGATGCAGAACATGATGCTGAACATGATGCTAAACATGATCCTAAACATGATGCTTAACATGATGCTCAACATAATGCTGAACATGATGCTGAACATGATGATAAGCATGATGCTGAACATGATGCTAAACATGATGCTGAACATGATGCTAAACATGATGCTGAACATGATGCTGAACGTGATGCTGAACATGATGCTGAACATGATGCTGAACATGATGCTGAACATGATGCTGAACGTGATGCTGAACGTGATGCTGAACATGATGCTGAACGTGATGCTGAACGTGATGCTGAACATGATGATAAGCACGATGCTGAACATAATGCTAAACATGATGCTGAACATGATGCTGAACATGATGCTAAACATGATGCTAAACATGATCCTAAACGTGATGCTGAACGTGATGCTGAACATGATGCTGAACATGATGCTGAACATGATGCTAAACATGATGCTGAACATGATACTGAACATGATGATAAGCATGATGCTAAACATGATCCTAAACATGATGATAAGCATGATGCTGAACATGATGCTAAACATGATGCTGAACGTGATGCTGAACACGATGCTGAACATGATCCTAAACATGATGCTGAATATGATGCTGAACGTGATGCTGAACGTGATGCTGAACATGATGCTAAACATGATGCTGAACATGATGCTGAATATGATGCTAAACATGATCCTAAACATGATGCTGAATATGATGCTAAACATGATCCTAAACATGATGCTGAACGTGATGCTGAACGTGATGCTGAACATGATGCTAAACATGATCCTAAGCATTATGCTAAACATGATGCTGAACATGATCCTAAACATGATGCTGAACATGATAAGCATGATGCTGAACATGATTCTGAACGTGATGCTAAACATGATCCTAAACTTGATGCTAAACACGATGCCAAAAGCAATCATTAATGTGTTCTAAACACAATACTAAGCATGATGTTAAGCAGGGTGCCAAATGCAACTCTAAATGCTTGCTAAAGTCTTTGCTAAACATAATGCTGAACAAAATCCCAAACATGCTAAATATGCTACATTAGCTGAAATGAAGTCGAACTATAGAAACAAAATCCTAGTATGACAAATAAAGAAGTGAAGCTTAGAAAAAAAAACTGAAGATGGTTAAGCATAAGAAGGTCAGACGCTTGTACAAAATCAGGAGAAATGTGTTGGCCATGTTTGGAAGGAACTAACAATTTGTTTCTTACTTCTTTGCTAACCTGCAACTGCTGAAGAAGAAAAATACATCTTCATCCTCCTGGGAGGTGACTGTGATGTTCAACATCACTTCAGCAGAGACGGGTTCCTGGTTTTTCATGGAGTTCTTCTAAAGTTTCTGCAGGTGATGACAGACGTAGGCAAGAACAGGTCTTTGGCCTCAGAGCTCCACGATGGGCTGAGGAGAATCATGTATGATTATCAGGAGCTGAAGAACTCAGGGAAGCCGAGTCTTCTTCCCCTGATGCAAAGGCCTGAGGAGTTCTGCTCCTTCAGAACTTTGTTTTTGTGTTGATCTGTTTCAGCCTTTCTCTGTGTAGGAGCCTCAAAGATGCGCTCAGGTGATGACAGCTGAGGTCACTCAGGTTCACACACAATGAGGATCCCACAGCAGAGGTCTGAGGAAACAGGATCAGGCTGAGGCTGGACATCAGCTGATTGCCCCCCCCCCCCCCCCCCCCCGTTTCCATCCCAGATAAGGAGCTGGTTTATATTTAGGGTCAAATCTGGGGGAAGGGTGAAGGTCGGAGCTGCTGCTTTTGGTCTGTTATATATTTAACAGGTGAGGTGGAGGGACCCACCACCCCCCCATAGTGCATCCCTCCTGGTGACCTTGCAGGGACGGGCGGTCGGCGGGTCGTCCAGTAGGAGGAAGATGATCCTGTCACAGCATCAGCAAATGTTTCTTCAGCTGTGGAGTCTAAACCTGTGGTTCTGTTGTACCTTCTGACGGGTTGACCGACCTGCCTCACAGATCAGTGGGTCAGACCGCCCTAAAAACACAAATCAGTTTAACACCGGCTTGCATGATTGTCCTGAAGTGGTGTGCAGGGGAAAAGAGGGGGCGGGAACAGGTGAGTTGTCACTTCTTTTCAGAGTTTTTTAGGATCAGGTAAGAAGACCTGCCCCTCTCAGAGCAGCGAAGCCCCGCCCCGTTTTTTAGCTTATTTCAAAGTTTTAGAAAACAAGACTTTTTCATGCGATAAACATTTCTGAAGAATGCAGCATGGAACAGAGGAGAGGGGTTTCAAGAGAACGGATCTTCCTTCAACCTGCAGGAAACTTTGATCCAAACATTTCAAATAACATCATCAGTTTGGTTTTTGTTGAACATTTGCTCCAGAAAAAGAAAAAACTTGGAAAAACTGGACCATTCTGGGAATTGCACTAGCAACCCTCTGCTGTCCATGGTTCTGTTAAAGTTTTCTGTCATTTTGACTCTAATTTTGAAAATGCAACTTCTTCTGGAGTTTAAATGGACTCATCATTTTTTTTGGGTGGGTGGGTAGGTTTGGGGTGGGGGGTGTAATTAAATCTTGGGGTTCACACACTCCTCCCCCAGGATCCAGCCTTTAAATAGACCCCCCCTTAGGCTCTTGGGCCTCGGTGTCGCATCCCGCCAGAAAATCCTCTTCACAAGTTCTCCTCCGACCCAAAGCCAAAGGTAGATATCCGAGGGTGTGCTGTGCGCTCACGCGTTTGTGCAGAACTGCAGATCCAGACTTTCTCCCACCAGTAGAACTTTCTGGCTCCTGGCACTGCTCAAATAAGAGAGAGAGAGAGGGGGGGGGGGGGGGTGTTCTGTCTATACATCATCAACTTTGTTCATCTGTCACCATAGAACTCACCAGAACCTGAACAGAACTTTTCCTGGGAGTCTGTCCAGGTCCTGGAATAGCGTTTCGTGTTTCTTCGGATCCTTGCACGGTTATTTGAGGATGCAGCAGATTCGGATCCGACCTCCAGTTGTCTCTGTGCACCGGCTGCTCATGAAGAACCATCTGTACGCCTTAAATCTGGTTTCTGAAGTCTGCAGAGCTTCAGAACTTTTTTCTGAAGACGCAGCTTCACAGAAGCAGAACGTTTCATATTTCTGTGTCTCTCCTTACTGACATGGAGACCCTGGTTTGGATTTGGTGAATCTGTCAAAGCTCCACAGGAAACAAACCGGCATCAAAAACAGGAAACTGTGTCAAAGGTTTTCACTTCACTAAAAATCTTTTTATTTGCTTTGTAAAGGAATTATTTGATCAATATGTTCTTCTATATTTATATCCAAACTTTAATCTCAGATTGCAAGTTTTTTGATAACAGCGCCATGATGTGTTTAAAGATGGAACTGCAGCTCAAATTCCAAACATTTTATGGACTGAACAATAAAGTTCAGAAAACTGTTTCCTCATAAATTCCAATCATCTTTGTCTTTAACAGGTTTGATGAACGAAGTGAACTTTAATTCATTTTTATCATTACTTTTTTATTTATAGTGACTTATTATTCATTATTTATCACTTGACGGTTTCTTCAGAGTTTTTGAACATGTGGATTAACAGAAGAAAAAAAAATCAGAAAATATGAATGAAACGCGATTCATTTTTTATGTGTAAACTGTTTCAAAAATAAACTTCTTAGTAAAATTAGTTTAATAGAAAACGAACTATCTTAAAGTCCAGCAAACCAGACTTTAGGATGTTTTAGGCTCAAATCTGGTTTATTCTCATCAGATGATGAAAAAAAACACAAAACATTTTAACAAAACCATAATTATTCAGTGACAGAAACCAACTGATTTTAATGTATGTCTCTGATTGAAAAATCTACTTGTTCTCCTAATTGCATCAGTTTCCAGGTTGTTAACAACTCGGTTAGTTGCCATGGTAACACCCTCCTGCATGCTCATACTGGGGGGGTGTCTGGTTTTGTCGTGGTCAGCTGCAGCTCCACACCTTCAGATTCCAGCATAAACTTAGCACCAGAGCTGGACAGCTGGGTGGAAGTCTCCAGAGGCGGATTGGGTTTCTGATGAGGAGAAGATTCCAGTCATGGGACTGAAATGAAGACAGGAGGCAGCAGAGATTCAGGTTTCTGAAGTGGATCAGACTCTTTTCAAGAGCAGAACCCAGAAGGCGAGTTTCTGCAAACAGGATGTTCAAACACAGTCAGCCAGCAGGGGGCAGCGGAGCACATCCTGAAAAAATGTCTGAGAACACAAAGGTTGGCTACAGCTTAAAAAAACAAAAGGAGTAAAAAAGTTTTCAGTAAATCAACAAACTTCAAACTATTTAAAGTGAAATAAAAGTTGCAAAAGCTGAGAATAATGTAAAAGTCAAGAGGTGAACCTCAGAGAAGCTCCAGTCTGGAATTAATCAAACATTTTTAGCTTAAAAAATGCTAAATTAGCTGAAAACCTTTGAATTCTCTTGAAATATAAAGAAAACGAAAAAGGCTAAAAGGAAAGAAAATAAAATAAATTAATTAAAGCAGGAAACAAATGTATTCTAGAGATAATTAACAGAAATGTATTTATATGATGTGAAAATGACTGAAAAGCAGTAAAGACATTTTCGAGCCAAATAAAAACAGATTAATATCCCAAAGTAGACTAAAGGAGCTGAAAGGAGTCTGAGATGATCAATTAAACGTCTTTGCAATGATCTGAAAACCCTGCTAAAAAATCTGCAGACATGGAGCGTACCTTCATCGCTGTGAAGCCTGACGGCGTCCAGAGAGGACTGTGTGGCGAGATCATCAGGCGTCTGGAGCAGAGAGGCTTCAAGCTGGTTGCTGCTAAATTCTTGCAGGTAACCAAGGGCAGGGGTCCAAACCATAACATATGGGTTCATTTTTTCAGCCATAGGTTTGTGAATCCAGTAAAAGTAGCAGAAAACGTTTTGACTTCATCTGCTTCCCCTCAGGCCTCTGAGGACCATCTGAAGCAGCACTACCTGGACCTGAAGGACATGCCCTTCTATGGTGGACTCTGCAAATACATGTCCTCTGGACCTGTCTTCGCCATGGTAACACCAACACACCCACAATGCACTGCTCATGAGGCCCTGGCAGGCTGGATTCTGCATGACTCAGACCTTGTCAGCTCTGAGTCATGCAGAATTCTGATGTTCACCTCAAACTAAACCTGAACTCAGGACTTGTTTGAAGGAAGAGTTTTCAGATGATCTGAGAGCTGCTGGGAAGTTGACCTGCTTCTGAGGACAGACAGTTCCTCAGATTCTGGTCTGAGGTCCCACAGCCGTTCCATGTTCAAGAAAAGGTTTCATATTTAGGTTTTTTTTTACCAGAACTTCCCTCCTTACCTGCATGCAAATCACCTACCGGGTTCCTTCTAAGGTCCTCTCAGATCTGCAGCTTCAGTGGTCCAGAACCATCTTCATCTTTCCGACCTGAAGGCATCTCCAACCTGCTTCCTGGTTCTGCTACAGCAGAGCAGAGTAGAGCGGCAGACATGAGGAAGGCCTGTTGTGTTTCAGGTTTGGGAAGGTCAGAGCATCGTGAAGCTGGTCAGGATGATGCTGGGAGAGACCAACCCTGCTGACTCCAAGCCCGGCAGCATCCGCGGAGACCTGTGCATCAACATCGGCAGGTGAGGAACCCAACACGTTTCCACCAGAACCACCATGACAAGAAGGTCTTCAGAAAACACAAAAATAAAAAAATTAGCCATCAAAAATTTTTGTAAAAATTATAAATAAAGTTTAATGCTTTCTGTATAAAACCATTTAAAATAATTTATAACAAATAAAGTGTCAAAATGAAACTTTAAACTTTTAAAAGACGGTAAAAGTTTAATCATCCTCTAAATCTAAATAAATCAAAACTAAGTTTCAATTTTAAATTTATCGCAATTATTTTCTAAACAACCTGAAATTTTACAAGTTCAAACATTTCTAAAAGTGAATATTTAGAATAAAATTTCATTGAATGCTTGCTATAAAAACACTTAAAAAACCATGATGATATTGCCAGGAAATCGTCGTTACATTTTGAGCTGGTGTAAAATGCTGCTGCTGGTTCCACGCCGTCACGACTCCTCCCCTTCCTCCTCAGGAACATCATCCATGGCAGCGACACCCTGGAGAACGCCAAGAGGGAGGTTGACCTGTGGTTCAAAGCCGAGGAGTTTGTCAACTACACCTCCTGCTTCCAGCCCTACCTGTATGAGTAAAGAGCCAATCAAGGAGCTAAGACGGCCAGAGCCCCTCCCACCCCTCTTCTGACCCGTTCTTCATCGATCAATCGGAGCAAACACTGATCAATAAAGTGTCCTGTTCAAAAAATCTATTTTCTTCTTTGAAATCAGAACCTTTTCCTTTCTAAATATCAATCCTGCCTTAAAGCCACGCCTCAATAGTAAATGGCGTACACTTGTATCGCGCTTTTCTACCTTCCTTGAAGCCCCAAAGCCCTTTACAGTCACAGTCACACACTGATGGCGGCTCCGCTGCTGAACACTGGCGCCAACCTTCCACCAGAGGCAATGTGGGGTTTAGTGTCTTGCCCAAGGACACTTCGACACATGGGCGGGCAATGCGGGAATGAAACCCACAATCTTTCGATGAGAGGTCGACTGCCCTACCGCCGCCCCCACGGCCATGACGGTTGGACGGTTTTTGGATATAAATAAAGTCTGCAGGTCACATGACATCGTTATTTTCTAGACTTTACTGGATGAGGGGGTTCATGGGGGAGGAAGCTGCTGGGGTGAGGAGGAGGGGGTATCTGTGTGCACACACCCACACCTCCACGCCCACATACACTCGAAGGTGGGACCTCTGATCTTCTGTCCCCTATCCCATCCCTGGTTGGGGGAACCGGGCCCTTGGCAACGGTAAGGGTGTCCCTTGGGTGCTGGCTTCCTGGTCCCGGGAGAGGGATCCCTGAGCTTTCAATAAGGCTATGCTCTGGGATCACATCACATCTGAGCCTGGGGGTGTCCATGCCCCTGTGGTGATGAGGTTCTGGTTCTTTGCCCTGAGCTTCTCCAATAATCCAACAACAGGAGAACCTGGTCAGGCCATGTTTACCACACAACCACATCCCTTGCTGCTCACCTGGGGCTGGTTGGTCTCCAGGGGAGGGGCCCTGTGGTGGCTGCCCAGTGAGAGGATCTCCTCCATCTGGTGTCCCCCGCGGGTGTCGGGGGCCCTGATTACTCCTGCTGCTTCGGTGGGGGGGTGACCGGGCACTCTCCCTCCTTTTGCATTCAACCATCTTAGCAGTGCAGAAACATCATGTGAGCGCAGGTGTCGGCTCACCTTTGCACAAACCGTAAGCGTGACAGAATGACATGCTTTACATGTGTTGGTTTGTAGGCATGACTGTCTGTGCGTGAGCTGTAGTTGTATTGAATACATGTTGGCATGTTTGTGTGTGAATATTTTAGGAGCTAACAGGTATGTTTGTTCATGTGATTTTGTGTGTTAACTGGGTTAGGTTAACTGAGCCTTTCTCTGCTATACGGAACGAAACTATTGATGACGAGAAAAGTGAGAGAAAGAAGGAGGGGGTCTATTGTGTTCTTGTTGTTGTGTTCTCGTTTTGTTTTTATTGTTGTTGTGTTCTCGTTTTGTTTTTAAAGTTGTTGTGTTCTCGTTTTGTTTTTATTGTTGTTGTGTTCTCGTTTTGTTTTTATTGTTGTTGTGTTCTCGTTTTGTTTTTATTGTTGTGTTCTCGTTTTGTTTTTATTGTTGTTGTGTTCTCGTTTTGTTTTTATTGTTGTGTTCTCGTTTTGTTTTTATTGTTGTTGTGTTCTCGTTTTGTTTTTATTGTTGTGTTCTCGTTTTGTTTTTATTGTTGTGTTCTCGTTTTGTTTTTATTGTTGTTGTGTTCTCGTTTTGTTTTTATTGTTGTGTTCTCGTTTTGTTTTTATTGTTGTTGTGTTCTTGTTTATGTGTTGTTGTTGTGTTTTGTTTATGTGTTCAGAGATCAGAACTCTCATGTTCTCTGAACATGGGGGGGGGGTTGATGCTGTTATTTTACTAATCTACATAAAATAACTGCTGTGGGGTCACTAACCTGTGGTTGGGGTGGTGACGCTGTCGTCTGATCCTTCTGTCATGGATCTGCATCAGCCTCTGCAGTAACAAACATCTGAGGCTGTCCTTTCAGTGAGGGGAGGGGGTTCTACTGATCCAGCAGCGATGCAGACCTGTTCTGTATTCAGTCTTTGTAGCGTCTTTCATTTCTAGACTCCGTCTGAGGAGCTTCTGCGGGTTTACACGAGGGAGCTTTGATTTTTGACGTTCTTCACCTCCAGCTTCTTTCACTAGAGGTGCCGTATGAAGATAATCTGTCATCTGCTGAAGAACAGGAACCTCTTCAGAAGAACCTAAAGGAAGAACGTGGTCCTCTCAGGCCGTGTTCAATGGTAACAGATATCCCAAAGCTGCTTTTAGAAGACCGACATGTATGTAGGAAAATCTGGCCAGAAAACAGCAGTCGGCAGCTGAATCTGACCCCCCCACCAGCACCAGCTGAGCATCAATGAAACCAGACCAGACCCCTCCTGTTACAGGCCTGAGGAGCCCCCCATCCAAGAAACCTGACTGGTTTCAAACTGGTTCAGAGGTAGAGGGGGGTCGAGCTCACTGTGGAGAAAAAAAACACAAAACTAACAAACATTCATGAAGCTGATTGAAGAACCGTTCTCGCAGAACACTTTAATGTTGAAGACTCTGAGAACAACTTCATGGAAACGAGTCCATGAAGGTCACTGACGGTCTGAGCCCAGCAGGAAGAACACGAGACAATGGAAGGAAAACGTTATAAGAAAGGAGAACCTGCCAAAGAACACGAGGAGAACAAAAAGACAACTTGAGGGGGACGAGAGGAGAACGTAAAGAAAACAGGAGAACCTGAGGGAACAACCGGAGAACGTAAGAAGAACAACAGGAGAACTCGAGGGGAATGAGAAAACTTGAATGAGAGCAGAACCTAAATCTGTTCCACGATAAAACATTCCTCTTTAACAGCAAGTCTTCTAGAAAAACAAAGGTGAGTTTGACCTTCAGGAACATCAGAACCCACACGAAACACCAGAATATCAGAGACAAAGCAGCATTTCAGTTTCTTTCACTCTTTAGAACATTCACACGTTTCTATGGGGAGAACGCAGGAACAAGCCGTCCAGATGATGAGATGGATATATCTGAGGATCTCAGGCTGAAAGTATCCAGCAGCTCCGGAAAACTAAAGGATCAGAGCAAAGCTTTAGGACCTCCGAGCAGGCAAACCAGAACCTGAAGGACCTCCTGAAGCCGTGGAACATTTTCCTTCCAGATGAACCTGAAGATCCAGTGAACCTGATTCCTCTCAGGAATCTCAACAGAGAAACCCTTTTTATGGAAAGGCGGACAAACACACCTGTCAGGTGTCAATCATGATCTGAAAGTGAAAGCGAGTGAAGCCCCTCCCACAGCACCGTTATCACAGGTGTTCCTGAAGCAGACGTTCCTTCGCCTCTGTGGTAACTTTCACACTGTAGTTAATGAAGACTGACTTGACTGTGACTGCCGCCTAGTGGTCACTCAATGAACTGAGCTTCAAAGCAGCTTCTGGGAGGAGAAGGAAGTGTTGAGAACACCTGCTCCAGGTTAGCAGGTCCTTCAGGGCTTGGTTCTGCAGAGTTCTGGGACATCACAGTCACCTTTTAAAACTAACTGCACAAACTGCTGACCTGCACAAACATGGAGGTGTTGGTCATTCAGGTGTCAGAGCTGCAGATGATGAACTCATATCTCTGGAGTTCAGACTCTCCTCTTCACTGCATTCTTCTGACAGCCAGAGGAGGGCGCAACAACGCACTCAGATTCCTTTTGTGGTTGAGGGAAGCAGCGCATTGCAGCACCTCCCAGTGTGTGACGGCGGAGCAGCAGGAAGTCAGCAGCTGCAGGACCGTTTACTGCTCAGTTTGATCGTTTCCATGACAACCAGAGTTCGGTTTCTACACTGAGACACGTTTAGCTGGGCGGAGTCAGGATGACGCTGTCCTCATCCTCAGAGGACTATCGTGATAAAGAGGAGACACCAGGACTTCGTGTAGACGATCCATGAGAACAGCTGATTTAAAGAGATGGTGAGCGGTTGTCCACATCCACGCCAGAAGCCCAAAACGCACATCTCGGTTCTCTGCTGAAGTCATGTCTTTAACAGATGAGGATCAAGAGAAGGGGCGGAGCTAAACTCATGAACAAGACAGCGCTCACAGAAACAACGAGGAGACGCAGGAAGTCCTCCTGCTCTGTTAGAGAGGAATCCACAGAGGAGCCGTGAGTTTCTGCTCGGCTATTCTGAAACCAGAACCTCGGTCCTCCACTGTTCTCCTCCTCGACCTGCAGACCATCACAGACAGAGGGCGCCACACAGTCTTTGTCATAATCCCACACTCAGGGTCAGCTCACAGCAGGAGACCCGGACCCAAGTTTGTTTGAGCCCAGAGCTTCATGACCTGTGCCAAAGCCAGCCGGGATCAACAAAGGTACTGTGAGCGCGGACCAGGGTCCAGCGCGGCTAGAACGGACCTCCTGCTGTAAGCAGAACCTCTTGTCCATCACAGAACATTCCTGTTTAGTCATTTAGCAGAGTCTAAAGCAGCTCAGGTTCGTCATGAGGAAAGAGGAGAACTACGAGAAGAAGCACCACAGCAAAGAGGAGCAGACTGGAACCTGAGCTCCTTTCCTCGTCTGCTCCTCTGCCTGAGCAGATGTTTCCTTCGGGAACCGTTCCCCTCAGAGAGGAGCACAGCGGCTGACACGCGTTTGCCTGAACTGCTTCTGCTTTGTTGATCCGTCCTTTTTAAACTTTATTGTTCCACATGTGCGGAACAAATAAAGTTGTAGCACGAAAAAACAAAAACCCCCGGAGAAAGCTGACCTGCTCCTCCATCAGGGTCAGCAGGAGGCAGCTGTGAGCCCACAGGAGGGGGTGATGGGTAATCAGGCGGAGTTTCATCCTCATCTCCTGATTGGTTCCTAGGAAGTCTAGTTACCATGGCACCAGAGAGGCTGAGGGACGGTTTGGAGACAGGCAGCTTCCTCTATGATGGGGGAAAAAAAAAAGATGAGTGTGTACAAGCCCCGCCCCCTTGACTGAAGCGCAGATGGAGGTGGACCGGATCCACTCACTCTTCCTTTGTCCGCAGTACTGCTGAGATTTCTTTGTCTGCCGGGACTGCACGTCTCTGTACACTGACGCACAAACACACCCTTCAGACGGGGGGGGTGTGCCAAACCCTGCCCCCACGGCGCAGCTGAGCGTCACCTGTGTTTACGGCGGGGGGCTGCAGCTGGTACCCGGTCAGCTGACACCAGCCCACAGGGTACAGTCGGGCGACTCACAGTCCACACACTGGTCGCACTCGTCCTCCCAGCAGCCGGTGGACGATGCGCGTCACTGTGGCGACGCAGACCGGCCGCGGCTCCATGAGGTCGACGGCCTCCAGCTTAATCCTGGGACGGAAGCCGTGGTCAGGGACGTCCTGGGGGGAGACACCCCCAAAGGGGGAACTTTGCTGATCCTACAAAGCTTTTTTCTGCTTTTAGAAAACACACACCTGACATGAAGTGTCACCAATAAAGTTTGGATGTTTTGAGGGAAAGCATCATTCATGATCCGGTCTTTCATTTAAGGAACTTTGGGTTCTGCCCACACTCAGCTGTCTTATGATCTTCCTCTGAAACAAACCTAACTATCACAACCCATCCAGAGAACTCTTCTTTCAGATCTTTATTTCTTTCATGTGTTTTTCTTTATCACAAGTTATTCAAATTATAAACTGACCAATCAGATGCCTTAACAAAAGCATGTGGTGCCCACTGGCGGCTCTTGATTTGGGCGACATAGGCGGTCACCCAGGGCAGCATTTTCCAGGGGGCGGCAGAACGAGGGAAAGAAATCCTTCTGTTTCTTTACTATGAATAGCTCAGCGCGTCTGTTCTTGTTATCTGAAGGTGAATTTAAATGTCAACCAGCGTCCTCTGCTGCACCAAACTCAACCTCATTACCGTACACTGTGGTTTAGACCAAGTCAAAAAATGCAAGAGTGGGGCGCAATGCACCGGTGGCTGGGTGGGTCACCATCGCACACAGGTAACTGGGAACATTTTTCTGTCAAACACTTCTCAAACTTAGATGACTAACAAATGAAATCACTTTAATTCATCACTCCAAGTTACAGATTACATTCACCATGAACGCCAATTCCAATCTTAAAAAAAGAAGAAAACAAGTATTGGTTTAGTGCGAGCTGATGTGATGCTAAGCGGTAGCTGGTGTCAGAGGATGCTAACTCGCAATAAAAGAAAAGGACAAAACTGTCCGGCGCCCAGTGTAGAACAAAGAGGAAAGAAAACCAAGAGAAACTGGAAAAGTACAAAGGTATGATCCTGAACATTGTTAATGTCATTATTTAAGCCTAAGACGGCTTTATTAAACATGCACAGTAATAGTAGAAGTGTTAGGCTAAGGCTATTGTTAGCTTGGACTTTTAAAATTTAGTTAAATCAAACTCAGTTTGTGCATTACATGCAGCTAATTAAACACAGTTTTATTTTCACTCACATCCAACCGATTTTAAAGAATTCCTTCACTCATGCTTTCATGAAAATAGCATAACACAACATGATGACCTGCTGTTTAGATATTTGTCATGACATATATTCAGTACTTTGTCTCTTATTCTCAGTATTATTACACGGACTGTTGTGGTTCCTCAGCTTGTTGTCAGAAATGACATTAAAAATATTCAGCTTCAGTCTTCTCTACTGTAGTCTAAACATGTTTTAAGAATGATCCATTTTTCTATTCATATTAGATGCACTTCTAAAATATTTGTGACACATTTTTAATTTCTACAAAGCAGACCAAGTTTATAGAGTATTTTCTAGGTTGATTTGTGATTTTTTTATTTTTCAACCTAAATTCAACACGTGTGATGTTAACCTTACAAGAGTTGCTAGTTTTTCTATTTTAAGTCATTTAATGACAGCCTGACAATCTATAAGAATTTTCAAGCTATGTTAGCTATGTTAGACAGCAGTCTACTGCCTGGCTTTCTCATATTATGAGTCCTCTTTTTATTTGCTTGTTTGTGACTTTGCACTTGTTGTGTGTTGGGGGGGTGATGTTTATTGGTATGAATCCAGCATTTCCACTAAACCGTTCCTGCACGCCAACACTGAGCTGAAGAAAATCCTCGACAGCACCTGCGTGCATACGTCTGCGTACGCATTAAACGTAAGCATATGAACGCCTGCAGTTAGTGGGAGAACTTGCACAATTGTTGGCTGACTGAATACTTTTTGCCCCACTGTATGTGTGCATAAATCTGCTTTTTCTTGCGAGTACGTCTGTGTATGTCCTGCATGACTCTGTGGATGTGTGCGTTCGTCTGTGTGTGCCCTGCGTTTTTGACAGATCATGTCTGAATCTAAAATCCAGAAAAACTTGTGAAAGCTCAGTGAGTCCCCCCCCCTCCATAACAACACGTCAGTCTGAACTGAACCTGTTTGAGGATGAACCTTCCACTAACATTGATGAGCTGTGTCTGTCACGTTCGACCTCACTGTCCCATGCCGGTAGGTGTAGGCTTGTCCATTGGTGTAAATGAGCATCAGTGAGGTGGAGGAGGCTTCTTCAAACTCCTCATCCTCACTGTCGTCTGCGCTGCAGCTCCTGCGGTTGTCCTCCAGACTGCAGTCCTGCAGTGATGCTGCACCTGAGGGGGACATTCTGGGCTCCCGTCAGCAGCCAGAACCGGAATCCTCTTCATGTTGGATCGCTGTAGCCATGGAAAGCTGAAGATGATGAGGCAGCTTCATCCCAGCTGCCGCGCCGCACTGCGGCTGCGCAGAAGCCCTCACCAAACCAAGTCCAGAATTCAAAGACTTACATTTCAGCGGGTCGTGACGACAAACTGCGCGTGTCCGACAGCCCACCGGCGGGTCATTCGGCGGACGTCAGTCGCGTCCAGCGCCGCGGTAGATTCACTGAACCGGGGTAAAACGGCGCGAACCGGCGCTTTGAAGCTGCCTCGGAGCCCGCTGCGCCACTAAAGGCGGGAAACATGTCTGTTTAAGCGGTCGCGAGCGCGGCGACTCACGGGGTCTCTGGTGTCCACCATCGGTCACGGCCACCGGGTGAGCGGGGGGGCAGCCGCCCGCGGGCCAAAAAGACCAAACAGCCAGAGGCTTCAACGCGCAGGCGCACTCCACCCTGCGCTGGCCGCTGATTGGCTGTTGGAGTTTCTTCGTGTGCTAAATGTAAAGGAGCTTTGCCATCAGCGCCCCCTGTGGACAAAAGTGAACGTTCCTCAACAGGCGCGTGCGAAACCATGGAACAGTTCTGATCCAGAACGGGACACCCCCTCCAGAACCATGTCGACGGTTGATCGGTGCAGAGAGACGTGTCTTCTCCAACATTATATATATGGCTGTCATTAGATAAAAATCTCTGCATGGTCGAGTTGCCAGAAGAAAGACTTTTTTGGGGGCAAATGCCACGAAATAGCCAAACAGCTCGGAGGGAAACTTCTGGACCAAAGTCATTTGGAATGATGAGACTTTTTGGTCACAACCATAACACTATTGATACTTTGAAACACGGAGGTGGGTTGCTGATGGTTTGGGAATGTGTGAGCTACAAAGGCGTGGGCAACTTGTCCAGAATTGATGGTAAAATGAATGCAGCATGTTATCACAAGATCATGCACGAGGCGCCCTTGGACATTTCAACATGACAACAATCAAAGCACAAGGCCAAGTTCCCCTTTCAATAAAGTTACAATAAAGTCTTCTGATTCTGATTCACTAGCTGAGTTTACATGGACACTAGTAACCAGACTTAAAGATGATCCAAATGTTATCCACATGTTTCTACATGAAGATGCTAAGATGCACCTTGCAGCATTGCTCACATGGATTTTAAGTGTGTCCAAGGGGAAAATGTTGCTGGTCGCACGTATTAACCTAACCTTAACCATAACTGTATCTCCAACCTCCTCTGGGTGGCACTGGCCACACATATTTAGAACATTTTGTGCGAATGGTCATTTAAAAATACTGAACTCCGCTTCTACTTCTTCTACAGGAGTTTTCGGTATTTCAGGTAGTTCTGCGCATGTCAAAATAATTTATTCTGATCCAAAGTGCGGTGGATGCAAATGTTTGTTAGAATCGGATGACGTTTTTCAGGCCAGTTCAATTCTAATCTGATCTTTGATCACATTAAAGCCATTTGGCAGATCAAAACACAGCTAATGGTTAACAGAATAAGGTGAAGGTTCTGGAGTGGCCGTCTCAGTCTCCTTACTTCAGTACTATTGAACCACTCTGGGGAGATCTGAAACAGGCAGTTCAAGCAAGACACCCCAAGAATTTAAAGGAACTGGAGGTGTTCTGCCAAGAAGAACAGTCTGCTTTAGCATCAGAGAAAATAAAGAACCTCATCCACAACGACCACCAGAAACTTCAGGCTGTTATTGATGCTAAAGGAGGCAAAACAACAACAGAACTGGGGATGTCAACTTTAGAACAGAGTCTTTTGGGAATTTTCTGTTGTCATTATGATTTAAAAAGTGTAACTTCTGTTGTTTACCTATAAATATCTTCATCCAACCACTAACCATGACTGGAGAAAAAGGTTTTGTGTTCTCGTTCATATTCTCTGAAAAACAGCCAAGAATTCATCGTTTCTTCCAGGGTTTGTAAACTTATGAGCACATCTGTCCATGAACCCAGAGTGTCAGTGTCTGTTTTTGCTGCAGGACGAGCTGCAGTGTAGATCTGTACAAGCACACCAAGCAATGCTTTTGAACCTGTGGGCACTGGTTTCCATCGTGAATGTCAGAAAGGTGTGATGATCGTATTTTAGCAGAAGATCAATAGTTGACCTGTAAGATGAAAGGAGCTGTATGAAAATCTCATTCAGCCTTTCACTGTTTATCTACTGTTTTTAATTCTAACTTTAATACGTTTGCAGGAGAACAAAGGTACTGCATCCAGCCTGAGCTTGAATCTGACCGTAGTCTTCACTCCATATGGGTTAGCTTACCGGATCTCCACATCTACAAACCTCATTTTCATATTTTGCAGGTTTTTCATCCTGTTAACCTGCTGTGACCCTACAGATCCATGTTGCTTTCTTTGGGATAATCTCTTGTTGAAGGAGATCAGCAGGGAACAAATCTGGATGATCTCTGTGAAGAAACCCTTAAGCGCAAAAGGAAAACAGACTTACAGCTGATCCATCTGGTTCTTCCAGAGGAAAGACCTCATTCCTGCATGTTACGGCCCTGACAGGCAAACCTGTCTAAAGTCCCGGGAAACACAAAAGGGACCGTATGAAGAACCGGACACCAGGACATGAGGAACAGTTCATTAAAGAGGTGAGTTTTACAGGAGAGCTAACAGCTGCTTTGTAGGGTGGACTGCAAAGGCTCTCCTCTGGAGAAAATTGTCCATTGACTCCTGTTTCGTAATTTTTCAGCATTTACTCTAACAGCAGATCTTTGAAAGATCATACTGGAGCTGAGGGTCAAAGGTCAGGATCTTCAGTGACCTGAAAGTTTCCTCATACAGCAGCTCAGGGTTTTCAAACTCACTGAACTGCACAGAGTGATGTGATCTGATGACAAACATCAACTTTCAGGAGGAGTTCCTCTGCTCGCATTTGACCTGGTTTCTATTATACAGTCAACTCAAGGAGAAGGAACCTCCGCCTTCCCACATTTGAAATAACTGCCTGCATCCTAAACATATTTATCTTTCTTTGCCAACTAGAACAAACACAGACACCTGCATAGTTCTGCTTAAAGCCCCGCCCCTGCTGTCAGGAGCTAACACTTGTTCTTTAGTGAGGGGGTAGCTGTGAAGCTCTGGTGGTTTCTGAGCCTGCAGAGCAGGTTCTTGCTCACAAACCCCTAGAGTGACCCGCTCTGAGCAGGAAAAGAGGAGTCGTTTGGACCATCAGAACCAGAACCCCACAGTGTACAGTAGGTTTTCCTCACACAGGTGAAGGGCTTCTGTCTGCCTCAGGAAACATCCTTTTTACTATTCGACCCTCCAGCTGCTGCACTGATGGGGACACAGGAGGGGGAGGAGCCAGTATCCACAGTTAAGAAGCTGCAGCAGCTCCAGACCTCATGGAGGTTTAGATGAAAGAAAAAACTCTGATGAACGAAGAGGAAATGAAGCGACTGTGATGCGCTGATGACAGAACCGTCGTCAGGTTCCAGGTAAACTCAGAACTGTGGGGTGCAGGGCTCCTGGTGCTCAGCTTGGAGGAGGAGACGGATAAACCAGTGGAAATCACCACTCTGACGGATATATTTTCAAAAATTGAACCAGCTTTTAGTTACCTAAACATCTTTGCTTATGGAACAAAATTTGTTTCTTCTTTTTTGTAGTGTTTTTTTTTCTTTTTACAAATAATTTAAATTGAATTTGAACATTTTTTGTTTCTTAAAGAAAAAAAAATCTGATTTTTGTCATTCTGCTTCATGTTTTCAGTTCTTTATTTGTAAATCGGAATCAAACATGAACCTGTCTTTGTGCATCCCTCATCATCACTTCTTCCTCACCTGCAGGAAAACCTGCATGTGTTTGTGACCCGCTGGCCTTGCCCTGAAGCTTTAGGTTCCATGGGGACGAGCCCCAAACATGTGCCTGTAGTGCTTCCTGGAGCTAAAGCATGTAAGCCCCTAAAAGCTGTGGCAGCAGAAATAGTCAGTACGGAATTTTCAAAACAAAGCATGTTCTGATTTGCAGCTTTTCAAAGCTCAAACGTGTCAGGAATTCCCAGATGAAGATAACAACAAAAGACGCCTCAAAGAAAAAACAAGAACAGGATATTGAAAACCATATCAAGAGAAACAAACACTGTTCACTGGTCCCACAGGTCAAGTCTTAGATGTCTGGATGTTTGGTGCAGTGAGTCCTGAATACAATAAAGCTAAACCTACCTGCAGGACTGAGAATCTTTGAAATGATGCTGGATTTTGTTCAGAGGGCAATGGGAATGGGGGTGGTGTTAACAATTCTGCATCATGAAAACATCTAAAGTTCCTTGACTCGACACCAGACCTCTGCTATGTTCTGGTGGTTTTAGCCAGCACTGCCTGAAGTGGCTTTGGCCCTGGTCTGATCCAAGTCTAGTTTTGGTCTGATCCAGGTCTGGTTTTCTGTGATGGTCCTCTTGGTTCTGAAGAACTGCAAGTTTACCTGAACTCTAGTTTGGAACAAAAAACTCTGGTCCTCTGGAGAACAAGCGTCTCTGTTGTCCTGGAGATGATCTCTAGTACAGTTCTCTTCAGTGCAAACGCATGTTGAGGACAAAAGTTAACTCGGAACACGAAAAATCTGGAATCTGCTCAAGAGGGTCTGTTTATTCAGGAATAAATTCAGGAGATCTTCAGCATCTCATACCCAATCTTTGATCGGATCCCAATTGCATTCAACCTGGTCAAGACGAAGAAGCCCCTGACTGAGCAGTCATTATAGCCTCGAGGATGTGACCTTCTGCACTTTGTTCAAACCCTTTTTTCTTTCTTCCCATAACAATAAACCCATGCATGGTCCTGTAAATCTCAAAAGGGGGGACTAACAGAACATCTGCTTCCTTTGTATCTTTTCTGGAAAACCATGGTCCAAACCTTTATCTTGGAAACGTTGACATTTTGCTTGTCCGTTACAGAAAAGAGTGGATAAAGTAGTAATTAATTACAGAGGAGGTCACTATGACCCCGCATCCTCAAATGTCCCTGCATGCTCTCTGAGTTAGAAAGGAAATTCCCAGCATGCATAGAGAAGGAGAACCAAAGGGAGGAGATGCTCTGTGTGTTTGGAGGAGAAACAACCAGCCACAGAGTGAATATGAAGAAGTCTGGAAATGCATTCTGAGTAAAGAACAGAGGTGTGGACTCGAGTCACATGACTTGGACTAGAGTCAGACTCCAGTCATGAATGTGACGACTTTAGACTCGACTTTGACTTTCACAGCCCTGACTTGTGACTTAACTCGCACTTTGACCTCAATAACTTGTGACTTGACTCAGATTTGAGCCCCCTGACTGGGAAAGATGTGCTTTTTCCCCTACCATCCAAAGATTAAAAAGTATATTGACAAAGCCCGCGCTGCGGCCTCTGTCTGTTTACATCAGTGTGTGATGTCGGCACAACATCCGATCAAATTAGAGCCACATTGGTTTGATCCGACAATCCAACCAATCAAATTGCAGAAAAACATTTATTTGTTAACAGTGCGAGTTCTCTGTTTCCCGGTGTTTTTATGTTCCGGTATTAAGTTATGAAGTTGTCAACAAAAAACGGTTAGAACATGTAGATAAAAGGATTACTGACAGAAACTCAACAACGGCTGAATTCATCCGACTCTTGAAGCTACAGAGACCGGAAAGTTTTGTGAAAGCTGACGCTAGCTTACCTGCTAACCGCGAGTTAGAGTTAAATGAATTGGACAGTGATTGGGTTAATGGGCAGCCTGCTCAGCGTGATCACAGTGGCCAAAGATGATTTTCACATTTCTACCTCTCAGACCCTTACCTGCGGTCTGGGCGGGACGTGATCCTGGGATCTTGGTTGTTCCCTGACAGAAATCCAGCAAACCTTAAACAGAATTCATGGAGCTCCTGCAGGAGGATTTTTTCCCTCTTTTCTCATTTTGCTGTGCTTTGTGGCGTGTTTTGGCAAAGAGCCCTCCTCCTTTCTGTGGGATCTTACTCCTTCTTTAATACGTGTCTCTATTCTTTCCTTCTTTTAAGTGTGTGCTTTTTTTTTTTTTTTACTGCTTTAAAGGTTTTTAGTATGTGGGTGTGTGTGTGTCTGTATTTTACTGCTTCACCTGTCATTAGATATTTACTTATGTTAAAAATATTTATCCACTAATCTTTTTGATAAATGCAATTTATGTGACTCTGATCAATGTAGCCATACAACTCAAAATCTGTGTAATCTGCGTACTTACAGTGCAATTACAGCGTGAACTAAGTACTGTCTACAACTTTGCAAAAATTATATGAAAAAAAATTAAAAATCATATTCACAGCAGAGATGCTAAACATTAAGTGTTGTATTCATATTTTCTTTTGTTTTTTGGACTCATGCTGCTATACATTTTGCATTCTTCCTCGGTCCAATACTGATCTGCTATGCTTGTAAAAAGATGCTGATATGAGACGCAGTCAGTAGTTGGTAAATATATCTTGGTTCATCTTTTTTGTAAGTCTGACTCTGAAAGCCTCATCTGTGGTGAGAGGACGTGATATCCAGACTTTACCCTAATTCCCTCCCTTCTCCAGGCACAACAATTACAAACATAGTAAAGTAGTTTCTGTTGTAGAACTGGTATGATTGCACAATGTTGATAAATAAATACAGTCCCTAAAATTACTCTGTCGTTGAAGTGACTTAAAACATCAATAACAGGACTTGTGGCTCAACTTGAGACTTGACTCGGACTTGAGGATAAAGACTTAAGACTTACTTGTGACTTGCAAAACAATGACTTGGCCCCATCTCTGAAGAAGGAGGAGGGAGGAGTCAAAGTGATGAAAATGAAAGAAAAAAGTAGCAAACACTAAACTAACAAGAACCAGGAAAAAACGACAATGGTTCACTGCAACAGATTCACTGTAAGGAAACGAACACAACAACAACTGAACCTAACAGAACACTACAGAAACAACACCACAATTCCATCATATACAACACACAATACCACACAACAGCACAAGACACAAAAGAAAGAAACAATAACACCACAAAACACAACAGCACAGCACACAAGACCACACCAGTGGAGTGAAGGACTGTGTGCCACCTGAATGGACCACTCACACCTGAAAACATTTCACACAGAAGAACACAAAGTTCCAATAAAAACAGTGATGTCCCACTCTGACACAAAACAAAAAGTAAGCCAAAACAAATGCATCACAACCATTGACTGTATCTGAAACTGGACTGAGTGACCCCGTTCCAAACAGGAAGTACCTGCAGCCTCCAATAGTCCAAAATCCCATAGACTTCTATAGAGAAACAAACAGCTGTTACTCAGTCAATCTATTGGTCAGAATAATCATTCTTGTTTTGATATCCGTTTTCAATCTTCTTGATGATCCTCATTTTTTTCTTGATATTTTTCTGTACTTCAGGTTTTTCAAGCTATAAACTGACCAATCAGATGCCTTAGTAAACGTAGGCGGAGCCTGCTGGTCCCTATGTCAACCGTTCAAAATCTTTGACAGATTTTGTGTAACCTGCTTTGAAGTGGAAGGGGTGTTCCCATAGAAACGTTGACTCAGACCAGCTCATAGCAATCACTGCTTACTGATGAAGTCTGGCCCTGACATGTTGGCGTCTGTATTGGAAAAAAATGGCGACCTCATTGATTTCATTTGGTTGGTGCTGGAATAAACCATTTTCATTTCAGTTCTCTGATTCAGTCGATGGTAACAGCCTCTAGTGCCAACATAGTAAACAAAAACCAGCTGTAAACACTTGTGTCACTTGACAGTACAACCTGCACTTTCAACAAACTAGTCTGAAGTCTTGAGCTAATGAGATCAGGACCCCGGTGGGGGAGGTTTAGGGAACAGTTTGGTGGTGTTTAGCACCTGGTTCAAGGCATCGTAAACGTTTGCATTCAAACATCTTGGTTCTCTTCACTGTAGAAGCTTCTTCCAGAACTTTCTTTGCTGTAAAAGTGATCAGCTGACATGTTCAAACAGATCAGTTTTAAAAACCTGCATGCAGCCGACCACAGCACAAGAACACCTGAGTTGGTGAAGAATGCAGGGAGGGGGCCCCAACACGCTCTGACAGTAAAAACACCAACATTCAGAGTCTGTGTGGGGTTAGCGGGCATAAAGCAGCTCCACGGTAAAGCTCTGATGGCTCCACATGTTCTGCCATCAGTCCGTGGCAGACGTCTGACTGTAGGTTTCGATGATTCTGAGGCTCAGGTTCGTTCCTGGAGCTTGCAGAGGTTCACGGGTCAGGCTGGGGATGAAGACAAACTCTTCATAACATCTGGAGAGAGTTGTGTCACTGGGGGAAGGCCCAGAGCTCCAGAGCTCTTCTGTCCCAGGACTTCCTTTTTGGCTTTATCTGCCCCTCTCCGTCAGAGCAAACCAGAGCTGAACACAGAAATCTTTCGTTTGGTTGCACAACACGAGTCAGAGCAGGGTAGTGGGTGGGGTGGGAGTGGGGGGCAGACTTACAACATGATGACAGCCCCCTCTCCACCTTTATTGATGTGGGTGGGGCTTCTAAATTACCAGGGTATGGTCCTCTGACACAGCAGGGGCCTGTGGGATGGGGGGTGCACACAGGCCCCTCCCCACTTGCTTTATAGAGCAGCCCCTCCCAACCTCCCCGCATTCTCTTTTAGAAACTCCCACCCCAGCATGTCTTCGTTCTCCTCTCGCTCTTTTACCACCGGGGCCCGCCTGGGTTCCATGATGGCCCCTTCTGTTTATGCTGGCGCCGAAGGAAAAGGCAGCCGCATGTCCAGTGCCTCCAGAAACTCTTCTGGTGGAGGGTTGGCCTCCTCCTTCTCCTCTTTGGGAGGGTTCAACCTGGCAGACGCCGTGGACATCTCTGACAACAAGAAGGTGACCATGCAGAACCTGAATGACCGGCTGGCCTCCTACCTGGAGAAGGTGCGCCGTCTTGAGGAGGCCAACAGTGAGTTGGAGAAAAAGATCTGGGACTTTCTGGGGAGCAAGACCCAGTCTCAGGGGGGGGACTACTCCTCCTACATGAGCATCATCTGCGACCTGCAGGAGCAGGTAAGGCTCTGTCTGAGCTTGGGGGGAGAAACCCTGCAGCAGAAAGTGGGTGTGGCCCCACCATAGTCAGGCAGGGGTCCCTGAAAAGTTTATAAATGAAGTTCAATCAATAAAGAATAGAAAATAAATTACATCTCGTAATATTAATTTTAGGTATGGTTTTAAAATTCCTTTTAAAATCAGTTTAAAAAATACTTTTGAAATTAGAAACTTGTTTGTGTTAATTCCTCTGCAGCTGATTCCAAACTTTGTTTGGAAAGAGACAGAAGTAAGCCTGGAATATATATGGAGAACTGGACTGATTAGCCCCGCCCCCATGGCGTTCCAAACAGGAAGTGCCTGCAGTCTCCAACAAGCCAAAATCCCATAGACTTCTATAGAGGAATAAACAGCTGTTACTCGGCCATTCTATTGGTCAGAATAAACATTCTTGATCTGATATATTTTTAACATGTTGATAATCCTTTTTAAAATATTTTTCTGTAGTTCAAGTTATAAACTGACCAGATCAGATCCCTCAATGCAAGTAGGTGGAGCCTGCTGACCCCCACATCCAACGTTTTAAACCTTTGATTGACAGATTTCATGTAGCCTACTTTCAAGTGGTAGGGGTGTGGGCTTCTAACAAGCTCACTCCTGATTGGTGAGAGTGGTTGCCATAGAAACAATGGCTCAGACCATCTCGGACTGCTTACTGAAGACATCTGGCTCCAACATGGTGGCGTTCGTTCCGTCCATCTGGCTGGAGCTGGATTAAAACTTTTTTTCGGCGTGGGTGGGGTGGGGTGTCACACTCAGTCCAGTTCTCAGATACAGTTCATGGAAGGAAGTAATTGTGAAAAGCAAACTTTTTTCTAGATTGGTAGACAAAAGCAGCTTACACAACAGCAAAGATACACAAGGTGTGTGGCGGTGGGAGGGTCACAAAACAGGGTCATGTGACTCCGTCTCAAAGGGTTGCTATGACCCCCCCCCCCTTCCCCTGCCGAATGTTTGCAAGAATCCAGTTCAAGGGCAGTAAAGGCTGAGCTGCTCCAGCAGCGAGTCTCCACAGGCCAGGCGCGCGGGGGGGGCACTCTGCAGAGTCTGCTGAAACTTTGTGTTTTAAATAAAGTTTTACAGTTTGAATGCTTCTCAGCTCCTCGATGGCATCCGCACAAACGGATCTCTGTACCTCATGGCTGACAACGCCAAACTGGCCTCTGATGACTTCCGGACAAAGTAAGTTTGTGTTGCCCCCCCCCTCTCCTGTAAACCGCTGCAGACTAACAGGGCTGGTGGGGGTGCAGGTACGAGAATGAGCTGGTCATGCTTCAGGGCGTGGAGGCCGACATCGCTGGGCTGAAGAGGCTTCTGGATGACCTGACTCTGGGGAGGTCAGACACGGAGATGCAGATCGAGGGTCTGAAGGAGGAACTTATCTACCTGAAGAAGAACCATGAGGAGGTGAAGCGGGGGGGCTGCTGAAAGACTTTACCAACCAGGAGACACATTCCCTGATGGGAACTTGGTGGGAATTCTCCTCTGCAGGACCTGCAGGCTCTGCGCTCCCAGGTGAGCGGTCAGGTGAACGTGGAGGTGGACGCTCCTCCACAGCAGGATCTGGCCAGCATCATGGAGGAGATCCGAAAGCATTATGAGACCGTCGCTGAGAAAAACCGCAAAGATCTTGAGAACTGGCACCAGAACAAGGTGAGCAGTCAGCAACACCCCTGTCAGGTTTTTTTTGTCAGGCATTCCAAATGAAACATCATCATTCTGTCCCATCTGGATCCTCTGGCGATCATCAGGGATCATCATGACCCAAACCCATCCATAAGAAGTCCAGGGAATCTGTTTGAAGACCACCTCAGGAAATCCTGGATCATGATGGATTCAGGATCTGTAGAACACACTGTCATCTGCACAGATGTTCCTCTGTGACGGGTTCTCCTCTCCTCACAGATTGATGAGCTCAACAAATCAGCTGCCGTGAACACTGAGGTTCTTAAATCATCCCACTCTGAGATCACCGAGCTAAAACGGACCCTGCAGAGCCTGGAGATCGAGCTGGAGTCTCAGCTCACCATGGTGAGTTCTGCAGCCAGCACGTCCTGCCTTCAGCAGGTCTGCATCTTGTCACGCTCTCCTCCTCTCTCAGAAAGCTTCTGTGCAGTCCATGCTCAGTGAGACCGACTGCAGGTATGCCAACTGTCTGGCGGCTCATCAGAACCATGTGGGGTTTCTGGAGGAGCAGCTGGTGCAGCTGAGAGCCGACCTGGAGCGGCAGCAACAGCAGTACCAGACTCTGCTGGACGCCAAGACCCGGCTGGAGCAGGAGATCGAGGTGTACCAGCAGCTCCTGGAGGGGGAGTCCGGCAGGTGAGCAGCCAGGTCGGTGTAAGAACCTGAGCGCTGAACACATCTGACTGCAGTCTGCTGTTTCTGCAGCACCTCCACCTCCTCCTCCACCTCCTCCTCCACCTCCTCCTCCACCTCCTCCTCCACCACCTCCTCTACCTCCTCCTCCACCACCTCCTCTACCACCTCCAAACGGAAACTATTAGTTGTCACCAAAGAAGTCACGGAGGATGGAGAGTTGACAATGGAAACCGAAGAAATACAATGAGGCGCCAACCATACAAGTTGTGCACACCTTTCATAAATAAATCTCCTGATGAATTGTGTGTTTGCCAGTTCTTTCTTTTGGTTTGGAGTCACAGGATTATTTAAGTTACAAAAACATTTTCTCCATGAGAAACATGCAGATCCTGAAGGTCTGGCAACAGACGTGGTGAGTGCCGAGTTTCCTGTGCACCTGAAATCATTCATTCATTAGTTCATTCATTTTCCAAACTGCTTTATCCCTTTCGGAGTCACGAGGTTGCCGGAGCCTAATCTGGCTACTCATGGGTGACGGCAGGGGACAGCCCTGGACAGGTCGCCAGTCTGTCGCAGGGTCAGAAATCCTTTTGATAAAAGACTTCAGACACACCAGGATCTCCAGCCTGGAAGGTCAAGATCAGGGAGCATTTCATCCTGCAGCTTTTCTGCGTTTTCTGTTGCTTCAAAGCACAGCTTTTAACATAATTTTTGGTTTCTCCTCATTCTTTTGGAAAACATTTCTAAAAAAAAAAACCCGACAGGATTCTGGTTTCGGAAACAGTAAAAATGTACAAAAGAATCAGAAAATCTCACTGAATAAAAAAAAACACAACAAAATTCAGCCACAAACTTAAATGAAGGGTCAAGAGGTCAAGATCATCTACTGAATCTCAGAACCGGACTGAGTGTGACGTCATTCATAGAAAAAGGTTTCTTTGCAGCTCCAACCGTTTCTTTTTAACCTGTCCAACAGCTGAGCAAACAGACCAGAGCTGAAGGCTTCTTTTGTTGGACAGATGTTACTGATATAACAAGGGGGTCTGAACCTTTGGACACGAGGTGTATACTTGTATAAACTCCTTTTGGATTACAGGCTAAACTTTATTTATGTGATTAAGCAGAAAGAAGCAGAGAAGGGAGGTTAGAGATGGGGGGCAAGGGTACAAAAGAAAGGAGAGAACAGGGTAGAAGTGTGGGGGGTAGAATCACAAAAAGAGCTGGAGGTGCATCATTATTATAGGCAAATGGAGATGCTGGTCAAAAGGGCGCGGCCTGTCCACACACACTCAGTGGAATGTAAAAAGAGGGGGAAAAAGGGGGAGTCACCCCCACACCAAAGACGAGGCAGCAGTGGCAGCCACAGCCCCCCAGATACCGCGGGGGATAGTAGACCTGCCGGGCTACCCAATGTCAGTCACCCAGAAGGATTCCGCCATGTTGGAACCAGATGTGGTCAGTAAGCAAGTTTTTAACTTGAACAACAGGAAAAATATCCTGAACAAAGTGAGGATCATCAAGAAGATGTGTAGCAGCAGGAATGGTTCCTGGAGCCAACAGCTCTGCGTCCTCCATAGTAACTCCATGTTGTTTGAGATCGGCTGCAGTGGGAGCTCGTCATCGGCTGGATTCGTCTCCAGCTTGCAGCATTAACTCTAACTGGAGGATGGCTCTTCTTTGGTGGTCATATGGTAAGTGAAAGACATGACCAAGTCGGCGGGTGGTCAGGTAGGACGCTCAGACCCAGCATGTGCAGCTCTTAGCACCTTATTGGAGATGTGCTGGAACCATCTAATGCTCTCCATGGTTCTGAAAGCTCTGCTGTTAAAGCTGTCTGTTCCTGCTGCCAAGCTCTCGTTTATAGGCCATGTTTCTGTCAAGTTTGTTTCGGTCATGGAAACTCAAGTTTCAAGTTTAACAAGAAAAAGCAACTTAAACACATGAACCCAGTACCAACAACAGACCTGCTTTATCAGACATAAAGGGGAGCATATGTAGTGGCTGATTAAAACCCGAGAAGGGACTGAAAGAGACTAAAAATATTCAATCAATCTGTTAATCATACGCTAAATTTAACATATAGTTGTCCTTAAGAAATTAAGAACTACTAGAATTTAAAGCACATAAACAAAAAACAAATATCTGTTCACCCCAGGGGTGAACCATGAAACCCCAGACCCCATGGAAAAGTCCAGTGAGCTGATGTGGGATTTCTGCCAAAGGGTTCATGTCGTGTGAGACTGATGGCCTTTCTCCAGCAGATGGCAGCATCCCTTAATGCCTGCATTAGAGACGTCAAGACCTGGGTGACAATTACAGTTTTTTTCCTCAATTGTTTACTCACATTTTCTGAAAGCATGCTTCATATTCTCACAAAACACACACACACAATGGGCAAAAGCCCTCAATTCTCCTGCAAAATGAAACTTTACATTCAAATGATTCAAAGGATTCTTCAAATGTCATTTCCTCTCAAAATGGGATTGCGTTTTCAAATGACACACAAACCATTGTGTAGATCGACATTTAGAAGAACCAGTTGAACACTGATGTGCTTAATGTAAAACACTGGGACGAATGGAAACCACTTCTTCATTCATTACAATGACTTGCGCCTTTTCTTGGTTCAATATTACACGTACTGCAGACAGTACATACACAAGTATGTTGTAGGTATTTGATAATATACTCTGAACACACAAATACATGATACATAAGTGTACATCCCATTTGCAACCAACACAAAGTTGCACACACACTACATACAAAACTGAAGAATTTACTGTATACAATTTCAGCAAAAAAAAAAAAAAGGTAAATGTTGTTTACTTATATATATTGCTTTTCTAGCTTGCTTGAAGGCCCAAAGCACTTTACAGTCACACACTGATGGCGGCTCCACTGCCGAACTCTGGCGCCGACCTTCCATCAGAGGCAATGTTGGGTTATATTGCGCAAGGATACTTCAACACATGGGCGGGTAAGGCGGGAATTGAACCTTCAATCCTGTGATCAGAGGCCGCCTGCATCCTGTCTTCTGTTGCAGTCTGGCCACAGCATCTCATCCATACCACAAGCAAAGTTTTCCCTGGCCAAGCAGCGCAGACAAATCGCCCACATAGAGAAACCTGCCATCAAAAGCATCATCGGCTGTATCTCCAAATGCTTCCACCAGAGATTGCTGAAAAGGCGTACCCGTTTGTGGATTTTGATCATACACCTTCCATCTCCAGACAAGAAAAAACCCTCAATAGAATTGAGGGATGGAGAATATGGAGGGAGATAAACTAAAAAGCATGAATGGGCAGTGAGCCTGTTACAGACCAGAGCAGCTCTGTGGAAACTTTCGTTGTCCCAAATGAGAGCGTACTGAGCTGCTCTGGGTCATCTCCCTGATCTGGTGGAAAGAGTGTGTAGTGCAGGGTGTCCAGGCATGTGATCAGATCGGCGCTGTTGTAGGGGCCAGGGGTATCATGGTGATGGGTGACGCTGTGGTGGGCAAGCGCTGCACACATTGTGACAATCCCTCCGCAATGGCCAGGGACTTCAACGACGGCGTGCTGACCAATGATTTTCCTTCCCCTCTTTCGTCTTTTTGTGAGGTTGAACCCAACCTCATCAATGCAGATGAACTGGTGCTCCACTGCTCCCAGCGCCAGGACTCTCTGAAGCACACATGACATCAGAAATAGACATGGAGTGGTCACTAATGTGAATCCTTATGATTACAATACGGAAGTATGTATAATTTACTGTATGCGGTGTTGAATGAATGCATCAGTTGCCTATTCCCCCTGCTTAGTGGGTTTATGTTGGATTACATTAGATTAATAAAATATTTATATTGACATGCTAAAATTAAAGATTCTTTATTATTGTTATCATTACCATCCACTGTCTGTGCTATATTTATGCATCTTACCATTAACATGTTTGAATTAAATGTCTGTACTAATTAGTTGCTAGCAGCCCACTAGAAGTTAGAAGCTGGGAAAGTCTGGTGCACTGGAGTGCACTGGAGTTCTGTTCTCTATTACTTCTCTCCTCTATTCTTTATCATTTACCCAGTATTATTTTTTATTTGGTTCCTCATACCTCTGTTTGGTGCTGTGTGATTCATATGTTGTCCCTCTTTCCCACTCCCCTACGGGGGAGCTTCCAGGCAGATCGTCTGTGTTCCTGTCTTTGGTCGTGGACCTCGCCTCTGGCTCGTCTCGCACCCCCAGCTGTCCCCCAGTTCAATCTGGATGAAGCTCATCTGCTTCACTATTCATACATGTAGTTGTAGAGTTAGATAAGGTAGTTCTTCTTTAACAGTTCTAGCACATCGCCTGTCCATCCTGGGAGAGGATCCCTCCTTCATGTGGACATCCCTGAGGTTTCTTAAGATTTTCCCCAGGATAGGAATTATTTTTTAAAGGTTTTTCCTCACCAAGAAGGAGGGTCTCAGGGTAGGGAGACCAGTTTATCTTAGTCTGTTTAGTTTAGCAACCAGCTATTGTTTCTGTTTTATGACTGACTTTATGTTCAGTTTGAAGCCCATTGAGACGAATGTGTTGCAATGTTGGGCTGTTTAAATAAAATTGAACTGAATCATGGTGTTCTTCTGGTATCAGTAACTCAGAGAAAATGATATCAGATCCATAAACACCACAAAGTTGAACAAAACATGTGGTGTGGGGCACGTATTTACTGCCGTGGTGGCACTGTAATGGCAGCAGCTGTCACACTGTCCTCTCTGCTGGGACTCAAAGATTTTTGAGTGACCGATCACAACACGTCACTGTATGTCATCAGCAAACAGCAAAAATACTCCAGAGGACCCTCCAGCAGCCGCTCTACGCAGCAGCAGCAATGAGTCCAGCAGAAACATCTGGCAATGGTTTGGGGATTTGGATTCTGATCACCAGCTTTATATGTTTTGCAGAAGTTTTTCACACCTAAAATAGATTTGAGTCAAACATGGTTGATAAAAAGACAATGCATAAAACTCTGCTCCAGCTTTCCGACAAATCCAGAGCTCGAATGATCTTGTCGACAAAAGTTTGAAAACGGAATCCTATCATCGCTGATGGTTCTGTTCCTTCAGCGGCCTGTTCCAACCCTGAAAGTGTTTTTGTGTGGATGAATGCTGAAGGCTCAGCATTCCACGCCTGCTTGATGAAAGACAAGTGGAGTTTTTGAAACAGTTTCCGTTGGTCCGGTTTGTCTTCTAATGTGATGAACAACCAGTTAAACCTTCAACTAAGGCACTTTCACTGCAAACGCTCAGAACTTTTGTTAAAGAGTCAGCTAGTGAGCCTGTCCTGAACCAGAACCTTTTATGAGAGACCTATTGATTTTGCTGAGGATGCTACAAGTTCCTGAAGAACCGCTCACAGGAACCACAGACAGTTCATGTACTTCTCCATACAGAAATGCTGTAAGAACATGATGATCCTCGAGGCATCAGCTCAGAGGTCCAGTCCAGTTCTGACATTGTCAGTCTCAGCGAGTCAGAACTGGGTTCTGAAGTCAGTGCATAGGCTGAGATAGCAGCACCAACAGATGACTCAGAAGTTCTAAAGGATCATTAATGTTTTCTGAAGATGAAGAACTAAAACCAAAGCGCCAGGTAGACTTGGTGGTTAAACCAACTACAGCTGGCAATAAATCCAGTTCTTTGGCGTCAGATCTGGGGTCCAACATGATGCAGTTTGGGCCAAAACAACTGCTGCTTTTTTCCAGATCACCTTTCCTGTCCTCCACACCCATTCCAGACCTGCGTCCTGACCCCCGCACCGCTCACACTACGAAAACGCTTTTTCACATTTGAACCTGCATACAAAAAGCGGGTCACAGTCGCTAGATCCACCGCAGTTCTGTTGCTAAGCTCTGCTCACTGGGAAGGTGAACTACTAGTCTGTACTGTTCCCGCAGAACTCCTGGTCCCCGCAGAACTCCTGGTCCCTGCAGGTTTGGAGAACAGGCTTGGCTGGGTTGAAGGAAAGTGTTTTTTTTTCTTCGTTTTCCTGTTTGCTCTAAAACCTGCTGAGTGATGGATGTGGTAGAATGTTCCGAGGAACCAGCTTAGGGGACAAATCTGGGCGTGAAAGCAGGTTTGATAACATTCACTGAAGGCTGTATGAAAGGGAGCATACTTGTGGTGGCAATTATGGCAGGAGGGGGACTTAAGGCAATGACAGGTGAGTAACTGTGACCTGGGTGTGGTGCTTAACAGAGGAATGGACAGAGGTAAAGCCTGACTGAGTGCCAGGAGACACATCTGCAACTGAGCCTGTTTTTAGAGAACGTAGTAAAAATGAAAGGTGACGACAGACAGCCGGGAAACACCAGACCACCGCAGGACACTGCTGGACGCTGCAGGACGCTGCAGGACTCTGCAGGACACTGCTGGACACTGCTGGATGCTGCAGGACGCTGCAGGACTCTACAGGACACTGCTGGACGCTGCAGGACGCTGCAGGACTCTGCAGGACTCTGCAGGACTCTACAGGACACTGCAGGACGCTGCAGGACGCTGCAGGACTCTGCAGGACACTGCTGGACACTGCTGGATGCTGCAGGACACTGCAGGACTCTACAGGACACTGCAGGATGCTGCAGGACACTGCTGGACGCTGCAGGACTCTGCAGGACTCTACAGGACACTGCTGGACGCTGCAGGACTCTACAGGACACTGCTGGACGCTACAGGACACTGCAGGACTCTGCTGGACTCTTCTCAGAGAAAAAAGGGTTTTCTCTGAAGCTCCAGAGATGAAGTCCCAGCTGCCCCCGTTTGTCCACATGCAGCAGACATGATGTAATTACACCCTCACCAACTATGCAGAGTTTCAGGAGCAGCTGCTGAGCTGTGATGCAGGTCAGAAGGTCAGAGGGGGGGTTCACAGGCCTCACTGCCTCCGGTGGTGGAGTGTCCATCCTGAAGTTGTGGGTTCTACTTTTTAAATGCAGCTGTGGCTCCAGGACACCCCCCCCCCACACACACACACACACCCACCACACCTCTTTGAACACATTCTTCGTAGGGCGATTTTCTCCTCTGCAGGGCTGTTTCTGTTCCGACTCGTCTGTGTAAAGGTCACTTGGAGCCTGCAGGGCGACTGCCGTGAAAAGGTTCCCCCACCCTCCTGTGGCCCCGCCCACCTGCATACCTGTTTGTGGGCCTCCCCTGCAGCTGGAGTGGCAGCGGCTTTAAAAGCGGCGGGGCCACACAGCTTGCCACTCTCCTCTGCTCATCTCTGCAGCATCATGGCCTTCCTGTCCAACACCCACTCCATGGGGGGCTCCAGCAGCTCCATGATTGGCTACGCTAGCAGTGCACGAATGACGACCAAGAGCTCTGGCAGCGTTTACGGTGGGGCTGGGGGCACGGGTGTCCGAGCCTCCTCCGCATTCAAGGACCTGGGCTACGGCAGGAACTTCTCCTCCTCTGCGAATTTCAGGGCAGGCGGCATGGAGGAAAGTCTCATCGGTAATGAGAAGTTCACCATGCAGAACCTGAACGACCGCCTGGCCACCTACCTGGAGAAGGTCCGCCGGCTGGAGAAGGCCAACGCCGAGCTGGAGATGAAAATCAGACAGTTTGTGGAGAGCAAAGTGGGCCCCACCACCCGGGACTACAGCCACTTCTTCAAAACCATCGCTGAGATCAGAGCCAAGGTGAGAACAAGAACATTTCCTCAAGCAGCTCAGCTGATCCTCACCAGACCCCGCCCTGCTGTGGGGGGGTTCTCCTTCAGACATCATCAGATAATCTTCACATGAATCTCATGTTCCTCAAACCTGCACTGAAGCAGATGGTTCTTCTCTTGTCAGATCCTGGAGGCCAACAACAGGAATGGTGCAGTCCACCTGAGCCTGGACAACGCTCGCCTGGCTGCAGACGACTTCAGGACCAAGTGAGTGGAAACTACCTCCTGATCTCCCCACTGCAGAACCTGCAGAGTGACTTGTGGTGATCTCCTGCAGGTACGAGATGGAGCTATCCATGCGGCAGTCTGTGGAGGCCGACATCGCCGGGCTCAGGAGGGTCCTGGATGAGCTGACGCTGAGCAAGAGTGACCTAGAGATGCAGCTGGAGGGTCTGAGGGAGGAGCTGGTCTTCCTGAAGAAGAACCACGAGGAGGTGAGCCATGTCTGAACGGGCTCTGCAGAGATCCATGTCTGAACTCAAACTCATCTTGACGTTTGTGTGCAGGAGCTGCTCGCTCTACGTGCTCAGATGAGCGGGCAGGTGACCGTGGAGGTGGATGCCCCAGCCGCCACTGACCTCAGTAAGATCATAGAGGAGGTCCGGGAGCACTATGAGATGATAGCTGACAGGAACCGCAAAGAACTGGAGGCCTGGTTCCAGAGCAAGGTAGGCTGTGACATCACTTCCTCCCTGCTTTGGTGTTGTGCATGTGCTAAGCAGTGTGTGTGCGCTCTGCAGACAGAAGCTCTGAGCAAAGAGGTCGTTGTTCAGACCACCACACTGCAGTCGTCCAGGAGTGAAGTGAATGAGTTGAAGCGGTCGCTGCAGTCGATGGAGATCGACCTCCAAACGCAACTGAGCATGGTGAGGGTCAAATCCACACAAACAACAACACATGACAAAGACACGTCAGCTGCATCACAACAAAGCAACACAAACTGTTAAATGTCTGTGTGTTCTGATGCTGGAGCTCCAGAACAGAGTCATCAGCTAAAAGTAATCTGTAATCTCTGACTGTAGTAAACCACTGTTGTTACACACGACCTTTATTGTGACGGTCCTTCCAAAAGACTCCGCCCTCTGAAGGTAAACTCTTCTGCTTTCTTCACAGAAAATGGCTGTGGAGTCCACTCTGTTTGAAACTCAGTCCAGATACTCCTCACAGCTGAGTGGGTGTCAGAGCAAGGTGAGTCCACGTCTTGGCTGTTGTGTGGGGAACAAATGTGGGCGGGGCTACAGTCTCACCTGTGAGCATGCCTGCAGGTGGTGGCTCTGGAGGAACAGATTGCGTGTTTGCGGGGAGACTTGGAGCGGCAGTCTAGTGACTACGCGATGCTTCTGAACATCAAAGAACGGTTGGAGATGGAGATCACCGAATACCGCCGCCTGCTGGATGGAGATGCAACCAGGTAAGGATGTGCAGGTGCGTTGAGTCCAGTCGACTGCTCGTGCTTGACTAATTTGTGTTCTGATTGTCCCACAGTGTCGTGTCCAAGTCCTCATCCTCATCCTCATCCTCGTCCTCAACCATCACAACCAAGCGGGTAGTAACAGTGGTGGAGGAGGTGGTGGACGGGGTGGTGGTGAGCAAAAGCTCAACTTCCTCCACCATGTGAGGAGCAGCCGCTCATCCTGATGACACAATAAAAGTCTAGCTCAGATCTGTGTCTGTCCTCATTTCACCTCTGGACCATGATGTACTTCTGGCTGTCGCCACATGGTGGCACCATTGTTGCGGCGGGTTCAGAAAATCATGCAGTTTTCTGGGAAGTAGCTTTTGAAAATCAAACCAGCCCCATAGCGAATCTCTGCTTGTTGCCATGGAGAACCACAGGAGGCGGGGCTGTTAAGTTTGGATTTGAAAATAGTCGAAGAGTTTAACAGACAGGGACATTGACCTCCAGTTGGGGGGCACTGCTGTGGTGCCCTTGAGCAAAGCTCTAACCCAAAGGTCTGCAGAGGAGCTGCTCAGTTTCTGTAAAACCAAAGAGTTCTCGGTACAAAAACTAATCAATCTCTAAAGAACACAGTTCACTTCCCTCACCTGCACAATGAAAAGGACAAAAGACTTTAATTGAACAGCACAGGGGTATAGTGGTCAGCACTGCCACATCACATAGACAAGGTTCAAATCCAAGCAGGGGCTGTGTTGTGTCTGAGCATGTGCGGGTTTCTACGGGTTCCTCCCACGGTCCAAACGCACTTCCAGAGGTTGAGGTGACTCTAAATAATCCATCAGGTGTGTGCGTCTGTCATGAATAGGTGAAGCTCGTCTCCACCCAGTTTAAGAAGGAAAACCTTTTGATAAAACAGCCAAGTTGTGGTTTCTTACATGAACTGGATCCATCGAGTTCCAACCATCAGTCATCACTGCTCTGCTGACACACCTCTCTACTGAGCATGTGCTGCTCCACGGCGCCTCCAGCAGTGCACTGACCTCTCAGCAGCACTTCCCCTGACTTCATCAATTTGCCCCCTCCCTCACCGCAGGCTGAGAGTCACCCCCCTGACCTGAGAGCTGCAAGCTTGATCATCACAAACGGGTCTAAACCCTCTTGGAGACATCTTCTGCTGGGCTCGGGTCTGCGTTGGCAGCAGGTTCTGGCTCAGACGAGTTCTTGGATCTGAACGTTGTCTTCAAGAAAGTGTCAGGTTGGTGTTTGCAGAGCAAAGAACAGCGTGCTCCAGATTCGTGGTAATGTGCCCGCGGTTTCCTGCTCAGGCCTGAACCTGCAGATGTCAGCATGAAGCTGGTTCAATGCAAATTTGGCTTCAGCTTGAGCTGCAGTTCTGCTGAACCTGGAACATGGTGCCAGAACCCGGTGTCAGAATATCAGTGCATGGCAGCTGCTGGTAAAACGTTATGATCCTCATAAAAGACAATGTTATGAAATGTCTTCATTTTTGTTTGATAGGCAGCAGCTAGCATGCTGCACCTTTAGCTTGTTAGCATTTTTGATGAAATTACATTTTTCCGTCTAACCTGTCCATCAGCCGAGCAGACAGATCAGATCAGAGCTGAAAGCCTCTTGGGTTGGACAGATTTTATTCTTACAATCGAGGTTTATGAATCTTCTGACACACAAGGTGCTTATTTGGATAAACCTCTTTTGTAATGTAGGCTGAGCTTTATTTATATTGATCATGTTTGTATCCTTTTTTTTGTTGGACTGGACGGAAAAGAAGAACAGAGTGAGATGGGGGGGCACTAAAGAAAGGGGAGAAAAAGGGGGTTAAGGAAGTTGGATGATGATTACAGATGTAGGAGGGGGTAGAATTATAAAGCAACAAGATCCTGGCGCTTTATGTCATTACTGTGAGGTGTAGATGATAGTCAAAAGAGCCGGGCCTGTGCACGCACACACACACACATGCAGTCCGGTCTGGTATGGTCAGGACGTAAGGAGCAAGGTCACTCGTTTTCTCTGCTCCTCGGGATGTGATGCCATCTCAGCATTCAACCTTCATTAAGGTGACATTTCTTAAAATCTTAGCTCTATTTATAAATGAACCCATATGGGGTGTTGACCCATAGTGGTTCTGCAGGTTTCTGGGTGGTCTGGGTCCATGGAACATCATAGAGAGGAGTGGCTGCATCTTAAAGGGAGCACATTTGTGTCTGCAGTTCCCATGAGGCTCATACTGACACCTGAAGGGACGTCATGAAAATGGAACGTACCATTGCCGTGTGCGCAGTAAGTGTATCGTGAAGTATTAGTAAGGATTTTTTTTTTCTTTATTGAATCCGAACATATTTAAAGAACATATGGACAAGTGCATCCAAACATAGCAATGACATTAATAACAGTATTTGTACATAAAATAATTCTAGTAATTCCATCTGGGGCGATGTAAGTAAAAAACATACAAATCAAAGAATGACAGGCAACCTATCAATCAGCAAAATTAAACAAGAGAAAACAAAATCAGTTATTAAGTAGGAAAGCACAAAGTTTGGTTGTGTGGTACGCTTTGGGGTTATGGATTCCTTTGATGGTTTTATAAAATTGATGTAATTCAAACATCCAACCAAAAGATTTAGGAGAATGTTTTCAAACTCTGCATTTCTGTAAATAAAATTTGGTTTGCAAAAGCAGTAAATTGACAGTATTTTCTATGGGGTTTTTTCAAATTCTATCATCAAAATCTATGACACAATTGATTTTAAATTTATTGTTTATGAATCGTTCCATTTGTTTCCAAAGATCAAAAGAAAATGCACAGGTATAGAAAAGCTGGAGGATTGATCCAGGGGAGTTGCTGCAAAAACTACAGTTGAAATCAATGTCTGAAACTTTGGCTGTGTGCAAATTTGTTGGATGAATATTATGTAAGATTTTTTTATGTATTTCTTTGACTTTATTATTGATGCAAACATTTTCAGATAGAATCGGCTGTAGCGCTCCATTTCGTCTGTCTTAAGCTCCAGGGCTGAGAATCGACGATCAATGTCATGCATCTTATCATCATATTTTTTAATTTGATGATCCAAGCCTTCCATGGTTTCTTTGATATGTCGGCAGAGTTTTTAAATATTTTTTGTTGGAGGGATGCAAACCTGCTGGTTAGCTCATGGATTGCCTTCAGTATATTCTCCTCTTGTTTTCCAGAACACTATTTTTTTGATAAAGGGCTCGAGACGGGAGAGTCTTGTAAACATGTGCATGCTGCGACTGCATTATCCTCCTCCAAGTCCATTGAAACGTTCCCTTTGATGTTCTTATCACGTTTAGGCATGACGATTAGCACTAGCTGTTAGCAGGTTAAGTCGATGAGTGAATTGAAATTCAATAGGAGAACTTCTGCGGGATTTAAGGTAACCCTTTTTCCAAATTATCAGGCAGGCTCTCTTACCAATGATTTGCTTACAGGTTCATTTGTTGTTTTTCTTATCAGAGATTTGGCACTCTGGGGATCTTAAATTGCAGGATGCTCCCGGTCCGCCATCTTGCCGGCCAATCCTCCAGGAGGGACTTTTTGTGAAGTATTAGTAAGGATGATGGAAGTTACATGTACGCCACAGAATGGTTTGCTTCCATTCGGCAGCCCTGTTAACCTATGATGTCGTTCACATCAGACGCGGAAGTACCATGGCCCTCCACGCTGTGCAGTGGAACGTTTTACCGTTTGGTCTATTTTTTACACAAGCCAGAGGTGATCTGCATCATTGCTGGCAGGAAGTTATGCCAAGACACACAAAAGAGTTAAAAATAAACACAAAAACACAACACACACAAACAGACTCACACACTCAACGTTCAACTACGGTGAGGGGGCGGGGTTGAACAAAAAAAAAACAACAAAAAAGAAGAGAGGGGAGTTGGCAACAAAGATATTAGGATAGGATATTATCTTATCCATGATGGAATAAAAAAAAGAAAACTTTGACCGTCGCGGAAAAACACAGAAATAGACATGCACGCAAATACACACACGCAGATCAATGTGGTGGGCCATTTTACACAGCGCGCGCAGAGGGGGGTTGTAAAAACACAATCAAGGAGAGAGAGGCAGAGATCAGCTGGTGATGGACATGTCACATGAAATGTAGAAGTGAAAACGTACAAGGAGTTGAACCATTCCCAGTACATGTTCTACCATGGAATGGGATGAAACTTCAGTTCATGTGTGAAGGGAAAATGAGGGAAACTGGGTTTAAATGAGATTGACTGGGTTTAAATCAGGGAAACTGGGTTTAAATGAGGGAAACTGGGTTTAAATGAGATTGACTGGGTTTAAATGAGGGAAACTGGGTTTAAATGAGATTGACTGGGTTTAAATGAGGGAAACTGGGTTTAAATGAGATTGACTGGGTTTAAATGAGGGAAACTGGGTTTAAATGAGGGAAACTGGGTTTAAATTAAGGAAGCTGGGTTTAAATGAGGGAAACTGGGTGTAAATGAGGGAAACTGGGTTTAAATGAGGGAAACTGAGTTTAAATGAGAGAAACTGAGTTTAAATGAGAGAAACTGGGTTTAAATCAGGGAAACTGGGTTTAAATGAGGGAAACTGGGTTTAAATGAGAGAAACTGGGTTTAAATTAGATTGACTGGGTTTAAATGAGGGAAACTGGGTTTAAATGAGATTGACTGGGTTTAAATGAGGGAAACTGGGTTTAAATGAGGGATGCTGGGTTTAAATGAGGGTAACTGAGTTTAAATGAGAGAAACTGGATTTTAAATGAGATTGACTGGGTTTAAATGAGGGAAACTGGGTTTAAATGAGATTGACTGGGTTTAAATGAGGGAAACTGGGTTTAAATGAGGGAAACTGAGTTTAAATGAGAGAAACTGGATTTTAAATGAGATTGACTGGGTTTAAATGAGGGAAACTGGGTTTAAATGAGATTGACTGGGTTTAAATGAGGGATGCTGGGTTTAAATGAGGGAAACTGGGTTTAAATGAGGGAAACTGGGTTTAAATGAGGGAAGCTGGGTTTAAATGAAATTGACTGGGGTTAAATGAGGGAAACTGGGTTTAAATGAGGGAAGCTGGGTTTAAATGAGGGAAGCTGGGTTTAAATGAGGGGTGCTGGGTTTAAATGAGGGAAACTGGGTTTAAATGAGGGAAACTGGGTTTAAATGAGGGAAACTGAGTTTAAATGAGGGAAACTGGGTTTAAATGAGGGAAACTGAGTTTAAATGAGAGAAACTGAGTTTAAATGAGAGAAACTGGGTTTAAATGAGGGAAACTGAGTTTAAATGAGGGAAACTGGGTTTAAATGAGAGAAACTAGGTTTGAATGAGGAAAACTGGATTCAAATGAGGGAAACTGGGTTTAAATGAGGGAAACTGAGTTTAAATGAGGGAAACTGAGTTTAAATGAGAGAAACTGAGTTTAAATGAGAGAAACTGGGTTTAAATGAGGGAAACTGAGTTTAAATGAGGGAAACTGGGTTTAAATGAGAGAAACTGGGTTTGAATGAGGAAAACTGGATTCAAATGAGGGAAACTGGGTGTAAATGAGGGAAACTGGGTTTAAATGAGAGAAACTGAGTTTAAATGAGAGAAACTGGGTTTAAATGAAGGAAACTGAGTTTAAATGAGGGAAACTGGGTTAAATGAGGGAAACTGGGTTTAAATGAAGGAAACTGAGTTTAAATGAGGGAAACTGGGTTAAATGAGGGAAACTGGGTTTAAATGAGAGAAACTGGGTTTAAATGAGATTGACTGGGTTAAATGAGGGAAACTGGGTTTAAATGAGAGAAACTGGGTTTAAATGAGGGATGCTAGGTGTAAATGAGGGAAACTGGGTTTAAATGAGGGAAACTGGGTTTAAATGAGGGAAACTGGGTTTAAATGAGGGAAACTGAGTTTAAATGAGGGAAACTGGGTTTAAATGAGGGAAACTGGGTTTAAATGAGGGAAACTGGGTTTAAATGAGGGAAACTGAATTTAAATGAGGGAAACTGGGTTTAAATGAGAGAAACTGGGTTTGAATGATGAAAACTGGATTCAAATGAGGGAAACTGGGTGTAAATGAGGGAAACTGGATTTAAATTAGGGAAACTGAGTTTAAATGAGAGAAACTGAGTTTAAATGAGAGAAACTGGGTTTAAATCAGGGAAACTGGGTTTAAATGAGGGAAACTGGGTTTAAATGAGAGAAACTGGGTTTAAATGAGATTGACTGGGTTTAAATGAGGGAAACTGGGTTTAAATGAGATTGACTGGGTTTAAATGAGGGAAACTGGGTTTAAATGAGGGATGCTGGGTTTAAATGAGGGAAACTGAGTTTAAATGAGGGAAACTGGGTTTAAATGAGGGAACTGGGTTTAAATGAGGGAAACTGGGTTTAAATGACAGAAACTGGGTTTAAATGAGAGAAACTGGGTTTAAATGAGGGAAACTGGGTTTAAATGAGGGAAACTGAGTTTAAATTAGGGAAACTGGATTCAAATGAGGGAAACTGGGTTTAAATGAGGGAAACTGGGTTTAAATGAGGGAAACTGAGTTTAAATGAGGGAAACTGGGCTTAAATGAGGGAAACTGGGTTTAAATGAGAGAAACTGGGTTTAAATGAGGGAAACTGGGTTTAAATGAGGGAAACTGGGTTTAAATGAAGGAAACTGGGTTTAAATGAGGGAAACTGGGTTTAAATGAAGGAAACTGGGTTTAAATGAGGAAAACTGGGTTTAAATGAGGGAAACTGAGTTTAAATGAGGGAAACTGGGTGTAAGTGAGGGAAACTGGGTTTAAATTAGGGTATAAATGAGGATCCTGGTTGGCTGATCATCTTGTGAATCAATCTCTCCCGTGCCATGTCTTCTGTACAGAGATGCTGCATGTGCATTTTCCTGATTTACATAAATCTTTGATCGCAATCAGATCTTTGTTTTCATTCTATAAAACTGGACTTATTTTTCTATGAAGGTTTGAACTTTGAGAGTTTAAAGTCCCTCTTTGATTATCTTCTGATCTATTTTCAACGTGTTCCCAATAGTCCTTTTACTTATGAATCCTGTGTCGTTTTCTAGAACAAAGTTTCTGCAGAGCGGTAGGATTCCTCTCTGAGTTGTGTGCGGGACTGCTGTTGTTGAAGTATGCCTGTGCTGATAACCCATCAAGCCTTTGTTCAAACACTCTCCCGCTAACTTACAGCCCGTCACATCTTCAACCTAACATTAGCATTGCAACAAAAATGGTGTTGAAAATCAAAGCTATCCAGTTGTACAGTTCCTGAGTTATCACAATCATTTGTCATGTGATTGGGAGCTTTGTTTTGGTAACTATAAAGTAGTAACCCACCAAATGTCTGTTGATGTTTAAATTAACATTATGACAAGGGATTTGTGGCTTTTTAATTGAAACCTCAAACTGGATGTAAAAATCCTCCCTGTCAAAGCCTAAAACTCCATGAAGACGGTTTCAGCAAACCCACATCAACCCTGCTGGACCAGGTGGGTCTGGACTTCAGCTGGATCTTCTGCTCAGTCGGGATCACACTTTTGCTGTAAGTTAAGTTTCTGGTTTTGAAGCTTCGCCGGATGAGTTCCTCTGGATTTCTTTGGTCGGAGTCACTGCTTCATCGCTGGATGCATGAGATTCATGACATGCGGCTGGAAGTGTGAAGAACCTGATCAGTAAAAATGTCTCTTCAACAGGAAACATCATCTTCGGTTGTTGGAGTTTCTCTGGCTCCATCCTTGATGGTGACAGATTTCTCTTTGACTTGGACTTCCTCTGAAGCAGCTCCATGTTCATGAGTTTGACCCCAGCATGAGTTCCTTGCCTTGCCTGAACGAGCAGTAGTGCAGCTCCGGTGTTCTGACAGGTCTGTTAAATTGAGGCCTTTTCCTGGAATTTCTTTGGGCCTGACAAAGAAGTTTGGTGTTTGAGGCTGTGATCTTCATATTTCTTCTGACTTTTCAACGAAATGACATTTGAAATTAAAACCATAATGACCTGCAGCTATCAGAGCTGCTGTGTGAATGTCTCCGTACCTGCATGTACACATGCAGAGAAGTATGCAGCCATAAATTATAGCCATCACTCAGAAGATTCTGCAGGCAGAGACTTGTGACAACACCTCACTGCGCTGCCAGCTCAGCAGATTACCTCCTGACTACAGCTGCCAGCACCTGAACCCCACGCTTTCCCGCCAAGCTTTCTCACACATGAGCAGAGCTGTAGACTCCAGGGCCTCCCAGGAGAAGCTTTCACAAGAAATCCAATCCCTCTCTTCCACAGGGGAAAAAAATAGAACCATTATGTAACAGAGAATGATGACCTGGCCAAAACGCCACGGAAAGAAAAAAGGGCGGAAAACCACAATAAAACAAATTTAAGTTTCAACAAAAAGAACAAGCAGAACAAGATGGAAGATGATAAACAAGATGTGTTTTCAGCCAAGAGTCATAAAGAGAGCAGAGAAAAAGACATGCAGAGAAAAAAACTCAAAAGGTGCTCTGGTGTGTAGGGATTCCACTCTGTAGCAGCAGAGAACTGGATCGAGGAGTGACCTGTAGAGGAGGCATCTGTAAAGGAGGGATCTGTAGAGGAGCGACCTGAAGAAGATGGACCTGTAGATAAGTGACCTGTAGAGGAGCGACCTGTAGAGGAGTGACCTATAGAGGAGTCACCTGTACAGGACTAACCTATACAGGAGTGACCTGTACAGGAGTAACCTATAGAGGAGTGTCCTGTAGAGGAGTGACCTGAAGAGGAGCGACCTATACAGGAGCGACCTATAGAGGAGTGACCTATAGAGGAGTGACCTGTACAGGAGTAACCTATAGAGGAGTGACCTGTAAAGGAGTGAAATAAAGAGGAGCAACCTGAAGAGGAGTGACATATAGAGGAGCGACCTGATGAGGAGTGACCTCTACAGGAGCGGCCTGTACAGGAGCGACCTATAGATGAGTGACCTATAGAGTAGCGACCTGTAGAAGAGTGACCTGTAGAGGAGCGACCTCTACAGGAGTGACCTGTACAAGAGCGATCTGTTGAGGAGCGACCAATAGAGGAGTGACCTGTAGAGGAGCGACCTATAGAGGAGTGACCTGTACAGGAGTCACCTATAGAGGAGTGACATATAAAGGAAGGACCTGAAGAGGAGCGACCTGTCTAGGAGTGACCTGATAAGGAGCGACCTGTAGACGAGTCACTGTAGAGGAGCGACCTGAAAAGAAGTGACCTGTAGAGGAGCGACCTATAGAGAAGTGACATATAGAGGAGCGACCTGAAGAGGAGTGACCTGTAGAGGAGCAACCTGTAGAGGAGTGACCTGAAGAGGAGCGACCTATACAGGAGCGACCTGTAGAGGAGCAACCTGTAAAGGAGTGACTTGTAGAGGAGCGACCTATAGAGGAGTGACCTATAGAGGAATGACCTGTACAGGAGTAACCTATAGAGGAGTGACCTGTAGAGGAGTGACATATAGAGGAGCGACCTGTGGAGGAGTGACCTGAAGAGGAGCGACCTGTACAGGAGTAACCTATAGAGTAGTGACCTGTAAAGGAGTGAAATAAAGAGGAGCAACCTGTCTAGGAGTGACCTGATGAGGAGCGACCTCTACAGGAGCGACCTGTACAGGAGTGACATATAGAGGAGCGACCTGAAGAGGAGTGACCTGATGAGGAGCGACCTGTAGAGGAGTAACCTATAGAGGAGTGACCTGTAGAGGAGCAACCTATAGATGAGTGACCTATAGAGTAGCGACCTGTAGAAGAGTGACCTGTAGAGGAGTGACCTGAAAAGGAGTGACATATAGAGGAGCGACCTGAAGAGGAGTGACCTGAGGAGGAGCGACCGGTCTAGGAGCGACCTGTAGAGGAGTGACCTCTACAGGAGCGACCTGTAGAGGAGTGACCTGTACACGAGTGACATATAAAGGAGCAACCTGAAGAGGAGTGACCTGAAATGGAGCGACCTGTCTAGGAGTGACCTGATGAGGAGCGACCTGTAGAAAAACTACTAGAATCCCATTACCCTTTGATTGAATACATTGTTTGATCGACTCATTCATCTGAACTGTCCTAAACTGAACTACTGCTGGAATCTTTTTGGTTCGATGTTTTATTTTGCTTTTCGTTCTTTTTTTCTTCTAAACAGAATCCTGAATTCATTTTTTATTAAATTTGTTTATAGTTCTACGCTTGTCTTAGTTTTTATTTTTTGCCTGTGATTGGTAAAGCTGTATAAAATTTTCTCTTTTGTCTTCTGTGTTTTTTGTCATGTTCTATTGTTACTCATTTTGGGTTGCCTATCAGGGTTCTCCACGTCCATGTGACCTGCAGCCTTTTAGCAAACTCTGGGGTATTTTACTCTTCTATCCGTGAACTTGAACAGGTGGAGCTCTGTCTACTCTGTGCTCGGGTGACGTTCCGTGTACGTTACGGTTCCCAGCAGAACAAGGATCTCTGCACTATGAAGTCATTGGGCCGGGGGCGCTTTTCCCAGCTCTCAGAGGGGACGGCACCACCTGCCACAGAGGAGATTGAGACGCAGTGGCCACCAGAGTTCTTTGTGCTGTGCGTGCTGCAGCACGTCCAGATGACATAATTCAGGATGCAGGTGAAGCTTTAATCTGCAGCTGCTGAAAGCAGCTCTTATGAAGCTGTGCAGAGATGAAAAGCTTTAAATCTTTCTGTAAAAACTCCTTCAACACGGCAGGTACAAGCCCACATCATGAGCCCTCCATCACCCTGCTTACAGGCTGGACAGGTTGTCTTGACTGCATGTTTGGTGGACAGTGAAGGTCACTCCTCATCCTCAGAAATGGTTAGCAGGCTAAAGCAGGAGCTGGTTCCTGCCCGGCCTCCAGTCTGGTTTGTGTGACCAGGAGATTTGACTTTGACTTAAGAAGTGGCGCCCGCATGCGCAGAAGTCACATACTGGGTTTTATGACCAGATCATTCTGCCTAACTGGGGTCCTGTCACACAGAAATAATGAAGGCAGATCCACCAAGAGCTGGGGTCTCAGAAGGTCAAAATGAAGACGTCCCTGGAGGACGTAAGACATCTACAGTTCAAGCAGGCTTCAGCAGAGCTGCAGAAACAACACATCAGTTGGGCAACGGCAGAGCCCTGAGGAGCAGATCAGTCAGTTCAAATGCAGTCTGTGAACCTCAGCGACTGATGGGTTCAAGTGATGTGTGTGTGATGGGGGGGTGTCTTTCCCATCTTATGTAAAGTCACATTCTTATTTGCTGATGGAAGGACCTAAAGACCTCCTTCCCCTGTGGGTGTCTGCCCCCCTCCAGCCCACCCGGCCTCCTTTAAAAGCAGCAGCTCTCCTGCCTCTCCCCACTTCTCTCCTCCGTTTTGAGAAGACAGACTGCACCTCCTCCTGACTCCATCATGAGTACCATGTTCTACTCCCGGAGCTCCATGGGGAGCTCTGGCGGCTCATCCAGAGGCATGAGCTCCTTCAGTGTGACTGGGGGGGCAGTGGGTGGCGGTTTGAGAGTCTCCCAGGCCAGCCGCTCCTTCTCTACAGGGTTGAGTGGTGCTGGCTTTGGCAGAGGTGCAGCAGGATTTGGTGGAGGTGCAGCAGGATTTGGTGGAGGTGCAGCAGGATTTGGTGGAGGTGCAGCAGGCTTTGGTGGAGGTGCAGCAGGCTTTGGTGGAGGAGTAGGAGGGGGGTTGGAAGACAGTCTGATTGGGAACGAGAAGTTCACCATGCAGAACCTGAACGATCGTCTGGCAGCGTACCTGTCCAAGGTGGCAGCACTGGAGAAAGCCAATGCCGAGCTGGAGCTGAAGATCAAGGAGTTTGCAGAAACCAAGATCAGCCCCACCAGCAGAGATTACAGCGGCTTCTTGGTCACCATCACTGAACTGCAGGCCAAGGTGAGGAAGCAGAGCTGCTCCTGAGAGGTCTTCTAAAAACTGAGAAGGCTCAGCAGTCACTGGATTGATGAAGGTGATTTTCCTGTTTTCTCTTCATCTCCAGATCCAGGACAGCCTCATTGCCAAAGGCTCGGTTCTGCTGAACATCGATAACGCCCAGCTGGCTGTGGACGACTTCAGGATGAAGTTAGTCTTTTTTTCCTCCTGATTGTCTTTTTCCGTCTCTGGTCTGAACTCCGATCTATATCTCAAGGTTTCAGGCTTCTGAGCCTCTGACTGAAAAATGTTTAAAGCTCTATTTGCTGGCTGGATCCTGAACTGCAGGATAAAAACTCAAACTGTGCCCTCTAGTGACGCAAACCTGACATGCAAACGGAACCACTGAGCCTCCAGCTTGTACTAACCCTTCACTCGTCTACTCTGCCTCCAGGTTTGATAACGAGCTGGTCATGCGTCAATCAGTGGAAGCAGACATTGCCAGGCTGAAGATGATGCTGGGAGACTTGGTCAACGTCAAAAACGACTTCACCTTGGAGATCGAGAGCCTGATGACTGAAAAAGATACCATGAAGAAAGATCACGAAGAGGTGGCCACGCCCTTCTGCTGGTAAGCAGCTGCAGGAGTCCTCATTCAGGTGTCTGATAGTTGGTGTCCCCCCAGAACCTGCTGTCCTTACGCTCTCAGATGAGCGGTCAAGTGAACGTAGGGGTGGAAGCTGCTCCTCAGCAGGACCTGACAAAGGTGATGGAGGAGATCCGAGAATACTATGAAGATGTTGCTCGAAAGAACAGCAAAGAACTGGAAAGCTGGTTCCAAAACAAGGTAGGAGCCGCCCACGTGGCCCCCAGTCAGACACCTGCAGAGCTGCTTCACAATGTCTCCTCTTCTCCTCAGACGAACGTTCTGATCAAAGACCAGGAAACAGTGGAGGTATCACTGAAATCAACGGCGTCGGAGTCCAAGGAGCTGCGCAGTCAGCATCAGAGTCTGGAGATTGAGCTGCAGTCTCAGCAGAGCATGGTGAGCAGCCCCGCTGGTGAGCAGCTCAAGTCCCCTTTCAGCTGCTCTCCTGACTAACTGTCTCCATGCAGAAAGCGTCCCTGGAGACCTCGCTCCTGGACGTCCAGAACCGCTTCGCCGTGAAGATGAGTGGGCTGCAGAACCACGTGTTCTCTCTGGAGGAGCAGCTGCAGCAGCTGCGGGCCGACCTGGAGAACCAGAGCCAGGAGTACCAGATTCTGCTGGACATCAAGACCAAGCTGGAGATGGAGATCAGCGAGTACCGCCGGCTGCTGGACACAGAAGCCTCCGGGTAAGACGGCGCTGACCAAGCCGCGCTTCTGTCTGCCCCCAACAGGCTATTCATGACGCTGGGAGGCGTAGCAGGAAGTAGAACTTTGAAGATGTTCTTCATCTCGGCTCTGCTCCTCCCCAGGTCCTCAGTCTCTTCTTCTTCTTCATCCTCAACAAAGACCCTCATCACCAAGGTGGTGGAAGAAACGATCACAGGGTGAAGCCTCCACCCATCGCTGTCCTGCTGCGGCCTGGAGCCTTCATCATCATCATCAGTGAAGGCATTCCTGTCTCCTAAAAGTTTCCGTCTGTCTTCTCTCCAAAATAAATCTGAGCTCCAACCAGTTTGTGCGTGTCCTTAAACTGCACCCTGCCCTCAGGGGTGGGACTGGCGCCCTCAAGGGTGGGACTGGCGCCCTCAGGGGTGGGGCTGGTGCCCCTGCGGTGGAGCGGCCCCCACAGCGTTGATGTAAACAGAGTCTGAGCCTCCAAAGCTTCAGGACTTTAATAAGATGCTGCATCTTCTTCAATACATTTGGTAGGAATGACATAATCAACAGATTTTACACAGTGAGTGATCGGGGAGGGGCACACAAAAACACTGAAGCCCCAGAAGACCCACTGATCAGTAAGCAACCAGCAGTCTGACCCCCCCCACGCTTAAAGACAGAAACACACTGACCTCACAGGTAGAATGGGGGGGGCTCAGGTGATGCTTTTAATGCTGCATGTTTTCACGTGCACGTCTCTTATACATTTGGCAACTGTTTTACTTCACACCCCCACCCCGCTGTTCGTGGACACATGGAAGAAATGCGGGGCTAAGTGCTGCTTCTGGGGAGGGGGCAGTGCTCTGCAGCATCAGCACCTCGTGTTGGAGGAAGAACTCCAGCAGGAGGTGCTCACCGTCAGCCCGAGCCCAGCGCTTCATCCAAACCACACACCACTGATCCAGCAGGGGGCGCTCTTTAACCACATTTAGATAGCTGCTGATTGGTCCCCTCAGAACCTGGGCAGGAACCTGGACGTCTTCTTCATCACTCTGATGAAGGCCTGTGTTTCAGCCGCTGTTTACATTAAATCTTTATTTCAAAGGTTTTTTTATTTGATTAGATTAAAACCAAACAAAGATGGAAGTTCATCGTTAAAAAGATTTTCACAATAAAAGCAGAAAGATTTTGGTTAGGAAAGCCAGCTAAAGTTCTATTTTCTGTCTTTTATATGAAGACCAAATACACAGAATGGAGCTCTGAAGACCAGTTTCTGAGCTGAGAACAACCACGCTTATGTCTACAGAGACTGTAGTTTAAAACCAAGCTGATGTCAGGCCACAAGGGGGCAGGACAGCAGCGCAGGCTCCACACTGGAGGAACCAAACCCTAACCCTAACCCTGGTCATCCAGACACCAAAAGCTTTCACTGGAGAACCAGAATCAAACGGAAACTCCTTCATAAGGCAGCATTGGAAGCGGTTTCTTTTCCCAGGTGCTTTTGTTTGTGCTGAACCTCACAGAACTGCTCCTGGAATGGAGTGTTTCTGCCAGACTGAATGTGGAGGGTTCCGTCTGGATTCATGGAGGCTTTATCGGGTCTGTCGGAGCGCAGAGGAACGAGCATCTACATGAAAACAGGAAGTGATGAAGATGACAGGAGGCGTCACCATTTCACCTTTAGAAACGAAATCACAGCAAACCAACTCCACCAGTCTCTGTTTACAACAGCAGCCCCCCAGTCACCCCAACAGCTAGACCTATCAGAAGATGTGCTGAAGGGGGCGGGGCTTAGCCTAAAACAGGTGCTGTGTGAAAGGATCGGGTTACATCAACGAGCAGAAACTGTGAAGCCACTGTTCAGTTTCAGATAATAGAAACTGTATAAAACGGCGTTTCACGGCTAACGTGGTTATGGTCGATCCTGTTCATCTGCCCCGTGCCCCCCCAGGATGAAGTTTGGGTTTCAGAATAAACGGCTTGAAAGGGTTTCTGATTGAAGGTTTATTTTTGGCTCACAAATGTAAAAATAAAAAACTGGTTGAATGGATGATGACTGGCTGACAGGAAGAAAGTTTTTCAGAGTAAGAGACACCCTACTGCAGGATTTCCTGTTGGCCTTTCAAATTAAAAACAAAAGGTGTGGTTTCTGGAGCCTGTGGCTGACAGCGTTTGGCGGTCCCCTCCCCATCTCTGTGGGGGTCAATATACAGTTAAAACAGGCTGGAAGGGGGGGGTCTGGTCGGACTCATTTCAAAATAAAAGCGTATAAAAGTAAAGTTCACTGGAATAATTGTGCTTGTCTTCTAGTTTCTCCAAAAATAAGAGTTGGACCTCTGCAGGCACTCGGCTGAAACGTGCACACTATCACGCACGCGCACAGTCAGTTCAAATGTAAAAGAGCACAAAGGTATGAAAACGTAAGAAACTTTCCATATAGTATTTATAAAAAGAGGATAATACTTTGTGTCACCGGAGGTTAAGGCTTGCAGTCTTTAGCTGCTGTCTCCACCCACCACGCTGCTGCTGCTGCTGCCGCCGTCGCTGCTGGCGCTCGCCGCGTCAACCCGCTCCCGCTTGTGGATCTGCTCGTGTGCTTTCAGGTGCCCCGACTGGCTGAAAGTTTTGCCGCAGTGGGGGCAGGCGTACGGCCGCTCTCCCGTGTGGATCTGCTGGTGTGCCTTCAGGTGGCCGAGGCGGCCGAAGCTTTTGCCACACTGCGTACAGCCGAACGGCCGCTCGCCCGTGTGGATCTTCTCGTGGGTTTTTAGGACGCCAGAGTTGCTGAAAGTCTTCCCGCACTGCGAGCACGTAAAGGGCTTCTCCCCGGTGTGGATCTGTACGTGATTGTGGTAGCTGGTTTCCTTGGTGAAGCTCTTGCCGCAGTGGGGGCAGCAGAAGGGCCGCTCTCCGGTGTGGCTCAGCTGGTGGGCCTTCAGCTCCTTGGACTGGCTGAAGCTCTTGCCGCAGGTGCTGCAGATGAAGGGGCGCTCGCCGGTGTGCAGGCGCTGGTGCGAGCGCAGGTCGTCAGCCTTGGTGAAGCCTTTGGGACAGTGGGCGCACACGTAGGGCTTCTGCCCTGTGTGGATGAGCTGGTGGCGTTTGAGGTTCCCCGCCTGGCCGAAGCTCTTGCCGCACTGGGAGCAGGTGTAGGGCCGCTCCCCGGTGTGGATACGCTGGTGCGTCTTCAGGTTCCCCAGCGTGCTGAAGTTCTTTCCGCACTGCGTGCAAGAGAAAGGCTTCTCCCCCTGCATGTTGCGGGGTTTCCTCACCGTGGGACTCTGAGTCTTGGTTTTGATGACCACGCCCACCACGCCTGCTCCCCCAGCCTCTGCGGGGCTCTTCCCCGCCTCCCCGTCCTGCTGCAGCTCGTACAGTGCCCCCCCAGCAAAGTCTGGGTCCAGTTTGCCGATGCCGTCCATCAGCAGGCTGTCAGGCCGCAGCTTGTTGAGCTCGGTGCGCAGCTCGGCCATATGGATGGACTCCAGGGCATTGTGCTGCAGGTGGGGGGGCGTGACCACGCAGTCCAGGTATTCTGACTTTAGGGAGCTGAGCTCTGCGCTGTAGTAGCAGTGCAGGTCCACGTGGGGGTCCGACTTGATGTACTCCAGAGTGTCTGTGACCTGAGAGAGGAGAGGACACGTCAGTGCTCTGAGGCGGACCTGTAGGGAACGCTGCGCCCAAATGGTTCTTCTGGTTCTGTTTTACACAGCTTTAATAGTGTCATAAACTATGAACACTGACTGGATCATTGCTGAGAATGCTTCATAAATCAGACTGATTGATCACTCCCCACCCCATCAGAGTAATTTAGGCTTCAGGTCCAAACCTGTACCTCCTCACTACACTCTCAGAGGCCTGGGCCCGGCCTGTCTAACCACAGCAGCGCCGGCAGCTGCTCAGTTTGGGACGATAATGTCCAAGCTCTGGCAGGGATAGAACAAAGCAGCAAGAAGAAAAGTCCTGCTGATCTTCTGACAATCAACGTGAACGTCCTCACATTCCAACCAGGAGAACCACCAAACAGCTTGGATCTCACCAGGGCCATAGAGGCTGTCAGCTGGTTTTAAATGTAACTGGAGGCTTGGTAGAACTGGGCAGAGACCTCCAGGCTTCAGCCGGGTTCGGCCCAGTGCGGAGTTGCGACCCCTGAGGTGAAGTACCTGGGAGACGTAGTCGAACACCGAGCCCGCCTCGTAGTGCGACTTGTAGTCCAGCTCGGGGACATCGTTGTGGTGGAAGGGGCCAAGGTGGTGGCTGCCGTGGTGCTCTGACTTGATGTAGTCCAAGCCGCTGATCTCCATCTTGATCTGCTCGTGGCCCAGCTCGGCCGTGGACAGCGGCTGGATCTCGGACAGGTCAACGGTCCGGATCGGCTCCAGATCTCCATCATCCGGCTCGCTCTTCACGCACGGCAGCATCACCAGCGGCTCTGCGATCTCCGCCGCCAGAGAGCTGAGAGTGGGGGTGGGGCAGTCTGAGGAGAGGAGGGCCAGGGTAGGCGTGGGGGCCGAGCCGGCGGGCCCCGTGCTGCAATCCACCTGCAGGGAGGCGTCCAAAGGGGAGGGGGGGGGAGCCACAGTCGGGAGGCAGACCGAGACTCAGGCTCTCAGCCTCCAAGTCCGTCATGGTGGGGAGTGGGGGTGGGTGGGAGGCAGCACCTGCAGAGATGAAGATGTCCACCCTCTTCCTCCACTCCCCCCAATCCTCAGAGGGCGTAGCCTGGCTGTGGCTGGGGGGTCAGGTTCCCCCTGAGAATCTGTCAATGACGTGAAGGGCGAGCAGACGTCAGCACCGGCCTTGAACCAGCCTGCAGAAGAAACAAAGGTCAAAGGTTAACTGATCAGGAAAAATCCATCAGCATCAGAACCACTATTACTATTATTATGAGCTATTACTCAGTCCTTCTATTGGTCAGAATAACCACTCTTATTCTGATCATATTCACATATCCCCGATAATCCTCTATTTTTCACGATATTTTTATGTAGTTCAAGTTATGAACAGACCAATCAGATGCCTCAATAATCACATTACACAAAAACGTCCAAACGTTACCAAAAACAAATGACTGGAAAGTTTGAAAGAGCAGAAAAGAGTCAGTGAGCAAACAGAAGAACAGGAGCCATGTGCATTTACCAGACAGAACCAGGAGTTCTTCTAAAATACGGATCATTAACGGAGCTTCACACCAGACTCCTGTTCCCATACTTGGAAATCATGAGTGTCGTTTTATTTTATTTGTTATTCTTTAAGAGCCTCACCTTAAAGGCCGGTCTACAAATGAACCAGTCCGTGGTCCAAATGATCCTGATGATGAAGGCATCAAACTCGTTTCTATGGTAACCAAACCATTTTTGATGGATCTGTCAATTGTGTGACCAAGTCCAGGATATATTCCGAGGAAGTTTGCCCAATCCTGTAATCCTGCTCTTACAAACTGGTGCAAACTACAGAGAACATGACCTTTCCACAGCGTCCCTGAACGCATCACATATGATTTTACAAGTCCATGACAGTTTTCTGATGACTGTAGTCATGTAAACAGACTCAGTCCATGGTGCAGATGCATCACGCACGCGCAGATGTGACAACGAGCCTGCAGATGGGGGGGCGCGCGCACGCAGACCCACAGAAAAGTTAAGTTTACCCGACCTCTCCCGCGTAAAGGCGCACACTAAAGTTTGCTGCTCGCGGCCGTACACCCCCCACCCCACCCCCACGGAGCGCCACGCAGCCTCCGCGCCGCTTCTGTCCCGCCGCGTTCGCGGAGGATGCGCCGCTCCCCCCCCGCCACTACCAGCGCACTATTTTCAGAGGAAGGAGTTCGTGGTCGCGGAAGGTTACGCTCTCCGCGCCGTTCCGCCTGTACAAAGAGGCTCGCGCTGCCATGTCTAGCTAGCTCCTGGCTAGCAGTGGCCATCTTGTTTGTCTGCAGAGCTAGCGGGGCTAGTCGCTGCTAGCGGGGAAAATTGAGGCGGAGGTGGTCGCGGGGGGAGTAGCACCTCTACCGTCCGCGACACTTTTGCGGGAAACGCGGCGGCGGCTGCGGATGGCGGCCCTGACACCCCCCACCCCCAAAGAAAAACCTGTGGCGGAGCGCCGCGGCCCCAGCGCGGCCATCCGCGGCCGTCTGCCCGCTGAAAGGCGGCCGACGGCGGCGCGTTACCTGCTCCCGGTGCGGTTCATGCCTCCGCGGTTCGGCTCCGCCGCCCCTCGCCTGAAGCTTTCTGTACCGGAGCCGCCACGTCCTCCTCGGCAAACACCCGCCGCCTCTCCTCCTCCTCTCCTCCCTCCTTCTTACCTTCCTCTCCTCCCTCCTTCCTCTCGCTTTCTCCTTCCTTCCCTCCCCTCTCGCTCGCGCACACATACCCGTTCAGGCGGGTATTCGGGTAACCATGACAACCACACGAGTAGGTGGGTATGGTTGTGTGCGCGCGGACGGCGGGCACGCGCCACCTTTGATCTCCTCGCTGCACTCCTCCGCCCGCACGTGCCGCTTTATTAAAATGAATCACTACGTGAAAGTGTAGCAGCACGCGCCCCGCTGAGACGGGTCAGAGCGGGCACGAGCCAATTAGGTGACGTCAGAGGGTCAGCAACTAACACGGCCGGGTCAGCGGGTGAAGTGGGTTAACGGCGGGCATGCGCACTACGGCAGATTATCAGTCAGAAAGAAGATAGGAAGCAGTCACCTTAAAAGAAACAAGTTTCAAAATGAAAAGACGTTTTCTCATGAGAAACTAAACTGTTCTTAAATGAAGTCCAAAAGATCGAACCTGTGTTGGAGAACCTCCTCTGGATCTTCTGTCTCCTGTTCCCTTCTAACATGAAAACATTTATGACTCTAAAAATGAAGGGAAACGTTCTGTTCTTTAAGAACTCGTCAGTTTTTCAACCTTTTGATTCAGCTTTCTTTCTTTGTTTTGCTATAAACCTGATCCACAGTTTGATGCTTTTATTGATCTCGGTGGAAATGAGACTCCTGGTTGTTTCTGCTCTTGACTCACATGTATTCTCATACATGTAGACGCTGGTGTCTGTGCACGCCTCCCCGTCCCAGCTGCTCTTCTTTCATGGCCATGTGCTCTTGCAATGACTAGAGGTGTAAAGAATCGATTTGATTCTCCACGCCATCCTGGGAGAATTTTCTGAATTTCTTTATTGATAAAGTGGACCTGGACTTTTGAGTGTTATGAACACTTCCTTAAGCCCTGGAATTGTTCCATCTGCTTTTGAACATGCTGTGGAAAGCCTCTTTCTGAAAACCTCATCTTCTTGTCTTCTTTTCTCATTTTAGACCTGTTTCTCAGTTCTTTTTTTATCTAAGTTATAAGAAAAAGTTGTTTTTAAGCAGTAACAGTCCTGTTTTTGAACAGAGTTGTTTTTGAAAAACTTCTGTCTGTTTTAGATCTCGGCACATTGCCGTGTCTGTTGATGCCAAACAGCCTGTTGTTCTGGTTCTGTTGGACCTGACAGCACCCTTTGACGCGGTGGATGCAGTCCTCCTGACCTGACTAGAACATCACGCCGGGATTTGTGGCTAAATTGGTGAGGCCCCCTCCTCTGTCCTGTGGGGTACCTCAAAGTTCTATCCTCGGCTCTGCTCTGTTCTTTTATATGTGTTGACACTTGGTTCTGTCATTGCACAGCATGATGTCTCGTTTCATTGTTACGCTGATGATCTGCAGATATATCTGCCCTTCAGTTTGAGAAAAAAGCTCACAAAACGTAATGGAGTGCATTGATGTAAAGCAGTGGTTGATCCAAAATTTTCTTGGACACACGCGCACGCACGCACGCGCACACACACGCGCGCGCACGCGCGCACACACACAGATCTAGAAACAGCGATCCACACCATGATCACCTCCTGCATAGACTATTGCAGCTCTGTGCACTTCAGTGTCACTCAGCGATCACTGAACCGTCTCCAGTCAGTTCAGGATGCAGCAGCACAACTGTTAACAAGAACATCCAGACAAGCATCACTCCTGACCCTAACCCTTCGCCGGCTCCCTGCTCATTTTAGAATTCAGTTCAAGCGTTTACTGTGATTTCTAAAGCTCTTCATGGTCTTTCTCAAGTTTACTTAACTGAACTTCTTACTGTCTGCAGCCGTTCTGGAATTTCAAAGTCTGACAACCATTATTTGCTTGAGGTGTCCAGGTCACCAAAGGTCACGTCAGAAACACTGGGGTGAACAACCGTGCTTTTTCCATTGCTGGCCTTCATTATGGAATAACATTCCCGCAGAACAGAACTATGCATGATATCTGACCTAAACAGCTTTAAATGTCAATCATCACTTTTACTTTTTAGAATGGCTTTTAATGCTCAGTAGTTGGTGTTTCATTGCATTATTTGTTTGTTTCTTGCATTTATTTTGCTGTATTGAATTTTTGTTCTAACTTTGTCTAATTTTAAACTTTCCTTTATCTTTTTTTGTTATGAAGCCCTTTGTTACCATAAACAAGTTGTTCAGTAGCTTCATTCATTCATGAATGGATTTCTATTCCTACAATCCAACCAGATCCACCTGTTTGAGGAAAGTTGTTAATTAAATCCATCTATACAATTCAAAATCATTTAAAATGAGATCCATCAATTATAATCGATACTGGAAGATCCCATTTGGATTGAGGTTTATTTTCCTATAAGATCCATCCCAGAACAACACATGTGATGCAGCAGAAACTAATCAACCATCATTCCAGTTCAACGTGTGGAAACACTTTGAATTTACAAAGTCATGTGACCATACAGTGTTCTAGAATGTTCTAAGAATGTTCCTTTGGATTATTCTGATGTTAAAAACAGTGGAATGAACTTTATCAAACTCAAATGTGAATGGATTTGACATTCATTCTTGTTTACTCGTTTGTTTGTACACAGATTTATTTACACTTGATTATCTTGAAGAAACACAAGAATCTGGAAAAGTTCACTGTTCAGTAGCAGGAATTTATCTCGGAGTCTCACTGTTGAAGTCCTGGATGAAGATGTTCTGATCCACTTTAGATCAGAGAATCTGATCCAATCGGATTGATCAAAAGGAACAAACATTGACTATGAGTTAAATTGTTAGCCACAGATGATGATATTGTAGATGAAATGAATCATGGCACCCCTAACGCTGACAGGACAAAATAATGTGCTGGAAAAACTCAGCTTTACTGTCTGCTTTGCCATTCTGTGTTTTTCAAACACATCAAACCTCAAAAGATTTTCAGAAACATTTATAGTTTAAATGTAACTTTGTGACCAGATTATTTATAACTCCATTAAATCCAGATTATTCTATCTGTCTTTGGGGTTAATTCCTGAACCGGAAAAGAGGCAGAAAACAAAACTTCCATTGATTGAAACTTAAGATCTTCTTTCTTAGATTAAAAATGCCAAAATAATCATAAAACTTTTCCAGGTTTTCCCTCAGACTGAAGAACAGAATGATGCTGATGATCTGTGAACAGATGAATGGTAAACGGCTTATACTTAAATATTGCTTTTCTACCTTCTTTACAGTCCCATTCACACACTGATGGCGGCTCCGCTGCCGAACACTGGCGCTGACCTTCCATCAGAGGCAATATTCAGTGTTTTGCCCAACGACACTGACACGGGGGAGGGCAAGGTGGGAATTTAACCTGCGATCCTCCAATCAGAGGCTGACTGCCCTTCCGCTGCACCACAGCCGCCCATGAGAAGAAAACTCAGCTTCTTTAAATCCCCAAACACAATTTAATGTTGATATCACAGTTTCTGGTTTGTTTCTGCAGCAGAAGGCTAAACAGCTGAAAGCATGAAGTCAGATTGAGATGAAGACCTCAGAGTCTGGATGCTCCTCAGGAGAACGTCTGCTCCGTGTTCTGCAGCAGAACTTCAGCACAGTCACTCTGGAGGAGTTTCCTTTCAAAATAAAGATCCACATCATTTAAAAACGACGTTTAACTGTTTAACTTTAACTGTAGTGGTGATGAAGATCAGCTCTCAGTCTTTCTCATGTTCAGCCCCCACAGGAAAACATTGACTGCAGATCTGTGAGTAAACAAATCCCCCCCCATAGAAGACAGAAACGCACCCCGGCTCATCTTGAACATTTATTGGATTTTTTACATCACTAGTACCCGACCTCACTGACTGGAAGAGCAATAAAAAAGGTCACTCTGGTTTCCGTGGTCAGAAGATTCAGACCCCTCCTCACAAAAGCAAAAGTCCAGGTTCCTCTGATGCTAAATTACAAAAACGGGCAGACTTTAGGAAAGTATTGCATCAAATCCAAAAACACTGAGATGACATTTCCACGTGATGAGTAGAAAACAATAAAAACACATTTGGCTGCATTTTTACAAACACACTTCAGAGAAAACATCAGAGCAAAAGTACAACTGTAATAAACACATCCGAGTCAAACATTAAGAGTCCTGGAACTGGTTCCTGAGGAACTCCAGAACATCTTCAGAAACAACAGCTGCTTCTTCTGGACTCAGATTTTCTGACTCTGTTGGACCAGCATGAAAATCAACAAGATTTATCTCTGATATGTACACCTGAACGCATCACAGCAGGTGCCGCCCCCCCCCGATTTACTGACACAGACAACGGGGTCAGCTGGAAATCATTTCAAAGAGAATTCTTCGCTTGTCAGGACCTTCTGCTGTTCCGGTCACAGGACTTCAGCAGAACAGATTCCAATGTTTTCATGGAAACTCGGTTGAATCTGCAGATTCTGATCAAAGCCTGAGAACTGACACATGTACCTTCATCCTCAAAAGACTTAAGATTCAAAACAGAAATGTATGGGGGAACGCTGTGATCTCCAATGCAGAATTGTAACTGAATTGGTCTGATTTACTGCATTAGGAAAGTTCCCGCCTCAGAGGGACGGCTGTTCTGTGACTCCACCTACATAACAGGAACTTCTCTAAGCTCCACCTCCTCACAGAGTTCAGCTCATTCAAGTTTCTCCCCATGCAGCTTCTGATTTTCCATGATGTGAACCTGAGCGCAGAGCTCCTCCCTGTCCAGCAGGTGGTAGTATACTGTCCTTTCATTGGTTTATCATCCACCAATGAGTGAGAAGAAAGGCAAGTGGGTGGGCAGAAGTCTTGTAGGGCTGAAGACGAGTTTAAATCTTTAACATCGCAGCTTCAAGCACAGCTTTGAAATTCATTAAATTACAGTAACTTTTCAATTATTTATACAATTCATGTATTTCCAATGGATTCCGCTGTGGTTTCACTCAGATCACCTATCACACATTTAAGTTTTCCTTAATTAAAACGTTTATAACAAGTCCATGCTACAAGCAGGTCCAACTATTTCATATTTCACATTTCAATCCTACATTTCTGAAGGTCAGATGGAATAAATGATGAGTGAGGGCCTTTTCCTCCAGCGCTTTTCCCTGGTTTTTATGGTTAGTTTACGTTGGCCAGATTCAGACGTCCGTCTCCTCCCACTCGCCTCTCTACATCCTACTTTGATATCTAGCTGAATGCTTTATCTTTAAAGGCTTTGCTACGACACAGGAGGATCAGTGACAAATGGGTCACGCCATGCACATTGCCAGGTCAAGCCCCCCTCCCCCAACCAGCCGGTTGCTGTAAGAATTCAGAGATTTGCTGGACGTCCCCTAAAACTTCTGTTCATGCAGGTCTTCCTCTTCCAATGATCCTCCTGTTCGTTCCATCAGGTGAAGAAACGTTGACTGCTTCGTCAGTTCAGACGGGAACAAACAACAAGAGAAAACAGCTGCTAATAGCAATAAAACAATCCTTACATATTCACACAAAAACACCGTTCCAGAAAAAAAGTCTCTTTTTGTTGTTTTCTAAAAGAGCCTTAAACTTTAATGATCCTCTTCAGACATTTCCTTGTTTTGAATTTGTTTTTAGAGATCAGTAGAAGCTTTTTAGCTTTCTGATCAACCAGGAAATGTTGGTTTCTCAACCTGAGTTTCCCCGAGTCTGGTGGTTTTTAACTGACAGCTTCAGGCTCCACCACAAAAATCTGAGTCTAGAACGAACGAACGAAAAAATACAATAATGTGGTCAAACATCGGCTATGTACATCTGAGGTATTTGGTCTGTGCTCGCACAGAAACACAAGAAAATGAGGTATGTGACAACGTGGGGGCTGAGACGGCACCACTGTGGGGCGCAAGCAAAGGGGGCAGGCGGTGGCGTTCAGGAGCAGACAGGAAAACACCCCCACACCCACGCTGATGTTCTTCAACGGCTCTTTTTTTGCACCGTTTTCATCCAAACAGAGAAGTCATCAAACGACAAAACAGAAGGAGGCTACGATCAGTCATCAGCAGATAAGGGAACACGTCATCCGAGACGAATCGTGCGGAGGAGTTTGATCCTGGAATTCCTTCGGACGAACATCTCAGGACAAACTTTGTCCTCAAGAGTCCAAAACTGGTTTCTGTGTGACACAGAGTCACTTAAAAATCTATTAAACCATTTAGAATCAGAAAATATAAACGCTTGAGTAATAATTTGAAGTATTTGACACAAACGGGATCATATTTATGAATCTGACTAGAGGTTTTATATTCGGCTTAAAGGTCGTCTGCTGCAGGAGTTCGATCAAAAAGGTCAAACTTTTCAAAGTTACGAACAACTGAATACCACATGTTAGTCAAGTACCTGCGGTAAAATATTCAAGATTCAAAGCTGGCGTCCGGAATCGGAATATACCATCTTTTATATCTGAAGTGTGTTTAACTGTCCTTCCGAGGAAGAAAACAGACTTGATCTGCAGCTTTCGTTTCCACATTTTTATATTAGTCGATTCTGTCAAGTCAGAATCTGCCCAGCGACAAAAATTCAAAAATGCAGATCAAATTTGATTGGAGGAAGAGCTGTCTTCCTGACTAATGTCTGCAGTTAAAATCTGGAGCAATTCATTTTTTAATTTGCACTAAATCTTTGCACAAACGTCACATTCTGACTAATTAATGAATCTTGAAAATTGTATTAAAGCGTTTGGCTGTGTGGGCGTGTCTCTGCCTCATAGTTTTTGAAATTTACCGTTAAAGGTTGGAATTTGAAACAGGAAACAGGTTTTTAACTCGTAGAAATGTTACTGATGAAAGATTGTGGGAGCAGACAACATAAAGACGCGCTTTTTTGGCGGGAACAAACTTCCCTGCGGATCCAAACACACCGCTGCAAAGAGGCGGGACGAAGGAGGGGAGGCAACAAGGGAATGAAGGCTGGCTCCAAAGGGCCGTCACGCCTCACAGAGAAAAGTCAGTCAAAATAAAAGATTCACATTCCAACTGTTGATGCCACTGATGCACGCCAAGTCTGTGATCCCGCCCCTGCCGCGGACAGAAAGTATGAACCAACCACAAAAGACGGACAGACCAGAAGAGCAAGAGTCCAGAGGCTCAAACATGAAGGTCACTTAAAAACAAACCGTGCAGAGTCCTTCTGAGTGAGGACGCGTCCCACAAACCGCTTTATTGCAATCAGATCCTCTTCAGTCCAAGAGGATGAGATGTGTGCGGTTCCCCTTCATCAACGGAAGCATGTGGTTCAGGGTTCTGTTAGCAGCTGGTCTGTCCACGCCAAAAATGGAATCGAGGTTCTGAGGAGTAGACATCTCCATCTCAGTGCAGTGAAGCTCACATTTCAGAGATACACGTCTGTGTGGCACCAGAACGGGACCTCTGACGTCACCTGGAATGATGTTCCCTCACTTGGCCAAGAAAGGAGCATCCTGAAAACTTTGGTTCTGGTTTCCTTTCATGGTTTTTCTGAATGCAGGCTGGAACCCAAAGTCGCACCTGCCTACGATGAACACATTTCTCGAAGCCTTTCAGAGTAAAAGCCACCCATCGCATCTTTGTACCATTAGAACAGAAGCTGCTCAGGACCGGTTCTCATGGTGGGTTCGCATGTGGCTGTTGAGGCGGGTGGATGAGGAGAACCGCCTGCCGCATTCAGAACAGCGCAAAGGCGAAGTGGCGCCAGACGGAGGAGATGAAGGAGAGGGCGCATCGGTGGCACCATCTGCAGCGGCGTGAGTCTGCCGGTGCGCCTTAAGGAGGGACATCCGGCTGAACCGCCGCCCGCACTCCTCACACTCGGACCAGACCCGCCGTCGCTTCTTCTGCAGACACAAGAAGATGCCCCATCACAAACCAGACGGAGACAGAGGTGGATCTGCTGTTACCATGGAAACCACAGCAGGTATTAGGATGGAAATTTGACCCAACGACTTCTAGAAATGGACATTCATGAATGTGAACACATTCGAGCACGTGGATGGTCTACAGTAGGGGTGTGGATTGGCAAAGTCTGGCAATAAGATATGATACATATCTCGATAAGATAAGTATCATGATATATGCAAAGACAGTACCAGAGACAACATTTCAGTATTTTTTTTTAAATATTGTAACTTGAAAAAAACTGATCGGTGCCTGATCGGAGTCTGATCGGTGCCTGATCGGTGCCTGAACGGAGTCTGATCGGTGCCTGAACGGTCCCTGAACGGAGCCTGATCGGTGCCTGAACGGAGCCTGATCGGTGCCTGAACGGAGCCTGATCGGTGCCTGAACGGAGCCTGATCGGTGCCTAAACGGAGCCTGATCGGTGCCTGAACGGAGCCTGATCGGTGCCTAAACGGAGCCTGATCGGTGCCTAAACGGAGCCTGATCGGTGCCTAAACGGAGCCTGATCGGTGCCTAAACGGAGCCTGATCGGTGCCTAAACGGAGCCTGATCGGTGCCATCTCATCACATTTTGGGTTTTATTACCACAGTAGTTAACTTACTTTAATGGGGTTCTGTCAGAAATAAAAAAGGCCTATCAAAGAACAGTTTGGGTCTTAAGGGGTTAAATTGTGGAGCTAGCACAGTTAGCAGCTGCTGTCCAACTGTCTGTCAGCAACACAGAGCTTAACATAAAAAAATAAACAAAAACCGATCTTTCTTCTGGTACAATGCATTTGCAGGTTGCTGTTTGCGTTAAGAAATGCCAATTGTCAGTTTAAAATGTTTTTCCAACGAGTTATTGATCCCAGAATTCAGAATCTATCAACATCTTGCTAGCTTGACTGAACTGCTTTTGTTAGTTTCCTGCTTGAACTGCTGCACTTCAGGGCAATAAAATGTCGAGATCCGTTCATGACACGCAGACTTCTGGTGGAGTATTTTTTCTTGAATAATAAGTTTGAAAAATAAAGCAGTGGACATGAAAACAATAAATTAAATATCCAATAATGATCGAGTCATCGACCACATGATGATTTCCGATCACGTGATCGGATCGGGAGATCCTTCATTTCCGCAGTCTGCCTCCAGCGCTGCATCTGTTTTCACACAGGTGGAAATAGACTTGATTTCACTGCTCATTGCCATGATGACAGCTTTATTTTCAGGGCATTTTACACATATCTTTGATCCACCAGGTCGCTGAATTTTTTGCTGTGAAGTCCAGCAGAACTTTGGCCCTCTTCGTCATTAGCATTTTGACTGAAGCTCTGTGCACAATGCACGGCCTCACTCATTCTTACATGAGCCACAAAGCACCAAAATCGGCATTTTTATTTGGTACCAGTACCAACTTGGCACATATTTTTGGCTCAGTACTCATCCTTGGTTAAAACAGACTTTACACGTCTCATTTCTCTGTGTAACAACAACTGTGCCTCTCATGAGTTCATATCTAACACAAGGCAGTCCTGGTCAGATTTTGTCGTTTGCTGCGGTGTAGGGCTGCTGAAAGAGTAAGATGACGTCATTTCCCAGAATGCCTTGGGGTTGCTGGAACCTCCGTTCCTTGCTGTTAAAATAACTCTAAAGATGAAAATACCAGAGTTGAATAACATAATTATTGGCATTTATTTAGTAACACGTTAATGTGTCTGACCCTAAAAATAAGAACATCCAATTACGGTAAAATCCAGTTCAAAATCCTCCTGCTAACCTATAAGGCCTTGAATGGTATGAACCCATCCTATATTAAAGATCTCATAGAGTCTTACCAACCAAACAGAACACTTCACTCACTAAATGCAGGACTGCTTGTGGTTCCTAGAATCTAAAAGCACAGTTGGAGGTAGAGCCTTTATCCACCAAGCTCCTGTTTTATGGAATAAACTCCCAGCTCATGTAAAAGAGGCTGACACAGTTTCTACATTCAAAGTTAGGATTAAAACATTCCTCTTTGGACAGGATTATTGCCAGGCTAGCTAGCAATCAGAGAATATTTAACTTACTGCTGCCCTACCTCACATACTGTAATGAAGTTTACCACACTGGCTCTACTCGCTCCCACTCACTCTTCATCTCTTCTTCATGGCCGTGATATTGGGCTATAGAAATAAAATTGAATTGAACTAAAAATTGTTTCCTGTTTGTTTTATTCTGTCTGTTCTGTGTTTCTCAATAAAGCTGTGAAGTCAAATGTTTGTTCTGTGCTGACCTCTCAAACGTCTGCAGGATGAGGGTCAACACCAACACGTCAACAAAGTCCCGCCCTCACCTTCCTTCCTTTGCCCTCCTCGTCCTCCTCCTCCTCCTCTTCCTCATCCTCCTCCTCCTCTTTGGCAGTGGGGACCGGGACCTCAGAGTCTCCTCGCCATTCATTACCACCATTGGTTGCCAGGGTAACCAGTGCTTCCTTGTCGCCGGCTTCCTCCTCCTCTTCGAGCAGCTGAGAGGGCAGTGTCAGGAGGCGATGAAGCATGGAGGCAGAGGAGCAGTGACCTGACGGGGGCGGGGCTTCAGCCAAAACTGCAGCTGTAGATCAAAGCAAACGCCGAGTTTGATCAGCTGATCATGTGTCTTTCTAGTTTGAAAATGAAAGCACAAGTAGTTTTTTAGGGGGCGGGGCCTATAACCACAAGCAATGACGAGGTTTTCATTTAGCAGGTGAAGAAACATTGGTCATTCTTTATTTACCGCTCAGCTCGCTGGAGGCGGGAGCTGCCCCCTCACCTGTGGGGCTGAGGGGGGGTCCTGTGGAGGAGCTGCTCCTTTGGGCTTCTGCAGTGTCTCCTTCATCAGGGGAAAACACCTCCATGTCCTCCAGGGGGGTCCAGCGAGGGTCTTGTTGAGGGGAGGAGGGAGACGGCTCTGGGATGGCAGGAGGGGCGGGGACAGGTTCTTTCCTGTCCCCTCCTCCCTCACCCAGGCCACACCCAGTTTCACCCCCCTCCAGCTCTTTAATCTGCCACATGTCGCTGCACCATTTCTGACCAAAAACCTTGTCTAAGACCGGAACCCAATCCTGGGGGGCAGACAGGGCGGGGGCATGCTCTGTGTCTGAGGGCAAGAACACATAAGGGGGCTGTAGTCTGGATCAGAACCAGAGGGTCATCTCTGGAGTCAACCTTTGCACCCCACCAAAAAACTCACCATCTGTGGGCGGAGTTTCCTTGGATGTCTCACCAGGTTCCCCCCGGGTATCCTCAGACCCGCTAGGGGACACAGAGTCATTTTCCGATCCCCTCCTCCTTCCTGGGCCTCCCCTGGACTTGTCCCCCCCTCCTTGCTCAATACTCCCCCCGAGCTTCTCCTCCAGAGCCTGCTGCTCCTTGTCCATCTTGGAGATTTCCTGCAGAAGGTTGTCGACCGATGCCTCCACAATCTTGGTCAGCTCTCGCAAGGCAAAGTCCAGAACATGCTCCATGACCACCTTCAGCTGGTCTACGGGACAGAACGAGGGAAAAGATCAGTCTGCAGGAAACACGGGTTTAGAAAAAACAAGTTCATGAAACAAAAGACCTGATAAGAATGACAGAACGCCAACAGAACCGGTCAAAGAACACCCGTGTCTACCACAAGCGGACGAAAAAACCAGTGCACGGGCATAAACGCACAAACCTGTGCGCGACACATGGGGACACATGGAGACAGTTCACTTCAATTCAATGCAATTTTATTTCTATAGCCCAATATTACAGCCATAGCCGTCTCATTGGACTAATTATGAATATATTGCAAGAAGCAAAGATAATTATTAAACATGTAAAAGTAAACAATAGCTGGTTATAAAACAGACTAAGCTGAACAAACATCTCTGTCCTTCATGGTAAGGAAAAACTCATAAAAAACCCTATCTTTTTTGGGGGAAAAAAACTAAGAAACCTCAGAGTTTCCCACATGAAGGAGAGATCCTCAACCCCGAACGGACAGGTGATGTACGAGAACTAGAAAAGCCAAAGACAGGAGCGGGAGGGGCCAAAGGCGAGGTCACGGCCAAAGATAGGAGCGGGAGGGGCCAAAGGCGAGTTCACGGTCAAAGACAGGAGCGGGAGAGGCCAAAGGCGAGGTCACAGCCAAAGACAGGAGCGGGAGGGGCCAAAGGCGAGGTCACGGTCAAAGACAGGAGCGGGAGGGGCCAAAGGCGAGGTCACGGCCAAAGACAGGAGCGGGAGGGGCCAAAGGCGAGGTCACGGCCAAACACAGGAGCGGGAGGGGCCAAAGGCGAGGTCACAAGCCAAGACAGGAGCGGGAGGGGCCAAAGGCGAGGTCACGGCCAAACACAGGAGCGGGAGGGGCCAAAGGCGAGGTCACAGCCAAAGACAGGAGCGGGAGGGGCCAAAGGCGAGGTCACAGCCAAAGACAGGAGCGGGAGGGGCCAAAGGCGAGGTCACAGCCAAAGACAGGAGCGGGAGGGGCCAAAGGCGAAGTCACGGCCAAAGATAGGAGCGGGAGGGGCCAAAGGCGAGGTCACGGCCAAACACAGGAGCGGGAGGGGCCAAAGGCGAGGTCACGGCCAAACACAGGAGCGGGAGGCGCCAAAGGCGAGGTCACGGCCAAACACAGGAGCGGGAGGGGCCAAAGGCGAGGTCACAGCCAAAGACAGGAGCGGGAGGGGCCAAAGGCGAGTTCATGGTCAAAGACAGGAGCGGGAGGGGCCAAAGGCGAGGTCACGGGAGGGGCCAAAGGCGAGGTCACAGCCAAAGACAGGAGCGGGAGGGGCCAAAGGCGAGGTCACGGCCAAAGACAGGAGCGGGAGGGGCCAAAGGCGAGGTCACGGCCAAAGACAGGAGCGGGAGGGGCCAAAGGCGAGGTCACGGCCAAAGACAGGAGCGGGAGGGGCCAAAGGCGAGGTCACGGCCAAAGACAGGAGCGGGAGGGGGCCAAAGGCGAGGTCACAGCCAAAGACAGGAGCGGGAGGGGCCAAAGGCGAGGTCACAGCCAAAGACAGGAGCGGGAGGGGGCCAAAGGCGAGGTCACAGCCAAAGACCAGGAGCGGGAGGGGCCAAAGGCGAGGTCACGGCCAAAGACAGGAGCGGGAGGGGCCAAAGGCGAGGTCACAGCCAAAGACAGGAGCGGGAGGGGCCAAAGGCGAGGTCACGGCCAAAGACAGGAGCGGGAGGGGCCAAAGATCGAGGTCACGGCCAAAGACAGGAGCGGGAGGGGCCAAAGGCGAGGTCACGGCCAAAGACAGGAGCGGGAGGGGCCAAAGGCGAGGTCACGGGCAAAGACAGGAGCGGGAGGGGCCAAAGGCGAGGTCACAGCCAAAGACAGGAGCGGGAGGGGCCAAAGGCGAGGTCAACAGCCAAAGACAGGAGCGGGAGGGGCCAAAGGCGAGGGTCACAGCCAAAGACAGGAGCGGGAGGGGCCAAAGATCGAGGTTCACGGCCAAAGACAGGAGCGGGGGGAGGGGCCAAAGGCGAGATCACAGCCAAAGACAGGAGCGGGAGGGGCCAAAGGCGAGGTCACAGCCAAAGACAGGAGCGGGAGGGGCCAAAGATCGAGGTCACGGCCAAAGACAGGAGCGGGAGGGGCCAAAGATCGAGGTCACAGCCAAAGACAGGAGAGGGAGGGGCCAAAGATCGAGGGTCACAGCCAAAGACAGGAGCGGGAGGGGCCAAAGATCGAGGTCACAGCCAAAGACAGGAGCGGGAAGAGTCAAAGGCAAGGTCACAGCCAAAGACAGGAGCGGGAGGGGCCAAAGATCGAGGTCACACGCCAAAGACAGGAGCGGGAGGGCCAAAGATCGAGGTCACAGCCAAAAGACAGGAGCGGGAGGGGCCAAAGATCGAGGGTCACGGCCAAAGACAGGAGCGGGAGGGGCCAAAGATCGAGGTCACAGCCAAAGACAGGAGCGGGAGGGGCCAAAGATCGAGGGTCACAGCCAAAGGACAGGAGCGGGAAGAGTCAAAGGCAAGGTCACAGCCAAAGACAGGAGCGGGAGGGGCCAAAGATCGAGGTCACGGCCAAAGACAGGAGCGGGAGGGGGCCAAAGATCGAGGTCACAGCCAAAGACAGGAGCGGGAGGGGCCAAAGATCAAGGTCACAGCCAAAGACAGGAGCGGGAGGGGCCAAAGGCGAGGTCACGGCCAAAGACAGGAGCGGGAGGGGCCCAAAGATCGAGGTCACGGCCAAAGACAGGAGCGGGAGGGGCCAAAGGCGAGGTCACGGCCAAGACAGGAGCGGGAGGGGCCAAAGGCGAGTTCACGGCCAAAGACAGGAGCGGGAGGGGCCAAAGGCGAGTTCACGGTCAAAGACAGGAGCGGGAGGGGCCAAAGGCGAGTTCACGGTCAAAGACAGGAACGGGAGGGGCCAAAGATCGAGGTCACAGCCAAAGACAGGAGCGGGAGGGGCCAAAGATCGAGGTCACAGCCAAAGACAGGAGCAGGAGGGGCCAAAGATCGGGGTCACAGCCAAAGACAGGAGCGGGAGGGGCCAAAGGCGAGGGTCACGACCAAAGACAGGGAGCGGGAGGGGCCAAAGATCGAGGTCACGGCCAAAGACAGGAGCGGGAGGGGCCAAAGGCGAGGTCACAGCCAAATACAGGAGCGGGAGGGGCCAAAGATCGAGGTCACGGCCAAGACAGGAGCGGGAGGGGCCAAAGGCGAGGTCACAGCCAAATACAGGAGCGGGAGGGGCCAAAGATCGAGGTCACAGCCAAAGACAGGAGCGAGAGGGGCCAAAGGCGAGGTCACGGCCAAAGACAGGAGCGGGAGGGACCAAACATCGAGGTCACAACCAAAGACAGGAGCGGGAGGGGCCAAAGATCGAGGTCACAGCCAAAGACAGGAGCGGGAGGGGCCAAAGGCGAGGTCACGCCAAAGACAGGAGCGGGAGGGGCCAAAGATCGAGGTCACAACCAAAGACAGGAGCGGGAGGGGGCCAAAGATCGAGGTCACAGCCAAAGATCGAGGTCACAGCCAAAGACAGGAGCGGGAGGGGCCAAAGATCGAGGGTCACGGCCAAAGACAGGAGCGGGAGGGGCCAAAGGCGAGGTCACGGCCAAAGACAGGAGCGGGAGGGGCCAAAGATCGAGGTCACAGCCAAACACAGAAGCGGGAGGGGCCAAAGGCCAGGTCACAGCCAAAGACAGGAGTGGGAGGGGCCAAAGGCGAGGTCACAGCCAAAGACAGGAGCGGGAGGGGCCAAAGATCGAGGTCACAGCCAAAGACAGGAGCGGGAGGGGCCAAAGGCGAGGTCACAGCCAAAGACAGGAGCGGGAGGGGCCAAAGGCGAGGTCACAGCCAAAGACAGGAGCGGGAGGGGCCAAAGATCGAGGTCACAGCCAAAGACAGGAGCGGGAGGGGCCAAAGATCGAGGTCACAGCCAAAGACAGGAGCGGGAGGGGCCAAAGGCGAGGTTACGGCCAAAGACAGGAGCGGGAGGGGCCAAAGGCGAGGTCACAAGCCAAAGACAGGAGCGGGAGGGGCCAAAGGCGAGGTCACAGCCAAAGACAGGAGCGGGAGGGGCCAAAGATCGAGGTCACGGCCAAAGACAGGAGCGGAAGGGGCCAAAGGCGAGGTCACTGCCAAAGACAGGAGCGGGAGGGGCCAAAGGCGAGGTCATGGCCAAAGACAGGAGCGGGAGGGGCCAAAGATCGAGGTCACAGCCAAAGATTGAGGTCACAGCCAAAGACAGGAGCGGGAGGGGCCAAAGAATCGAGGGTCACAGCCAACACAGAAGCGGGAAGGGGCCAAAGGCCAGGTCACAGCCAAAGACAGGAGTGGGAGGGGCCAAAGGCCAGGTCACAGCCAAAGACAGGAGCGGGAGGGGCCAAAGGCGAGGTCACGGTCAAAGACAGGAGCGGGAGGGGCCAAAGGCGAGGTCACGGTCAAAGACAGAGCGGGAGGGGCCAAAGGCGAGGTCACAGCCAAGACAGGAGCGGGAGGGGCCAAAGATCGAGGTCACAGCCAAAGACAGGAGCGGGAGGGGCCAAAGGCGAGGGTTACGGCCAAAGACAGGAGCGGGAGGGGCCAAAGGCGAGGTCACAGCCAAAGACAGGAGCGGGAGGGGCCAAAGGCGAGGTCACGGCCAAAGACAGAGAGCGGGAGGGGCCAAAGATCGAGTCACAGCCATAAGACAGGAGCGGGAGGGGCCAAAGGCGAGGTCACGGCCAAAGACAGGAGCGGGAGGGGCCAAAGATCGAGGTCACAGCCAAAGACAGGAGCGGGAGGGGCCAAAGGCGAGGTCACAGCCAAAGACAGGAGCGGGAGGGGCCAAAGGCGAGGTCACAGCCAAAGACAGGAGCGGGAGGGGGCCAAAGATCGAGGTCACAGCCAAAGACAGGAGCGGGAGGGGCCAAAGATCGAGGTCACAACCAAAGACAGGAGCGGGAGGGGCCAAAGATCGAGGTCACAGCCAAAGACAGGAGCGGGAGGGGCCAAAGGCGAGGTCACAGCCAAAGACAGGAGCGGGAGGGGCCAAAGGCGAGGTCACAGCCAAAGACAGGAGCACGGATGATCCAACTGGAATCAGAAATCTTTCCCGCTCCCCTGTAGGGGTGTGGGAAAGAGGGAAAACAATCGCACTGCACCAAACAGAGGCATGATAAATAAAATAAAGCATTGGCAGAAGGTAAGTGTTGTAATGAAGATTGCAGGTGGATGGGGGGGTGGGAGAAGGATGCAGACCCGGATTAAGGTAGGGTTTATTGTGAGATAGGTAGGAGGTTAGTAGAAAAGGGAAGAGAGAGATGAAGGAGAGGGGGTTGTGGACTTGAGTATGTTGTGTAATGCAGATAGAACTTGGGGGTCCCTTGGAGTCTGAGTGAGTTTAGTGGGATCCAGTGATCCCCTGAAATAAAGGTGTTATGTAATGTTGTGCAGTTGGAATTTGGTGGTCCCTTGAAATTAAAGTGAGTGCCATGGGACATAGAGGCCCTTAACGTGTATGTAGTGTGTGAGGGAAGGGTAGAAAACAAGAGGAAATCTTGAGGTGGAGGGAGATGATTGGGGGGGGGGGGGGGTAACTGAGCAGGAGCGAGCAGAGCTAGCGCAGCAAACCCCATCCCAGCAGGTGAGGCAGAGGAGCAGTAAGTTAAATAATCTCTGATTACTAGCTAGCCTGGTAATAATCCTGTCCAAAGAGGAATGTTTTAATCCTAACTTTGAATGTAGAAACTGTGTCAGCCTCTCTTACATGAGCTGTAGTTTGCTGCTCTTCTGGTAGTTGGGAAACCTCACCCCCGAGTTTTTATACAACCAAAGTGTGTGTGTTTTCAGTACTATGTGCATCCGAATCACATTATAGAAATGATCCTGATCAGGGGTGTGTTTATTTCTGAGCAGCATTGAAAGAAACTGTGTCAGCCTCTCTTACGTGAGCTGGGAGTTTATTCCATAAAACAGGAGCTTGGTGGATAAAGGCTCTACCTCCAACTGTGCTTTTAGAGATTCTAGGAACCACAAGCAGTCCTGCATTTAGTGAGTGAAGTGTTCTGTTTGGTTGGTAAGGCTCTATGAGATCTTTAATATAGGATGGGGTAATATCATTCAAGGCCTTATAGGTTAGCAGGAGGATTTTGAACTTGATTCTAGATTCAACTGGGAGCCAGTGAAGTGACGCTAACACAGGAGTAATGTGTTCTCTTCTGCTGGTTCCTGCTAACAATCTAGCTGCTGCATTTTGAACAAGCTGAAGACTTTTTAAAGAACTTTTAGGACACGCTGCTAGCAAAGAGTCACAGTAATCCAGCCTAGACGTAACAAATGCATGGATGAGTTTTTCAGCATCGCTTCTAGATAATATGTTTCTGATCCTAGAAATATTGTGTAGGTGAAAAAGTTCTACAGTTTTACAAGCCTGTGATATGTGAGACTTAAATGATAAATCCTGGTCAAATAAAACCTCCAGGTTTCTAACTGTGGGATTGGAGGCTATATTTACACCATCCAGGGAGACCATCTGAACAGGTAGGGCATCTCTGAGGTATTTTGGACCTAGTATAATGACCTCAGTTTTTTCTGGGTTTAGGAGGAGGTCATTAACTGCCATCCAAATCTTGATGTCACTAATGCAGGCACTAAGTTTCTCTAAGCGGTCATTCTGGTCGGGTTTAATGGATAGATACAACTGTGTATCATCTGCATAACAGTAAAAAATAATCCTGTGTTTCCTGATTATATTCCCTAGAGGCAACATGTAAAGCATAAACAGGATGGGTCCTAGAACTGAGCCCTGTGGGACTCCGTGGCTAACTCGACTATAATGGGAGTAATGTCCATTTACATGAACAAACTGGTACCTATCAGATAAATAGGATTTAAACCATTGAAGGGCAGATCCTCTGATCCCTATGTCATGCTCTAGTCTCTGGAGTAAGATGCTGTGGTCTATAGTGTCAAAGACTGCACTAAGATCTAACAGGACCAGAATAGAGATTAGTCCTTTTTCTGTGGCCAGTAATAAGTCATTAGTGACTCTAACTAATGCAGTTTCAGTGCTATGGTGAGGTCTGAACCCTGACTGGAAATCTTCAAAGAGGCTATTGTCCTGTAGGTGGCAGTATAGCTGTTTAACTACAACTCTTTCTAATATCTTTGAGATAAAGGGGAGATTTGATATTGGTCTGTAATTGGCCAGAATGCCAGGATCTAAACTGGGCTTTTTCAGAAGAGGTTTAACAACTGCATATTTAAAAGACTGTGGCACATAACCTGTTTCTATGGAAGTATTTATAATATGTAAAACTGATTCATTAATTAAGGGGAAGGTTTCTTTAAAAAGCTTAGTGGGGATTGGGTCTAAAAGACAAGTTGAGCTTTTGGAGGATGTAATAAGTGATGTTAATTCTTCTAGATCTACAGCAGTGAAACAGTCTAATGTTACAGAGGTTTCTATAGATGCCTTTGTTTCTACTGTTTTAGCCTGCTCTGGGCTGATAGTTGGGATAACTTTGTTCAGCTTTTGTCTAATATTTAGGATTTTACAATTGAAGAATGAAAGAAATTCCTCAGAGTAGCAGGAATATGTGGTTCCACTGAGCTGTGACTGCTAGTCAGTCTGGCTATAGTACTAAAAAGAAATCTTGGATTACGTCCATTCTGTGATATTAAAGCTGATTAGTATTGGGTTCTTGCTTTACGCAGAGATTTTTTATAATTTAAAAGGCTATATTTCCAGTTATTCAGGGACTGCTCTGAGCCGGATCTGCGCCATTCTCTTTCTAACTTACGGGTTACTTGTTTAAGAGAACGTGTTTCAGTGTTAAACCACGGTGATACTCGGTTTTGTCTAAATAGTTTTGGTTTCAAAGGAGCAACAACATCAAGTGTTCTCCTGAGGGCCTCCATGGAATCATCAACAAACTGATCATTTTTTCTGGGACTGAAACTATGGGAGCTGCTCTCAGAGTGTTTGCTCAGCATGTTACTAAATATTTTGGACTGTAAGTTTAAATTCAGATACAGAACGGTCAGTCAATGTTCTTCCGAGCTGTTCTTTATTTATTGGAGCGGTGGAGTTCTCTAGAACAAACTGAAAGGTGATTAGAAAGTGATCTGAGAGTATGGGGTTATGAGGGAGCACACTCAGCTGATCTCTATACCATGAGTTAAAAACAAGGTCCAGGGTGTGCTTGTGACAGTGAGTGGGTTCCTTTACATTTTGTGTGAAACCAACATTATCTAATAAAGCTGAGAAAGCATTTCCTAGACAGTCACTACGGTCATCAACATGAATATTAAAATCTCCTACTATTATTATTTTATCAGAATCTAAAACAATAGTTGATAGAAAGTCTGCAAACTCAATTAAAAATTCAGAGTACGGGCCAGGAGGACGATAAATAATTATGAATGAAACAGATTTTGGAGTTTTCCTGTTTGAGTGATTTATAGACAAAATGATGTTTTCAAATGAATTATTAATGTGTTTGGCTTTAGTGTTAGGAAGTAAGCTAGACTGTGATATTACTGCTAACCCACCTCCTTTCCCAGAAATCCTGGATTTCTGATAGTTATTATAATTAGAGGGGGTGCTTCATTCAACCTAACAATCATCCTGTTGAAGTCAGGTTTCTGTTAGAGCTAGCAGGCTAAGTTTGTTATCATTCATTAACTCATTGACTAAAAGGGACTTAGAGGAAATTGATCTAATGTTTAGTAACCCACATTTAATGACATCATGATTTTGCTTGTTGTTATTGAGAGTATTAGTAGCTTTTACTTTTAGGTTTCTGTATTTCACTCCTTTCACTCGCCTTTCAGTGCATAAGCTAAAGCTAGCAGCTGCTCGACTAACTCTGTGTTGTTCTGGGGTTTGCTCTGGCGCTAAAGGGAACTCAGAGGAGAGTTTTAAACTGCTGCTCTGTGCCCAGAACCTGTCCCTGGGTTGTCAGGTTGTACTGTTAACGCTAAAAGAAATGTTCTTAGAACTAAGAGCGGCGCCGTCGAAAGTGGGATGGATGCCGTCTCTACGCATGAGACCGGGCTTTCCCCAAAACGCGCTCCAGTTATCGACAAAGCCAATGCCGTTTTGTGGGCATCATCTAGCTAACCAGCGGTTAAATGATGAAAAGCGGCTGTACATTTCATCACTGACTAGGTTCAGGAGTGGACCAGAGAAAATAACAGTGTCCGACATCGACTTAGCAAGTTTACACACAGATTCAACGTTTAATTTAAGAACTTCTGATTGTCTCCGTCGGGCGTCATTACCGCCTGCGTGAATCACAACTCGACGGAACCTGGGTTTACTCTGAGCGAACATTCTAAGGTTTCCTTCTATGTCACCAACTCTGGCTCCCGGATAACACCTGACTGTGGCCGTCGGGAGTTTCACGTGTCTTAACTTCAGAGGAGCCGATAACTAGAGTTGATGGTTTATCTGACGTGTTGCCAAGGGGAGAAAACTTATTATGTAGCGGGAGCTTCGGTAGCTCTAAGGAACAGGAGCAGGACAGAGGGGTTAAAGCAGACGAGGTGGAGGCCATGCTAGCACTTAGCAAAGGCTAGCGGTGTTTGGCTAAGGGAAAGTAACTATGTCGCAAACTGCTTAGACAGCTGTGGTTACTCACTAGAATGCTAAAGAAGACAGTTATAATGTTTGAACACCAAAACAAGATAACGATAAGTTATATATGAACAAAATTGACTCTCAATGACTGGAGCAGCAAAGACAAAGACCAAAACACAGGTTACGCTCACCCGGAAATGACGTCCTCAGGAAGGGAAACATGGGGGACACATGCGGGACACATGCGGGAAACATGGGGGACACATGCGGGACACATGGGGGAAACATGGGGGACACGTGCGGGAAACATGGGGGACACGTGCGGGACACATGCGGGACACATGGGGGACACATGGGGGAAACATGGGGGACACATGGGGGAAACATGGGGGACACATGGGGGACACATGGGGGACACATGGGGGACACATGGGGGACACGTGCGGGACACGTGCGGGACACGTGCGGGACACATGGGGGACACATGGGGGACACATGGGGGACACATGGGGGACACGTGCGGGACACGTGCGGGACACGTGCGGGAAACATGGGGGACACGTGCGGGAAACATGGGGGACACGTGCGGGAAACATGGGGGACACGTGCGGGACACATGGGGGACACGTGCGGGACACATGGGGGACACGTGCGGGACACATGGGGGACACATGCGGGACACATGGGGGACACATGGGGGACACATGGGGGAAACATGGGGGAAACATGGGGGACACATGGGGGACACATGCGGGAAACATGGGGGACACATGCGGGACACATGGGGTACACATGCGGGAAACATGCGGGACACATGGGGGGACACATGTGGGGACACATGCGGGGACACATGCGGGACACATGGGGGACACATGGGGGACACTGATCACCCTGTCAGCAGATGGACAGCCAGCCCTAAGTTGCTACGACTTCTTAAAAAACACTCTTGAACGCCGCTACAGCACCAAATGCCCCAAATCCGTTCAGATTCAATCTTAGCGTCATGGCAGCAGTAATCACCTGGAGCAGCTGGGTTTTTTTTCTGGGCTGCACAGTGGTGCCGTGGTTATCGCCCCTGCCTCACAGCAAGAAGGCCCCCGGTTCAAGTCCCGGTTGGGGGACCCGAAACAGCATCACCAATAGGGCCCCCCCTCTGTGTGTAGTGGTCACTGGACAGCTCAACCCCTCCCCGTCCTGTTCCAAACAGGAAGTACCTGCAGGCTCCAAGAAGCCAAAACTCCATAGACTTCTATAGAGACATAAAGAGCTGTCAGTCATTCTATTGCTCGGAATAATTGTTCTTGCTCTGATACTTCAACATCTTTTTTCGAGTCTTAATTTTTTTCATGGTATTATTTTCTTTATCACAAGTTATAAACCGACCAATCAGACGCCCCAGTAAACATGTGGTGCTGGCCCCACCTCAAGGATTTGATTGTCAGTTTCTCCCGAGCTGCTTTTAGTGGAAGAGGTGTGGACTTCCAACAAGCTCACCCATGATTGGCGACTGTAGTTCCTGACTCAGACTAAATAAGACCAATCACTGTCGACTGGTTTCAAAATGGCGACGCACGTATCAGGAAGGAAGAAGACGGATTGGGCGTCACTTTCCGCAGAGCCAGGGTAAGGCATTTTCTATGGGTGCTGTCACACCTCACTTCATCCTGTGATAATATGTCAATGATCCTGAACCATCGCTATGATGTCACCAGTCAAGTCCAGTCATGTGACTTCAGCTGCTGAAGGCACAAAGAAAAAACCAGAACAGGCCACTGAGGCCTCACCTCATTGGATTCACTTGATGCAGATTCAGACATTTTCCTGTTTTTCTCTCCTAAAGTCATTTACATTCCGTTTATGCTGCTGAGCCCCCAGTTGACCCCCCTGGATCCGTAAAGGTTAATCTGTCTTCAAACCGGCCTCAGCTGCAGAGTCTGTCATGCGCCCCCAGCTCTGAGGCAGGGCCCGTGACTGGAGACGAACCACCAGGAACTCTACTTTCAGTCAGTCCCACCCCCCCTTGCCCCCGATCCCACACTGACACACTTTCTGATGTAAAGACCCCCTCCCCACCACCACCGCTGCAGATGATTGGCTGCTCCGCCAGCCTGGTAGTGACCTGGTTTTCGGTATGTGAGGGTTAGCTGCCGTTTGTCTCCTTTGGGCTTCCGTAGCTCCACATTGCTTCATTTTCCCACCTTTGAAGAGGTGAGGAAGAGGTTGGCAGCAGGTCCATTTATTTTTAGCCTTGCAGACCCCCCCTGCAGGAAGTCCCGCCTAAGGGTCAGTGGGTGCAAGACCTTTTTCCTGAGTTTAATGGTTGAACAAAAACAGGTTGACCCTGAAACGTCACAGCTGGTGTCGCAATTCTGCTTTTCACAACAGACAGGCGTGGGGGGGCGTCCACAGGAATGTAAAGAAAGCTTTGGACAGGTCGGTTAGTGATGCTTGTATGATGACAGTGGGCGGAGCCTCCTTCAGACAACCACAGGCAGAGCAGTCACCACCACAGAAAGAAGTTCTTTTGTCTTTTATCTTCAGCCTTGATCACGTCAGTGCGAGGAAGACTCTGGTCAGCAGAAGCGGGCGTCTCCTTACACTGATGACTGAACCGGATCCCACAGAACCGCCTGGTGATCCACAGAGTTCTGACCCAGTCACTCAGAACCTGCAGAGGTTCCTCTGCAGCTCTACTTGACCTGCTCCTTTACCTGGAGCTGCACCTGTGATGACGTCATGTAAACAAATACACCCCGCCCTGGGGCAGCTGCCTGCTGGGGGGGGCAGCCGGTCGTCTCATGCGCCACCAACCCCCACCCCCCCGCGCAAAAACAGACTCATCGTCGCGGGGTCCGTCAGGCCCGGCCCACCTTCTGCCATCGACCCCCTCCCCCACCACCTCGACAAAGAGCCCCCCCGGACCGGGGGAGGGCGTGTCGGGATGGTCGGACCTCTAGCAGCGTCCTCGTCTTTCCCGCCGTCTCCGACCGGGACTTGTGTCCGATTCCCGCCCCTCCCGCGTCCGGCGGCCCCTCCGCTCCCCGCCCGCGCGGAGCGCCACGACAGCCCGGGGATCGAGAGCGCGAGGCTGCGGGCCTCCGCGTGTTTACAAGCCTCGCGCTGCGGCGCAGCGGCCGCACGCGCTCGCGTGTCTGCGTGCGTGTGTAACTGGGGCTTACCCACGACTCGTCCTCGCTGCTCCAGGCGGCGGGTGTCGAACGGGACGCCGCGCGCGCCGCTCTGCCCTCCAGCCTCGGGCTTTGTCCTGCGGCCGTCCCCCGCCTTGGCTTTAGCTGCCCCCGCTGGGCCCTCGTCCTCCGGGGCGGCGCGGCAGCGGCTTTCCCGCGCCTGCAGCTGCAGCCGCAGCCGCCGGTTCTCCTGCTCCTTCACGGCGGTCTCCAGCAGCAGCGCGTTCAGGCTCGAGCCCACCGTCTTGCTGATTTCCTGGACGGCGAGCTGAACGACCTGCTCCAGCACTGACTCCAGCTGGCCCTGGAAAAACGAGATGTACACGGCCCCGTTCATGTCTGCGCCCCCTCCCCCGGGAGGGCCGTCTCATTCTGCGCGCGAGCCCCCGCTCCCTCGGTCACACACGGACTCGCTGCTCGTCGCTGTCGGGCTCCACGTCGCTGCTGCCCCGCGTGTCCACAGCCTGTTCGGCTGCTGCCGGAAAGAGCCGAGTAGCGGCGCAGCAGCATTTCCCGCCCACATGTTTTGCCTCGTTCGCTACGTGCACGCTCGCGCCCTTGCAGTCAGGGCGCGCCATTTTGGTTTGTAGATGGAAAGAGCAGCAGATCTTCCCAAATGTCAGACCCCCCCCCCAAAAAAAAGAAAGAAAAACATCCGGAAGGTCACATTTCGACGACAATCTTTAATGGTTCACTTTAACACGAGGCTCAGGTAGGAACTAACAATTAACGATCCCTTATCAGCTGTTTTTCACAGAACTCCAGAACATTCCTGCGTTATTACAGGGAGGCTTTTATTTTGGCAAGTTTGACAGCCACGGGTTTCCTGTTTTGGTGTTTTTAACATGTTCTGGTGGCTTTTTCTGATTAAAAGATTACAATTTCTTTTTTGAGAATGTCTTTATTCAAAACGTGAAACACGTCAAATGATAAAGCAACCTTTGAGACGTAGAAAATATGCTGGGCGGGACCACAAGCTCCCTGCTCCGCCCCATTTTTCTGCAGACAAATCAAATATAACTTTATTTGTATAGCACTTTTCATATGAAGCATAACACAAAGTGCTTTACACTAAAATAAAACAGATAGAAAACAAGCTCGACCATAAAAACACCCCCCCCCCCACACACACACACACACAGTGCCCCAAACCCCCTTAACTGATGGAAACCATTTGAAAACAGGCTGAGCACAGAGAAAGTCGGTTGGTGGACACGCTTATAGTTGGGTCCTCTTCCTCTGTGGACGAGCGCATAGCCAGTCTAATGCAGCATCACAGGCGGGGGCCCAGCTTCACCACAGCAAGGTGGCGATGCAGGTCCCCATCTAGAGCTGCAGCCGAGGAGGCACTGGAATTAAAAAATAAATATCAATTAAGCATTTGATAAAAGCAACGAACAATAAAACATAAAAATATTAAAATAAGGAATAAATAATCCAGTGTAAAATCATAAAATATGAAAAAATAGTAAAAGCAAGATACATTAACGTAATAAAAACTAACTAAAAGCTAATTTAAATATATGGGTCTTGAGCCTTTTCTTAAAAACCTCTACGTTGTCTGCGGCCCTCAGGTCCTCTGGCAGACTGTTCCATAAGCGGGGGCCATAGTGCTGAAAAGATGCCTTTTGGTTCAATCCAGAAATGATCTCCATCAATATCTTTGTTTTCCTCATCTCAGCTAGAATCTGGATCAAAACCGTACAGCTGGATGGCTCTGGGAAGAGGGGCGGGGTTGGTCACTCTCTAATGTCTCTACTGAACTCCTGCCGCTCTGCAGAAACTGTCCCAGAAAACGACACAGGTTCTTAGATTTTGGCCATCATCATCATCAGACGACGGAACGCTTTGGAAATGGATCAGAAGATGATCGGAGTGGGATTTTGACGAAAACATTTATATATGATGGCCCCATGCAGACCACACAAACATTTTTACACCAGAAAACTATCAAATCAATCCTGAATTCCACAGGGAGCCAGTGCAGATTTTAAAATGGGTGTAGTGTGTTCCCGCCCCCTGGTCCTCGTCTGCACACGTGCGTCTGAGTTCTGTAAGAGTTAAAGGTTGATATCCTTCCTCTGGGAAGACCAGAGAGCAGGGCATGACAAGAATCTAATCTGCTGGAAAGAAAAGCATGCCCCAGAACATGTGTGCTGACAAGAGTGAGAAAGGGTCAGACAAATGTTTTTGAGAAGAGAAATCCTGTTTTTGTCTTAGAATGTTTCAGTTTAGATAAAACGAACTTTCTCTTGTCTTCAGAAGCGATCACTAAAGCCCCTGTTTTGTCCTGGTTGGATCTGTTTGGATTATTGTAATGAAATGGATGAGTTTAGTTTTGGAGGAAAACTTTAATACCAACTTTATTTCCTTAAAACCAAAACTTTTCTTCTTTTGAGCAAGTTAGGCTTGAAGTCAATGTAAAGGAGATGTGCAGCAGACTCTCGTTTCAGCCATTAACTTGAATATCTGTTCTAAACAGGTTCTACAGAACATTTCAGTGCTGACAGATCTCATGCGTACGGAACCTGCAGACAAAATCTTCAGACGGAACCTGCGGACGGAACCTGCAGACGGAACCTGCAGACAAAACTTCAGACGGAACCTGCGGACGGAACCTGCAGACGGAACCTGCAGACAAAATCTTCAGACGGAACCTGCAGACGGAACCTGCAGACGGAACCTGCAGACGGAACCTGCGGACGGAACCTGCAGACGGAACCTGCAGACGGAGGCAGAGTTCTCCAAGCTTCTCCTCCATTGAAAAAGCTCTCTCTTGGAACTCTCTGTGCGCATGCGTATGGGAGGTCGTTGGAGCAGTTTATCATCGGCCCCGCCTCCCGCGGACGCGCGTGCCGCAGCGCAGTGACACGCCCCCTAAAAAGGGCTGCGCCTTTGCTTCGGGTTTTACGCCGCACAGAGGGCGGGGCCTGTGCGTGAGGCTCTGCGGTTCTGCTGTTGTGAGCGTAATATATTATGTCTATGGTTGTGAGCACACGCACGCGCGCAGTGTCCGCAGTCCTTCTGTAGCCTGCTGGTCTGAAAACGCTTTTACAGTTAAAGCTGCACGCACACCGACCGCGTCGACCCGCGTGCAAGCGACCACCTTTAATGAGAAGTCAATGCAAACGCGCGCGCACCAGGATTCCTGGTCAGCGCGTCTGGAACGCACGTTTGCTCGCGCTGCCACGCAAGTTTTTCAGTCGGGTCCCGAGCTCTACGCACATATCGGGCGCGCGCGGAATCTTCAATCCATTGAAGATTTTCACGCACAATCGCAGCCACGCAGCACTGTGGCCAATCAGGGGTTCGGATTTGGGAGTGGCGCGTGAGTCAAAAAACGGAAGTGTTGTAACCATGATCACGAAAGAGAAATGAATATTTGCGCTTTGTGTACGATGACTCCAAGACGGACATTTAAAGGAGCAGAGCCGTGAAAACAAGATCCGGAAGCGACGTGCGTGGATTTCCAGCCTCACTTCTCTCTCCAGTGCAGGCGGCGGACGAGCGCCGCTAAACAGTGAAACCACAAAAGAAGAATCCTCTCCCTGCAGCGACCTGCAGACCGCGCGTTCCCGCACGCGGCCGGTGTGCATGCGCCTTCGTGACCGTCACCCCACCGCCCACACGCGCGAACACGGAGCAGTGGAGGCAGAAACCCCAAACCGAACCCGATCCGGCTGTCTGCGGCTGCGCAGATCGTGGCAGCAGCTCCAGAGCCTCCGGTTCCTGCCGGACCGTCCATGTTCCGGTTGCTCTAAAACTTCACATCTTCCTGGTCAGAACAACCGTTGCTTTGCTATCCATCCATCATAAGCTTCGCCATTTCAGGGTCACGGCGCTGCCAGAACCAAACCTGCTCACTGATGGGCAAAGGTGAGGTTCACCTGGACGTGTCGCCCGCCTGTCGCAGGGTCACAGTCACATTCAAGACAAGGGAACGCAACCAACCCCCCCATTGAACTATGGGAGGGAGCCAGAGAAACTTATGACATCAACCCGGTTTTGATGCGGAGACTGATGAGTCTTCAGAGAGAACAGAAACGTTTACAGCCAGTGCTGATCAGTACCGCCCGTAGCGGGAAACGTGGAGGCTGCGTTGACTTCATTTGGAAATAAACCATTTTTTTATGAATGAAGTCACTCAGGCTGTGTCTGAATTCACTGACTACTGAAAAAACTCTAGTCTCCTGTATTTGAAAAGCAATTCAGGCTCATGCTCACTTTTTAAAAATAGATATTTATATTGATTTTAATCTAAAATATGACGTCCCCAATTTGTCAAAGTAAAACCTAATAAATACAAAGATTTTATGAAGAGTTTTCATTGATTCACTGTGTTCTGATGAAGAAGAATGGGATCATTAAAAAAAAGTAAAATGCATTTTTTCCACATGAAAAATCGTTCAAACACAATGCATTGTGGTAACTGTGTGGATGGAGGTTAACTGGTCATCTCACACCCCCCCACACTCAGCCCTCTGGCTGCCCTTCAGTCTGTTCAAGGAGAGTGTGCAGTACCAGCTGCTTCCAACAGGAGGAGATAAAGAGCAGAGAACGCTCTGACATGATGACCTGCACCCAGCAACAGACTGGTGACCTGTCCAGGGTGAACCCTTCTTTGCCCAATAGATTCCAGATTGGACTCTGGCAATCCCCAGACCCTGAAAGTGATACAGTGGGTAAGGAAATGGATGGATGTTTACCTTCAAGATTTTTTTTCCTTGATGGAAATCAGTGAAATACAGTTTTTGTTTTAGTCAAAATGGAAGCCTCTTGGATAAAGGTTTAAAAAAACTAAGTGTTACAGCCCTGACAGGCAGACCTGTCTAAAGTCTCAGGAAACACAAAAGGGACTGTATGAAGAACCAGACACCAGGAGACGAGGAACAGTTCATTAAAGAACTGTGTCCAGTAAAGAAAGAACAAAATGATTAGTGTGCTGGTTCAAAACAAAGGGAATAGAAAGCTGGCAGAACATAATAAATCAGGAGACAGCTGAGCCAGACACTGTGACTGTTGGAGTCAGCAGCTCCCTGCTAAGGCTGCATAACAAAGTCAAACTAGTGAAAACAAAGACTACCAAGGTCCAACACCCAAACTAAAACAACTAAACCCAGCAGTCCCAGACTGATGAGGACACAAAGGGGGAAAAAGAGAAAGAACCAAAGCAGCACAACTCCAAGTCAGCCTCCTGCTCAGTCTCCTGCTCAGCCTCCTGCACGAGCCTCCTGCACAAGCCTCCTGCACGAGCCTCCTGCACAAGCCTCCTGCTCAGCCTCTTGCACGAGCCTCCTGCTCAGCCTCTTGCACGAGCCTCCTGCTCAGCCTCCTGCACGAGCCTCCTGCTCAGCCTCTTGCACGAGCCTCCTGCTCAGCCTCTTGCACGAGCCTCCCTGCCCTTCTTGGAGGAGGCCTCCTCCGACTTCAATACCTGGCAGGTGCTGATTAAGATGATTATCCCCACCTGCCAGGTGAGCAGAATGACATGCCAGGGGATGCAGCACAGTTCAAACTCTAAACTTATGTAACTATATACATATACATGTTTTTTGTCGCAGCAGCAGGTCACGGGTTTGAATCCCAGCTTGGTTTGTGACTGATGGACTAAAAACCAGGGATGGGTTGAAATAACAGAAAAAATAGCTTATTGATTATGATGCATCTGTTCTAACAAACAAAGATGGTCTAAAAAGATCGTCTCCTGTGTGTCTCCACTGGTGTGTGAATGTATGAATGTCCCTCTGATGGTCAGAGGGATCTTCGGTGTGTACTGGCAGCCACGCCTCTGTCAGTCTGCCCCAGGGCAGCTATGAATACTTGTGATGTGTTGGTCACAAATGAAACGGCTCTAAGAGCCGGCTCCTCACTGGGAGCCATGTTTTTCCACTGTCTTTCACCCTCTATTTCTTCTTTTCCTTTCCAAACTGGATGTAATTGGTCAATACGTGTTTTCTTTATGCTGAGCGGGGTGGGTGTGTGTGTGAGATCTCATTGCACACGCGGCAGCAGCGCGTGAACCGAGTATGAGGGCGAGAGACGGAGGGAACGGCAGCTGCAACGGGAGCTCCCTCTGGAGGAAGACAAACGAGTGACACTAGAAATAGCAGCAAAATCTGAAACCATTTCACTTTTATTGAGAATATAAATGAAGAATGTAGAATCTACACTGGAGTCTGCAAGAAAACAGCTCCATACAGAACCAGCTCCACAACCAACCTGCACCTGAGAACTGAGAGAACCTTCTCCAGAACAGGACAGATCATCACTGACACAAGAAACCTGATCAGCTCCTCAGAGAAGCTGAGACATTTATTTCTTATACCTGTCCTTTACCTGATTAAAAGTCTTCTTTTTTTCCTTTTCATTTTGTACATTTAATTTGTATGTTGTGTTGTGCTCAGGCACATGCACACATAGGGCCCTGGGGGTGCTTGAGCACCTGCCCTTTTTGCCTCCTTTTAAAAAGTGCCCTGATGCCCTCTTTCATTTTAACTGTTCAAATTTCTATTAACATTTATTTTAAAAAAAAGCTCATATAAAATCTCCACGGTATTCTTCTGAGCTGCCACTTCAGTCTTTGTGGCCCCACTTGGATTCAGAGCCGTCACAGACTGACAGTGAGGGAAAGCGAAAGAAACTGCTGCCCCACGGAGAACTGAAGAGACGTGACAGGGAAGCTACGGTCTTCAAACTTTGAGTTCAGGTCTAACAAGTCGCTGTCCGCTGATTCCATGAGATTAAATTCTCTTGGAAAATTCTGAGATCTGGATGAGAAAAAACAAAACTTGTTCAAAGTTTAAAAGCCTTATTAGACAAAGAGGATACACGCAAACTGTGAGCGTGCAGAGAGATCTGCCACTGTCATTTATAGAGAGGCTAAGAAGAAAATGTACGAGTTCCCATGAGAATAGTTTAAGGAGTTTCAAAGGAGGAAGGCTTGGTGCCGATTGGAGTCATCTCTTATCTTTGCAGCTGTGTGCAGTCAGGCAGGATGGAAACACATGAAGCATTTTTAACAAGTATGAGTGCAGCAACATGACAATCTGTCCAGAGGAGAGAAAGACTCCTAAACATGTAAAAAAGTGGGATAAAAGGATGAAAGAAAAATCCTGGATTTTATAGCCAAGAGACTTGAAATACTCAGAAATTGCATCAAATGGTGGCTTTTTCAGAGAGGTGAGTCCAGGACAATTGCTTGGATGTACCAGCACTGCATTACAATGGACTTCAACAATGTTCCAGAAGACACTGGCTTTCATTTCACTGTCACAGCATACCTAATCACACCTGGATGAAAGCGGTGGTGCAGTGAGAATGCTTTTTTTCAGTTTCTCCTGCACCTTTAACACAATACATCCTCACCTGCTGCAGCAGAAGCTCCTCAAGACGGCTGCAACCACTCCCGGTGTCCTGCATCACGGACAACCTAGCCAACAGGCAGAAATATGTCAGCATGGGGGGGATCTGTCTCCAGTCCCCTAAACTGCAGTGTAGGGTCACAGCAGGGGACAGTGCTGTGTCCTCTTCTCTTCATGCTGTATACGTCTGACTTCCACCATGACACAGCGACCTGCCACATGCAGAAGTTCTCGGAGGATACGGCTATTGGGGCCTACATCAAAGGGGACCAAGAGAGGGAGTACAGCCGGCTGGTGAAGGACTTTGTGGCCTGGTGTAGAAAGAACCAACTGCAGCTGAATGTCCAGAAGACCAAGGAGATGGTTCTGGACTTCAGAAGGAAAGCTTGAACACCTCAGCCTGTGCATATAGAGGGAGACAGCGTGGAGATGGTACAGACCTACAAGTATCTGGGGGTTTTGTTGGACCACAAGCTGGACTGAACCACCAGCACAGACCAGCTTTAGAAAAGAAGAGCCAGTCCAGGCTGTACTCTCTCCAAAAGCTGCACTCATTTAACATTGCATCAAACTGCTGCACGTGTTTCAGCAGTGGCTGGTGGCGAGTGCTCTCCTCTAAGCTGTTGTGTGTTGGTGCAGCTTCAGCAAGAAGAACATCTGCCGGCTCAAAGATCATCAAGAGGGCGAGCTCTGTGGTGGAACTGAAGCTGGCTCCTGTGGAGGAGGTGGCTGAGCAGAGAACCCTGAGCATGAAATCAGAGCCATCGTGAGAAATCAGAGCCATCACGACAAAATCAGAGCCATCACAAGAAATCAGAGCCATCACAAGAAATCAGAGCCATCATGAGAAATCAGAGCCATCATGTGAAATCAGAACCATCATGAGAAATCAGAGCCATCATGAGAAATCAGAACCATCATGAGAAATCAGAGCCATCATGAGAAATCAGAGCCATCATGAGAAATCAGAGCCATCATGAGAAGTCAGAGCCATCATGAGAAATCAGAGTCATCACAAGAAATCAGAGCCATCATGAGAAATCAGAGCCATCATGAGAAATCAGAGCCATCATGAGAAGTCAGAGCCATCATGAGAAATCAGAGTCATCATGAGAAATCAGAACCATCATGAGAAATCAGAACCATCATGAGAAATAACAGCCATCATGAGAAATCAGAGCCCTCGTGAGAAATCAGAGCCATCATGAGAAATCAGAGCCATCATGAGAAATCAGAGCCATCATGAGAAATCAGAGCCATCATGAGAAATCAGAGCCCTCGTGAGAAATCAGAGCCATCATGAGAAATCAGAGCCATCATGAGAAATCAGAACCATCATGAGAAATCAGAGCCATCATGAGAAATCAGAGCCATCATGAGAAATCAGAACCATCATGAGAAATCAGAGCCATCATGAGAAATAACAGCCATCATGAGAAATCAGAGCCATCATGAGAAATCAGGGCCATCATGAGAAATATGAGCCATCATGAGAAATCAAACCATCATGAGAAATCAGAGCCATCATGAGAAATCAGAGCCATCATGAGAAATCAGAGCCATCATGAGAAATCAGAGCCATCATGAGAAATCAGAACCATCATGAGAAATCAGAGCCATCATGAGAAATAACAGCCATCATGAGAAATCAGAGCCATTATGAGAAGTCAGGGCCATCATGAGAAATATGAGCCATCATGAGAAATCAGAACTATCATGAGAAATCAGAACTATCATGAGAAATCAGAGCCATCATGAGAAATCAAACCATCATGAGAAATCAGAGCCATCATGAGAAATCAGAGCCATTGTGAGAAATCCCTGATATCATCTAAACAAGGCGTTCACTAACAGGAGGATATACAGTGGGATCAAAAGTTTGGTCTCCCTGCAGAGTTAGTCCCTTGTGTACCCCCCCCGGCAGCATGTAAAGGTTTTCTAGTAGCCTAGAATCTCTCCGTTCTTGTTTGAGGTTTCTTCATCCGTTCTTCCTTCCAAAAGTCTTCCAGTTCTTCCAGGTTTCTGGGATGTCTGTTCCTCACTGCTCTTTTCAGGTCTATCCATAGATTTTCAATGATGTTGAGGTCATGTGATTGAAGTTCACTGCAAAACCTTCAGTTTCTGTCTCGTAATGTAAGACAGTGTGGATTTGGAGGTGTGTTTAGGATCATTATCATTTATAGAAGTCATCCTCTCTTCAACTTCAACTTTTTCACAGATGATATCAAGTTAGAGTCCAAAATTTGCTGGAATCCATTCTTCTTCTACTGGTGAAATGTTTCCTGTGCCGCTGGCTGCAATACAAACCCAAATCATGATTGATCCACCCCCATGCTTAACAGTTGGACAGAGGTTCTTTTCATTAAACTCTGGACTCTTTTTTTCTCCAAACGTACCTTTGATCATTGCAGACAAAAAGTTCCATCTGGACCGGGTCGGTCCACAGAAATATTTCGTTCCTCGTGCCATCAGGCAATACAACTCTGTCCAAGCATCTAAGAAGCAATTGCTTTTAATATATTTAATCCATTGATTTTTAATGCAATGACTTTTTGTTTTTATTGTGTTTTTTGTATGCGTGTTTTAATGATTGTTAGCAGATGGCCACTTTTAAATGTCCTCAGGGATGAGTAAGGATCCTCTCTGACTTTGTCAGACCTCCATGAAACTTTCTAAAGTTCTCTAGATTCTAAATGTTTTAATGAACCCAAACATTAAGGCATGATCACTGAAGTTTTTGTAGAGCTTTTCAAAATAAATCAACCGAATCTCTTTGCATCATCCATGTCTTTCATGCATAGTAAATGAGATAAACACAGATTTCACTCCATGTAACAAACGGCTAAAAACATTAGCTGCTAGCTCTGTGTAGCTAACAGGCTAAAAACATTAGCTGCTAGCTCTGTTAAGCTAATAGGCTAGCAAACATTAGCTGCAAGCTCTGTGTAGCTAACAGGCTATAAACATTAGCTGCTAGCTACAAGCTATTAGCTGATAGCTAACCATTCTGTCTGTGATAGAATAAACGCCGGTCTCCAAAAGACGCTGGTTTTTCAATAAATGCCGGGTCAGCTGACATTTGTTTTAAATTAACGCCCTGGCATGTCTTTCTAAATTAAAACATAACAGTACAGAGATTTGAACCTGATTGGATCTAGAACAGTTTAAGTTGCGCACGAGAAACCGCTGTCGCCACAAACCCGTGTTTGTAACAACGCATGTTTGCTATTTGACCACTGAATGTTATTTTCTTTGTTGGTAGAAGGTAATATTTTCATTAATCTAGTTTTTATGGCCCGTGATCTACATGGAGACATGATCATCGATGTTTTTGTCTTTGAAAATAAAAAAAAAACGGATCTCTAAACATCATCCGTGTCTTGCATGCATTCCAAATGAAAAACAAGCTTCACGAAGGGATCAACAACATCAGCTCCTCCCACACGCGATGGAGAACACATTTTTGGCCAGGCCAACAGGTGAGCCAGAGAGGGGCGGGACACGCGAATCTCGTTCGGTGTAATAGAGCTTTTGGCCTCGTTCACACCTGCAAAGCAGCGTGGAACGGAGGCCGCGTCGCCCGGCGCCCTTGTTAATCTGTGGTGTAGTTCACACCAGACGCGAAGCGCCGCGGACCTCCGCGCTGGCTGCGTCCTGCAGGAACGTTTCTTGGGTCTATTTTTTGCAGGAGCTGCAAGTGATGTGCGTCAGTACTGGCAGGAAGTTACACACAAGAAAATCCGGTCAATTTTCAAAATATTCACATTAAAACACAGCGATTGACAAATGTGATCATATTTAGACAGTAGAGAGGAAAATAAACAAACAAACAAACAGACAAATACACACACAGAGGCAGACAGCAGTTGGCAGTTGGACAGAAACGCGTAAATGATTTTATCATCTTATTTACTTCCCATGATGGCGAAACCACAGCTGAGCGGAAACGCCTGTGACGTCACAATCCGTGTCTGATGTGAACTAGAGGTGAGCGGATGCCGCGCGCGCGCCTTTGCCTCGCAGCGCTTCCGCGTCCGGTGTGAACCAGGCATCATCAGTCCAGCCCGCTTCCACCCCCCCACCCCCCCCCCGCGCATGGAGAGCGAACAGACTGTCCTCCCCCTCCCCAATCCGGATCCGCTCACCTTAAAGCAAACACACCCCCCGCTGCTGCCGGGGGGGACCCTGACAGAAAGTGCGGGGGTAGGGAGGGAGCTGGCGCCTGCGCGGTGTGCACCTTCCCCTCCGCATCGCTCCCGCCTCCCTCCTCCCTCTCCCCCCTCTGCAGCATCAGTACCACCCCCCTCCCTCTCCGCTCGCTCGGTTTTCCTGCCGGGCTGCTGCTCTGCGCTGCGGGGCCACACTGCGACCGCAGAGGAGGACGCGAGGGTCCAACCGGAACCGGAGCCGCGGACGGGTTCTGCCCACAGAGCTGGAACACAACTCGCGAAGGGGGTTCACGCGCGCGCCCAGAAAAGCACCTGAGAGGAAGAAGCAGCAGCGTCACCGCGCGGTCTGGAACCGAGGAAGAGAGAAGCGGGCTGACGGGGGCTCGGAGCGCGAGACGACGAAGGACGCGGTGCTGGACCCCCCTCCCCCACCAGGAGCAATTCTCCGTTTTAGCGGCCGGTTCGGCGCGGGGACAGGATGAAGGACCGTACGGCGGAACTGCGAAGCGTAAGCTCCCTCTTCATCCTCATCTTCATCCCTGCAGGCCTCCATCTTGCCCCCTCCCCCCGCGCCTCGCGGCCTGCCGCGGCCGTTTGGGGCAGGTTTCTCTGCGGAGGCTCAGTGCTGTGAGTGCATGTGTGTGCGTGCGTGGTATGCGGATGGAGGTCGGGGCTGCGGCTCGGACCTCCGTACCTGCGGGGTCTTTCGCCTCCGCGGAGCGGCGCGTGCATGTGGGTACAAGCGCGACCATCCGAGCAGATGCTCATGCGGCTATGCGTGCCCGTGCGTGCGTGTCCGGTGATATAATGAAGAGGAGGGCCTGGTTTAGGAAGATGCAGTTATTTTTTTCCGGAGGCCGCGCGCCTCCTCCCGCGTGACTGTGGAGGCATCGTTCAGGGGCGGCAGAGAACATGCACGAGGGTTCACCCGCGAGCTCTCCGCCGCTCCTCCCGACCGGGTGACACGGCGTGGGGTGGGGGTGGACAGAGAAGCGCAGCCTCACCCTTCTGAGAGCGCGGCTGCGCGCGGTGACGCGTGCGCGGCACGCGTAGCGATGCGGCGTTTTCGGAAGGCGCGAGCGAACAGCTGATGCTGGGGGGGTGTAACTGCAGCAGCTGCACGTGCCTCCAGGTTCAATTGGGTTCATACGGAACCTAACAGAACCAAGTCTCGGTTCGGGTTGACACATCAGCAGCAGGCGGAGCTTTCCTTCTCCTTCATCTTCATCAGACCATCTCTCCTGTCTTCGCTTTGGTTCTTTCTCGTCCCTCCATCCTCTCCAGTGTTCTGGATCGGTTTGTTTTTTCAGCTGCAGCTTCAGTCATGAAGCAGGAAGAAAATGATGCTGGTTTCAGATCCGATCCGGGTGGACTCTTAGTTCTGACCCGTAAACCTGTGAAAGCGTAACAGCATTCATCCTGATGATCATCAGACGATCAGGTCACCAGCATCTCCCGTCCCACCTGACATTCCCGTCAGCCCAAAAGAACGTCTACTTTCTGGAGCTTGAGTTCAGGCAGAAACCTGCAGAACTTATTCTGTTTTGTGGCCTAACAGAACCTCCAAAATTCAGAGAGGAAGTTCACTGAAGAGACAAGAGGTCCTGAGGAGGAAGTTTGGGTCCAGAAGCATCTCTGTCTTCTTATGATTAAGACATCATGGAGGGGAGGTCTGTGTGTGTGGGGGCTGGTGTCAGATGTTCAGAGGCAGGTCATTCTGGGTCAGAACCAGAACGGATCTACAGATAAGTGATCAGGTACACACTCATTTTGTCCCTATGTGCAGTCCTGCATGGATCTTCTCAGGTCTGAATGAAACAGGCTGGCGCCAGACAACTGTGCACGCTCACGTGCATGGTTTCCTCAGAAGGAGGAGGTTCTTCACGGTCTCTGGGTTCTGTGAGGATGATGGTTCTGCTGACGGATGATGTCGAACTTTCAATCAAACATCTGAAGTTGTGTGATGACATTTCTGTCACCATATTCAGTTCAGAACCAACTGTTAGAACTTTTTGTCTTCATCTCCTCCAAATATTGTTCCACACATCCACATAAACACACTTCAGCTCATGAAAAAAGGGAAGTGAACCTGGGTCTTTCGTGGTTTTAAAGATTCTTTTCCATGAGGTTAATGTAAGAATCGACAGAACTCTCTGCTGATACAGGTCTCAGGTGTAGCTGTGCTTTGAGCATGATGCCTGAATGTCTGCATCAGAACGTCTTTATCAGAACGTTTGTGTCATAACGTCTGATAAAACTTTCTGACGCAGAAATTCTGATACAGAAAGTTTGTGTCAGAACAACTGCATTGGAAAGTACAGTATGTGTCAGAATGTCTGTGTAAGAACGTCTGCATCAGAGAACGTCTGCGCCAGAAGATTTGCATCAGAACGTCTGCGTCCGAACGTCTGCGTCCGAACGTCTGCGTCAGAACATCTGTGTCAAAACGTCTGCATCAGGATGTCTGTGTGAGAATATTTGTGTCAGAACGTCTGCATGTGAATGTCTGCATCAGAACATCTGCATCAGAACATCTGCGTCAGGATGTTTAGGTCAGAAAGTCTGCGTATGAAAATCTGCGTCATCTGAATGTCTGTGTCAGAATGTTTGTGTCAGAACTTCTGCATCAGGATGTTTGCATCAGAACGTCTACATCATGAACGTCTGCGTCAGAATGTCTCCGTCAGAACGTCTCCGTCAGAACGTCTGCGTTCGAACGTTTGCGTCAGAACGTCTGCGTCAGAACGTCTGCATCAGAACGTCTGCGTCTGAAGTTCCGCATCAGAACGTCTGCGTCAGAACGTCTGCGTCAGAACGTCTGCGTCAGAACGTCTGCATCAGAACGTCTGCGTCAGAACGTCTGCGTTACAATGTTTGTGTCAGACCGTCTACGCCTGAACGTCTCCGTCAGAACGTCTCCGTCAGAACGTCTCCGTCCAAACGTTTGCGTCAGAACGTCTGCGTCAGAACGTCTGCGTCTGAACATCTGCGTCAGAACGTCTGCATCAGGATGTCTGTGTGAGAATATTTGTGTCAGAACGTCTGCATGTGAATGTCTGCATCAGAACATCTGCATCAGAACATCTGCGTCAGGATGTTTAAGTCAGAAAGTCTGCGTATGAAAATCTGCGTCATCTGAATGTCTGTGTCAGAATGTTTGTGTCAGAACTTCTGCATCAGGATGTTTGCATCAGAACGTCTACATCATGAACGTCTGCGTCAGAATGTCTCCGTCAGAACGTCTCCGTCAGAACGTCTGCGTTCGAACGTTTGCGTCAGAACGTCTGCATCAGAACGTCTGCGTCTGAAGTTCTGCATCAGAACGTCTGCGTCAGAACGTCTGCATATGAATGTCTGCATCAGAACATCTGCATCAGAACATCTGCATCAGAACATCTGCGTCAGGATGTTTAAGTCAGAAAGTCTGCGTATGAAAATCTGCGTCATCTGAATGTCTGTGTCAGAATGTTTGTGTCAGAACTTCTGCATCAGGATGTTTGCATCAGAACGTCTACATCATGAACTTCTGCGTCAGAATGTCTCCGTCAGAACGTCTGCGTTCGAACATTTGCGTCAGAACGTCTGCGTCAGAACGTCTGCATCAGAACGTCTGCGTCTGAAGTTCTGCATCAGAACGTCTGCGTCAGAACGTCTGCGTCAGAACGTCTGCGTCAGAACGTCTGCATCAGAACGTCTGCGTCAGAACGTCTGCGTTACAATGTTTGTGTCAGACCGTCTACGCCTGAATGTCTCCGTCAGAACGTCTGCGTCCGAACGTTTGCGTCAGAACGTCTGCGTCAGAACGTCTGCGTCTGAAGTTCTGCATCCGAACGTTTGCGTCAGAACGTCTGCATCAGAACGTCTGCGTCAGACCGTCTGCGTCACAATGTTTGTGTCAGACCGTCTGCATTTGAACTTCTGCGTCAGAATGTCCTGCGTCACAATGTTTGTGTCAGACCGTCTGCATCTGAACTTCTGCGTCAGAACGTCTGCGTCTGAAGTTCTGCATCCGAACGTTTGCGTCAGAACGTCTGCATCAGAGCGTCTGCGTCAGACCGTCTGCGTCACAATGTTTGTGTCAGACCGTCTGCATCTGAACTTCTGCGTCTTAACGTCTGCGTCAGAACGTCTGCGTCAGAACATCTGGTGCATTGGCAAAACCATTCCCGATAATCCACTTTCATTGTCGTCTTTTTCATAGATGTATTTATTTGCATCCTCATTTCTTCATATCTGTACCATATTTTAAATTAGTATAATTGTTTTTTGTTGGCAGTTTACTTTGTTTTTTGCACACTTATTGCTATTATTATTATTAATATTATTATTATTATTTTTATGAGATTAGCTGGTCTCAGCCTAGAAAAATGTCCCAAGAACATGTTAAAAACACTAAAAACGTAATTTTCATTGGTGTGGGTCTTGAAAGAGAATGTGGATTTAACCAGACACATCCAAAAGGATTTTAGAGAGGAGATAAAATGAAAGTATTTTTACCCTTATTGAGGCAAAGGTCAAAGGCAGCAGGTTCCTCAGAACCAATGTTTCCTGCAGATAGAAGTCCTTAGTCAGACTGTGAGACGGTCCAATGGTCACACAGGATCCAATGGAATCCAATCCAATGGAAGAGCCAGGCTCATAGTACCTCTCAACATAAGTCAGAGCAGAGCTGTGCTGCATCACATTCAGGGATGGAGGTCAGCAGAAAGTACTGCATCACTGCTACAACAACAGTTTGCTCAGCAGAAACTTCTCTAATGTGTGGATGGAGTTTATTGATATTCTGCTGCTCATTGTTTGGGTGATCATTTCTACAACAACACACCAGGAGGGTGATCATCTCCTCTCTTTCTGTTTCACTGACCCTAGAAAAGGTGGAAGAAAAGTGAAGGAAGGGGAAGGCGGAAGCTGAGGATTCTCAAGCTGCGGATAAGATGAATCCAGTCAAGTTTGAATCCCTGAATTGTTTCCTGATCGGTTTCAATGAAAAGTAATGAAGCAAATTTTTATCCACTGACTCAATTCAAGCTGCTGCTGATTGGTGTTCTATAGAATGTGTAGAAGGTTTAAGATACAACATTGTAAAATTCAGACCACTGTTATGAAACACTTAGAGATCCATTCGGGTCGATTTCTCACTGACCATGACCCAAACAGAGCCACAAAGTTTCATTTCACACTTTAGGAATATAAGATACTGATTTGATTTTGTGTTCATGTTACTGTTATGATAAAAATGAATGAACTTTTGTTTTCTTCATAAATAAAACATCGACATAAATAAAAAAAAATAGATTTGCATTTTCAAAATGTGAAATACTTTGATGTTTTGACAGAGATTCCTATGATTTCCTTTCAAAATAAAAGACACCCAGTGTCACATAGGATCATCTCAGTGCCATTAATGTAGTTGTATCATGAAATGTCAGCAGGGATTTTAAAAAGTGGCTATATAGTTTATTTTACTGTTTGTGGTACATCTCTTCCAGAAACTCATTAATCTAATAAACCAAATCTAAATCAGAACCAGTTCAGTGATTTTTCCAATGATTATTCAATTAATCCATGAATCCGTGAATTGATTTATCCAACCAGATCGACCCGTCTGAGACAATTTGTTTATCCAGTCATCCTTTATTGTTAAAAAATCATTTAAAAATGGAAATATATATATATATATATATATATATATATATATATATATATATATATATATATACTATATAGATAGATATATATCTATATATATATCTATCTATCTAGATATATATATATATATATATATAGATATATATATATATATATATATATATATATATAGATATATATATAGATAGTATATAGATATATATCTATATATATATATAGATATATATATATATATATATAGATAGATATAGATATATATATATATATATAGATATATACATATATCTATATATATCTATATATAATTAGATATATCTATTTATTGATATATAAAATCAATATTGGAAGATGTCATCTGGACTGAGACATGGTCAGTTTTCCTATAAGATCCATCCCAGAACAACACATGTGATGCAGTAAAACTGATCAACCATCATTCCAGTCCAATGTGTGGAAACACTTTGAATGAACAAAGTCATGTGATCATACAGTGTTCTAGAATGTTCTAAGAATGTTCCTTTGGATTATTCTGATGTTAAAAACAGTGGAATGAACTTTATCAAACTCAAACGTGAATGAATTTGACATTCATTTTTGTTTACTTGTTTGTTTGTACACAGATTTATTTACACTTGATTATCTTGAAGAAACACAAGTATCTGGAAAACGTCACTGTTCAGTAGCAGGAATTTATCTCTGAGTCTCACTGTTGAAGTTCTGGATGAAGATGTTCTGATCCATTTTAGATCAGAGAATTGGATCCAACCTGATCAATCAAATTGAATCAATATCAACTATGAATTGGATTGTTAAAACGAATCGTTGCAATCCTACTGAATTTGTTCAAGAATTGAAAATTCTCCTTGTAATCCAGTGTGCTTTAAATGTTTATGCTTAATGACCTCCAATTCATTTTCTGTGGTAAACAGAGCTCAGAAATCTGTTGAAAAATGTTGAGTTCAACTTTGTTAAACTAGGAAGCCAAACAGCTTGATGGATTGTGGGAGCATTATGGGTACTGTAGTCAGGAGCCTCGCGGACAGATACATCCCGTCTTTCAACTGTTTGTGAATAAGATTAATCTTTCAGAATTTGTGTAAGGCAAAAATGGAACCTCAGGATGCAAAAACCGAGAAGGCAAGAATCTGGCTCATTAAAAGATGAGGATACAGAAACAGGACTTCTTGAGCTGGCTAGGTAGTGCAGAGGAGCAGGAGCACAGAAAACAGGGTCCAGGGAGGTTCAACAGGCAGGGCAGAAGACCAGCAAAGGCAAGGAAGGGCTGGAGACCAGAAGGAGACCAACAATTTTCTTGCAGGGAGCTGGTGAAGAGCACAGCAATTTAGAGGGAAACGGTCAGGTGTTGGTAATCAGATGATAGCTGGCAAGCTGAGCTGAATCAGGAGTGGCAGAAAACCTGATACCATAAAGTTTAAGTTACACTTTATTCTTTACTACGGACTCACTTTTTACTGTACGGTTACTTTTCAATCTTAAAAACTTAAAGGGAGTTAAAAGATGGAGGATAAAAGATGGAGGGGTAAAAGATGGAGGAGTAAAAGATGGAGGGGTAAAAGATGGAGGGGTAAAAGATGGAGGATAAAAGATGGAGGGGTAAAAAATGGAGGGGTAAAAGATGGAGGGGTAAAAAATGGAGGGGTAAGAGGATTGAGGGGTAAAATACAAAGAAGTAAAAGATGAAGGAGTAAAAGATGGAGGGGTAAAAGATGTAGAGGTGAGAGGATTGAGGGGTAAAATAAAAAGGAGTAAAAGATGGAGGAGTAAAAGATAAAGGGGTAAAAGATGGAGGGGTAAAAGATGGAGGGGTAAAAGATGGAGGGGTAAAAGATGGAGGGGTAAAAGATGGAGGGGTAAAAAATGGAGGGGTAAGAGGATTGAGGGGTAAAACATAAAGGAGTAAAACATGGAGGGGTAAGAGGATTGAGGGGTAAATACAAAGAAGTAAAGCTGAAGGAGTAAAAGATGGAGGGGTCCCCGATGGAGGGGTAAAAGATGGAGGGGTAAAAGATGGAGGGGTAAAAAATGGAGGGGTAAGAGGATTGAGGGGTAAAATATAAAGGGGTAAAAGATGGAGGATTGAAAGATGGAGGATTAAAAGATGGAGGATTGAAAGATGGAGGATTGAAAGATGGAGGATTGAAAGATGGAGGATTAAAAGATGGAGGATTAAAAGATGGAGGATTAAAAGATGGAGGATTGAAAGATGGAGGATTAAATGATGGAGGATTGAAAGATGGAGGTTTGAAAGATGGAGGATTGAAAGATGGAGGATTAAATGATGGCGGATTGCCCGATGGCGGTTTGAAAGATGGAGGATTGAACGATGGCGGCTTAACTGATGGCGGATTGAAAGATGGAGGTTTGAAAGATGGAGGATTGAAAGATGGAGGATTGAAAGATGGAGGTTTGAAAGATGGAGGATTGAAAGATGGAGGGGTAGAACATATAGCTCCGGGCCTCAGGTTTCAGACTTTTGTTTTATCAGAACAAAAGCTAATTTACTCCATTACACTGCTTTGGTTTTAGAACAGTTTCAAAGTTGTGTGTTAGTGTGTGTTTGTGTTCCTGGATAATATATGTGGTTTGTTTTGTCCTTCTGGTGCAGAATCAGGTGGGCAGGGCTTCATTTGTTTGGCTCTATTTACTCAGCACGTGCACGTGCACATACATGCAGAAACAAACACCTGCCGTCAACAGTCAGTTGCTATGGGGGTGGCTCTTTCATTGTGACTCTTTTCTAACTGACTTTTTTGTGCAGTAAAAGGATCTCTAGTTTACGGGGGGGGGGGGGGGGGGGGGTGTCACACGACAACTGGCTTTAGCAGTGTTTTGTTCGCCATCACTGACTTGTTAAAAGTCCGATCATCTTCGGATCTGTTTCCGAAGTGTTTCCAGTGATGTTTTAATGATGACAACATTTTTAGGCAGAATAAAAGAACGGATTTGTTTTCCAGGACAGCTTTTGTGGGAGTTCATTAGAAATTCACCTTTTGAGTTGTGGGTGGGACTGTTGACCTAGAAGTAAGCCTTAGTTGATATCCCATCATCCCCTTGTTTTTCCTCTCCCTCAGGCTAGCTTACAGCCCCTCACACTCCCAACCTAACCTTAGCGGTGCAACAAAAATGGCAACAATATCAGATCTATCCAGCCGTCCAGTTCTGATCCAGATTCCAGCTCAGACGAGGAAAACAAAGACGTTCATGGATCTGTTTGTCAGAATGCAACGGAGCAGGGAGACTTTTCCTTGCTGTGTCACAAATATGATCTTTTTAAACGACAGGTTTTTACTTGCTCCTGATTCACTATGATTTGAATAAAGACATATTCAGAAATGCAGCATTAATCCTAAATTATTTTAATAACAGTTGGGCAAGTATGTATTTGAACCTCCTTTGAACTTGTAAGTTCTCCCACTTATAAATCATGGGGGGTCTGCAGGCTGTGGGGAGGCAATCAGGTGATTGGCTTCACCTGTCTCCCTCCTTTTATCAGGAGTCGCTGCCCTTCAGTCTGTGTCAGTTTGTCTCGACCTACTATTAGATCAAGTGCCCTGTTCATGTGAACTCTTGCCTCACAGACCTGGGTTTCTGTCTCAAACCTATTGTCTACTTTTGACCCCCTTTACCTTTGAGTCTGGTCCCAGCACCCCCGCCTAGTCACACACTGACTCCACTCTTTCTGCTGTTTCAGCAGCTGATCCTGGTTCACGAGTTTCTACTGCCAAGTAAGGGCCCAGTCACACCGTCCGAACTTTGCTGGAACGTACCTGAGCGGCAGGGAGGGGCGCCGAATTTTGACAACTCTCGTCACCGCACACAAAATGGGGAAAAAAAACAGGGAACCAGGGAAAACATCAGGCCATCAATGAGAATGTTACTGAAGAGTCTCACAGTCATGAGAAAACTGGACTGTCAAACTCCACATGACCTTTGGTCAGAAACTCCTATAAGGAGGTTAAACTCTGCCTCACACAGCTCAGGGTTAGGATGAAGATGGTTAATGGGTTCATTTTCTGGTGAAAGGGTGATGTCACACAGGAGTCTGCTTCAAACACTAACCAAAGGTCAAATGTGCCCCTCCCACATCCACTCATTTCCCCACAGAAGTTAATGATAAATGAGGAAGCAAACTCTAAAACACAGGTTCAGCCAATCCGGAGACAGAGGAGGCGGAGTCAGCGACAGTGAAGACAGAGAAGGTTCATGAGTCTGTCCCCAGACGCTGAATAAAACCACATGTGAGCTGTTTTTAACATGGAGGCAGGAACGCCCCTCCCACATGGCCTCCAGGGCGGAGCTTTGTTGACCAGTGTCATAGTTTCAGGCACAGATGGTTTTGAATCATGAAGATAAAGCGTCACTGTAAGAAACGGCGAGTTTTCATTCAGCTGCTCCACAAACACCCTTTCAGATTAAAATCTCTAAGCTCCTGGATAATAAAATATGAGATTCATTTCTATTCAATCCCTGATTAGGAACTTACTAAGTGATGAGAAAGATGATGACATCACAGTCATAAACAGTTTGATGTTTCTTTCAAATGTCTGCCTTCTATGTTGGAGAACGTTGCAGTTCTATGATTAGAAAACGTTCTTCGTCTGGTTTTTATTCATGGATTTCTGCAAACACTCGTCTTCTCCTGCCTCACGTTTCTTGTGCATGACGTTCTTCTGAATGAGACATCAGGAACAGGATTGCTGCCAAAGCTCCACACGTTCTCCTGCAGAACGTCCTTCAGATGCTCCAGTGTGGAACTCTTTCTCTGTGAATACATTTGGACTTCAAACAACAAGCACCCCTGGTCCATTACCATAAAAGCTCCCCCCTTCATTCTGTTCCATCTTTTCTACCACACACACACACACACACACACACCCCCGGCATCTTGACTATAGAAAGTATGGTTTATTTATAGAACGTGTTCTGCCTGAGTGTTTGTGTTCTGCTTTTGTTCCTCATTAGGATGTGGTGGAATGACCCGTCTTCTATTATCCCTTCACCCTTTTATGATCTTTGATGCTTAGCTGGTTCCACACAGAGGTTACACAGAACTTTTCTGCTGTAACCGAACACAAAACACGTCAGGGAGACGAAGAAAATGTGACAACAGGAAAAAAGCGGACGTTCTGGTTTTGCTCTGTGCTGTTCTGGACTGTCAAACTTCTTCTGACCGTCTGTTTTATTACCAACATGGAGAGTCAAGTCCTGGTCCAATTGGTTCTGCTGTATGTGGAGGAAGACCATGATGAAGAAACTCAGGGTCTCCTCTTCAGACAGACTCAAATATCTTCTCTGGTTGGAAAAGTGGGATTCATAGTTTGCTGCTCTTCTGGTAGTTGGGAAACCTCACCCCCAAGTTCTTATGCAACCAAAGTGTGTGTGTTTTCAGTACTATGTGCATCCGAATCACATTATAGAAATGATCCTGATCAGGGGTGTGTTTATTTCTGAGCAGCATTGAAAGAAACTGTGTCAGCCTCTCTTACATGAGCTGGGAGTTTATTCCATAAAACAGGAGCTTGGTGGATAAAGGCTCTACCTCCAACTGTGCTTTTAGAGATTCTAGGAACCACAAGCAGTCCTGCATTTAGTGAGTGAAGTGTTCTGTTTGGTTGGTAAGGCTCTATGAGATCTTTAATATAGGATGGGGTCATATCATTCAAGGCCTTATAGGTTAGCAGGAGGATTTTGAACTTGATTCTAGATTGAACTGGGAGCCAGTGAAGTGACGCTAACACAGGAGTAATGTGTTCTCTTCTGTTGGTTCCTGTTAACAGTCTAGCTGCTGCATTTTGAACAAGCTGAAGACTTTTTAAAGAACTTTTAGGACACGCTGCTAGCAAAGAGTTACAGTAATCCAGCCTAGATGTAACAAATGCATGGATGAGTTTTTCAGCATCGCTTCTAGATAATATGTTTCTGATCCTAGAAATATTGTGTAGGTGAAAAAGTTCTACAGTTTTACAAGCCTGTGATATGTGAGACTTAAATGATAAATCCTGGTCAAATAAAACCTCCAGGTTTCTAACTGTGGGATTGGAGGCTATATTTACACCATCCAGGGAGACCATCTGAACAGGTAGGGCATCTCTGAGGTATTTTGGACCTAGTATAATGACCTCAGTTTTTTCTGGGTTTAGGAGGAGGGTCATTAACTGCCATCCAAATCTTGATGTCACTAATGCAGGCACTAAGTTTCTCTAAGCGGTCATTCTGGTCGGGTTTAATGGATAAATACAACTGTGTATCATCTGCATAACAGTAAAAAATAATCCTGTGTTTCCTGATTATATTCCCTAGAGGCAGCATGTAAAGCATAAACAGGATGGGTCCTAGAACTGAGCCCTGTGGGACTCCGTGGCTAACTCGACTATAATGGGAGGAATGTCCATTTACATGAACAAACTGGTACCTATCAGATAAATAGGATTTAAACCATTGAAGGGCAGATCCTCTGATCCCTATGTCATGCTCTAGTCTCTTGAACACAGTCTCTTCCAACTGCTGGAGTCTTTTAACTATGGTTAGATAATGAGTTGGCTGTATGATTGGCTGCCATTACAGTTAGAGGGTTCAAATTCCAAGTGGGTTCTTTCTGTGAGTTTTCATGTTCTCCTGGTTCCTGTGTGGTTCCTCCTATGGTCTACAAGCTCAAATCATAGGTTCATTCATGACTCTACATTGTCTGTATGTGTGCATGTGAGTGCGTTTGCTTTATGTGGCCTTGCGACAGACTGGTGACCTGTTCTGGGTGGCTGGGATGGCTCCAGCATCACGACGACCCCAAAAGGGTCATGTTCAAGTTCAGCTGGTTTGAACTGGTGTTCAGTTTACTGGTTTTTGCCAGCAGCCTGGTCTTCTGCATTTTGGCTTCATCTCCAGTCAGTTACTGATCCTCACCGCTCTGATTTTTACAGAAATCAGAAATGATGCAAAGAAATCTAAAGATGCATAAAAATGTTATAAAACAGGTCTTTATGTTAAAGACATGGATTTACATTTTACATGTGCTAGTTTTTCATGTCCAGTTCCCTCATTTATCACATGAGTTTGGTTCTGAAATGATAAATGAATCTTTATTCTTTCCAATAATTCTAGATGATTTAAGGATGTAAAACTCATCCCTACAAACTTTATCCACTTTTCTCAGACAGATGGGAACATTTGCACATTTTTCTTTCAAAGTTCAAATTTTCATAGAAAAATGAGTCCAGTTTTATAGAATGAAAACAAAGATCTGATCACAATCAAAGATTTATGTAGATTTGGCAAAACGAACTTATTCAGTGCAGGAGACACGGCACAGAGGAGCTTTCTTGACAAGGTCAACAGCCAATCAGGATGCAAAACACAATGCACTGAAAAAAAACAAAAATGGCGTTAAAAACATTCATGAAACAGTGAGATTGTGACAGATGAACCAGGATGTAGCGAGGGACTCCTGTCTTCACCTCTGACCCTGACTAGAACCTCCCTGAACTTTGGATCCGTGTTCAATAACTAGCATTAGCAGTTAGCGCTCACACTCAGATGATCTTTCTCTTCAGCTCCCAAATTCCAGAATGTTTGAATTGTTCTAGTTCTGCTTGAAAAACCTGCAGGAAACGGCTCAAAGAACCCAAACGTCCCGTCCTGTTCTGATAAAATCTTCAAAACACAGACACAGACTTTGGTTTTTATGAAGCAGAAAGTGAGCTGCTGTTTACCTTGTGGGTTAGCGAGCAGGTCACATGACTGAAAACTGAACTGGTCTATTGTTGCTTGTACTTTTGGGCAAATATTAAAGCAACTGGACATGTGAAGGTTTCCGCTGATACAGAGCGCTAGTTTGAACCCTTTTAAAGCAGCAGATTACTGTCCGACACCCCTCCCCCATGACTCCTTGCTGCAACACCCCTCCCCCCAGCATTCCCCTCCCCCACCCGTCCACCATTTCTGTTTCTGCATCTTCATCCTTCTGTATCCTCATCATGTTTTCACCTCTACGCTGCCAGGAGGCGCCACGGTTCACTCAGTCGGGTTAATCTGGTTAATGTGCCTGTAAACGTGCCACAGACACATGTGTCATCACCGCTACACGGTGGGGGGAGTCATCGCTGATGAGGGCATCTCTGTCCACACAACAACTGTCTGACCTCATTTACAGAACTAGAACTTCATCAGAATCACGAAAAGGGATAATTATCTCTTATGGGGAAAGAACCAGTTTAAGGTAAAAAACTGGTTGAAGAAAATAAAATAGTTTAAGGGAAAGAATCAGTTTGATTAATGGACTTGTTCAAGAGAAAGAACCGGTTTCAGGGAAAGTGACGTCCACATGAAAAAGCAGAAGAAAAGGATTTCTTTTGTAATGGAGGAGAAGCTCGGTTGCAGAATGTGAGGTCTTTGGAAAGCTGCTTCATCCTCACTGTTGCCTCCTCCTCCTCAAATGGTTGGATAAATAGCAGAGCGACTGTGTCTTAGCTGTTATGTAATCATGTTCAGATATCAGTCAGGACCCAGAACTGAGCCTGAAAAGCCAGCCTGCCTCACATTCGTCTCATTACAGGGGTTATTTTCAGGAAATGTGCAGCTCTTTGATGCTTCAGACGATTAGCTGATGTTGCAAAAGCGAAATGAGCAAAATGTTTCTGAGGATGGATCTTGATCTTCTGCTCGTCTCTTTGTTGTCCTTAGCGTCGGTTTGACGTTTTGGTCTGTTTGATTTTCTTTTCACTCATTCTGTAATTTGAATCCAATTCTGTCGGCGGAGTTTTGGCCCCTTGAGGCCCCCGTTCCTCACATGGGCCTGTCATTATGCTGGACTGCTGTCAGCAGCATCAGGACTCCTTAAGTCTTCTCTATCGGGGCAATCCCATCCGATTCCTCTTTCTTTGGTAAGAAGATACTAAACATGTGGTTAGTGAACTGCAGTATCTTCGTTAAACCATTTGGTCTAAAGTAGTTGTTGTCAACAATATGAGAGATTTTGAGAAGTGCTTGATCACGGACGTCTGAACAAATACATGGACTAATAGAATAGCTGAACAATTTCAAGAAAGTCACGGCACCCGTGATCGTCCACTCTCTCTAATCTTCAACTGTGACCCTGATTTCTAGCAGAGTTCTGACCTTCAGAAAACGTCCTCGCTGCAATATCAGCTGCAGAGGAACAAAAATCCAGACAAACAATGTCTGCAGACTTAACACAGAAGAAAAACTTAATAAACTCTCTGAAACCCAGAAGAACAGCTGTAATCAGGCAGCACAAGAAGGAATAAAATCCACAATCAAACAGAATATTGACCTCTTTATTGTGCAGCATCATCATATAATCACAATAATAAACTTCCTGAATTAATTATTGATGATTGTTAAATTAAATGATCTCTGATCATCACTTCACTTGGTTTCCTAAAATTTGACTTATAACTACAGATTTTTGTAGTGAAAACTAATCTGCACAACTAATTGATACTTGATCTATTTTCATTTTTTATTATTATTATTTTCTATGGATAAAAATCTGCATTTTTTTTAAATTTTGATACTTGATTTATATTGCTTTTTCTAATGAAAACATGTTTAAAATTATCTGAACATACTTTTAAACTTAGATATTTGATCCGCATATGCTATGATGAATTCTGAAATAATTTTATGTCAAGTGTCATGATCATTAAGTATTTCATTTTGTCATGTGATTTATTGATGCTTAAGAATTCGTAATGACCTGAATTGGTGTTGGTAATGACTAACGCCAGGTTCATACTGGACGCGAAACGGAGTGTGATTTTTTTTTTGCCATCATTGCCAGGTTCTCTACTTCTGCAATTAGTTTTACGTTGTCCATCTTGACTTGTTGAAAACTGCTCTCTGACTCTCTCTTGTTGTTTGTTCGTTCACATCCACCCCCCTCCCCTCTGTGTGTGTGTATTTGTTTTTTTGTGTGCAGTGTTTGTATGTTTATTTTCATCTTGACTGATTAGATACAAAATTTTTTATCACATTTGTCAATTGCTGTGTTTTATTGTGAAAATTTGGTTATATTTTGAAAGTTGAAAAGATTTTCTCTTGTGTCTTGGTGTAACTTCCTGCCAGTATTGACGCTGATCACTTGCGGCTCCTGCAAAAAATAGACCAGACGCCAAAATGTTCTACTGCACGGCGCGAGCCGGCCACAGAGGTCTGCAGCGCTTCACGTCTGGTGTGAACTACACCACAGGTTAACAAGGGCGCCGAATGGAAGCGACCTCTGTTCCTCGCCATTCCACAGTGCTTATGTGTCTGGTGGGAACCAGGCGTAAAAGTCTGATTAGAGGTTATTAACACAATATTTCTAATATACGTAAATAAAATGGTTAGGCGAATACGAGGTGGGATTAGATACGTTTGCTTCCTTCTACTCCCTTTCAAGCAATCTACAACTATGGAATGTTTGATATGTCTTTGTATGGATTTAAACCTTTGTTGATTGTACTGTTTATGCACTATTTCTACTTTGATTGCTTGACATAAACCGTTTCAAATCAAATAAAAACTTTCAGTACATAAGCTAAAGCTAGCAGCTGCTGGGCTAACTGTATGGGGTTTGCACTAACGCTAAAGGGAACTCAGAGGAGAGTTGGAAACTGCTGCTCTGTGCCCGGGTCCCATCTAGGTTAGTCAGGTTGAACAATTAATGCTCGCAGAAATGTTCTTAGTGAGAAAGAGCGACGCTGTCCACAGTGGGATGGATGGTCTCAGCCTGAGACCGCGCTTTCCCCAAAACACACTCCAGTTGTCAACAAAGCCAACGCCGTTTTCTGGGCACATCAAGCTAACCGGCAGTTACATGATGAAAAGCAGCTGTAAATTTCATCACTGATTAGGTTTGGTAAGAGACCAGAGAAAATGACAGGATCTGACATCGACTTAGCAAGTTTACACACAGATTCTACGTTTAGTTTAAGGACTTCTGATTGTTTCCGTCAGGCGTCGTTACCGTCTGCGTGAATCACAACTCGACGAAACCTGGACTTACTCTGGGCTAACATCCTAAGGTTTCCTTCAATGTCACCAACTCTGGCTCCCAGATAACACCTGACTTTAGCCGCTGTGAGCTTCACATGGTGCTAGCTAGTTTAGCCCTGGTACCGTGGCCCGCACTGCGAGTAACAACCTGGCTAACAGGCTCAGTATCAGGCTTAGCATTCACTTTGCGGAGCCGCGCTTCTAACCGTTCTAGTCTGGCCTCCAAATCTAAAATAAGGCTACACCTAGCACATCTACCACTATCTTTACTAAAGGATCTTCACTGAACATATGGTACATGACAGAGGGATGAAGACAGAAGAAGTAGAGGCCATGCTAAACGCTACGCTAAGGCTAAGGGGAAGTAACTACGTCACAGACTGCTTAGACAGCATGGTCAACAAATGTTTTGTCACTAAAATGATAAAGATGATACTTAGAATTTTGAATACTAAACCTGATAAGACGAAGTTAGATATTAGCAAATCAATCAATGACCAAGCACTGGTTAAGGCTCACCCAGAAATTTGATTTTGTGAAACATTTTTATTTAAACTGTAACATTAATGTTTCATGTAATATTTAATTCAGTTTGTTCAAATCATAATGGAATTATCGCCAAGCATGATTCTGCTTGTGTCAGTGCTCTTCCTCCTAGGGGTGTCTCCTCTGTCCTCTGCTGTCACATCCAGAGTAGAGAAACTCTGAGAGGATGACTTCCACAGGGAAGGGCCCCATGATGCCTTCAGGGACCCTGTCAGAATTAAACTCACAGAGCTGTAATTCTGCCTGGCTGCACTGCCAGGTCCCAAGAGCCCATCCAGAACTGAACCCACAACTGGATCTGAGGATTTTAAATCTAACGTTGAAGAAGCTCAGTCTGATCAGTTCTGTAAAGACTTGAACTTGAACCATCAGGAAAAGACTGTTTTCCATGTTTTATGCCACAAACCTTTGTCTGCTGAATCCAACAGAATGGAAGTTTAACATTTGCTTTGCTATCCTTCTGTTTTTCCACTTCTTAGTACATTTGACAAAAACAGCTTCACTGTCAACAACAAACACTAAAATTCCGATCCTCACTGATCAGATTTAACCTTCTGGATTTCTGATTTCTCTTCTTCTGAAGCTGATTTTCACAAAGGACGAGGATTTGACAGTAAAACACAGTCTTTCAAAATTTACTTTACTGTCAGATTTTTCAGGAAAATCACTGTTTTAAAATGAAAGGAAAAGGGAAATTGGAAGGCTTCAGCTCTCAGTGTGAGGGGCTGGGTCACCACTGTAGTATCAGCTAACTGAACAGTGAAAGCACATTTTGGGTAACATCTTTCTTCAATAACTCCATAAACACTTTTCAGTTTTATTCATGGCCTTCTCTTAAGATCAATTCTCAATCAATTTTCAACCAACTATTCCATTGACACGCCGTTAAGAATGAGAAAAATGCAGAAAATGAAAATGGGCTAGCTGATGTAGCATGCTAGCCCATTAGCCACGCTAATTGGAGTTTTCTTTAGTATTTGTGCAGAAACTTCAGGTGTTTGAAATGTAAGGATTTCATGAGTCGTCGTTTGTTATTGTTAAAATAGTCATGCTGGTCTTGTCTCTTCCTTTGAAGTGGGAGTCCTCTGCAGCACCCCCTGCTGGTGGCTTCACAGTAAATCCACATGAGACCATGTCCATCCTGATAGCTGTGTCACACAGTCTGTTTGACTTTGTGCTGGAAATCATTTCATTTGTGTTTGAAACTGATTATCATGTTCTAAAGAGAATTACTAACAGGAAGCCTGGCGAATCTTGTTAGACACACTTGGACCCCTGGGATTCCTGTTTTTGTCATGTTGTGAAGCCCTGAAGGACCGCTGAGACTCTCAGCTCAACACAAATTCTCCATAGCGCTACAACTTCCTCAGTCTCACTTTTATATATGAATGCAAACGAGGGAAGAAGCTCAGAGCGTCACAACAAATATGTCAGTTGTGCTAAAGCTGCTGAGACGCCGTCATTCCTGGCTTTTACTTTGCTCCAACAATGCACCAACAATAGGCTCACAAGGCCAAACTGACCCGTCGGAGCCGTCGAGTCCAGACACGCCTGCAGGATGGAAGCTTTGGAGATGTTTATAAGCTGAAATCTGAGCCAAAGGTCACAAAAATGTTGGAGGATCATTCTAAGAAAACGTTTTGATCCAGAGAAGGAGCTGTGGTCACTGAAGTCTTCAAACAGAACAGAAAACCCATGAACTGCTAATTCTGTCAGGGGTTCTGCTCAGATATGGACTTGGACTCTTTCAGGCATCGTTTGAGGCCCAGCTGAGGATTCAGGCCTAAAGCTTCCAGGTGCAGGACCCCCTGAAACTAGAACCTGGAATCTGGTTTAAGAATAAACCTGACTCACATCGCAGCCAGTGCCTCTGAGCCGCTCTCCATCCAGATCGTTCCTGTCAGAACTGCTAGAAGAACAGTCTTGGAAATATTTCCCATCAGGCCATGCGTGTCTGTGAGCAGATAATGGCGGGTGCCGGGTGTTTTTAAGGCTCCTGATGGCCGTGGCAGATCAAACTTATCAGTAGAGAACAGACCCTTTTGAGTTCACCATGATCCTCCTTGTTCACGTGTAAATTTGAAGATCTAACCCCCTCATAGCTAGTGTCTAATGTGCTCATCTCTAACGCCATCAGAAGAATTTCCTTGTTTTGGAACAGTCAACCTCAAAAGGAACCATGACTAGTTACAGATGAGAAGCAGGCTGGACCATCTGGTTGGAAGGTCAGAGACGAGTTCATTACAGAGAGACAAACATGTTTTTACTACGGGATGTCAAAAAGTCTGATAACAGAAATGTTAAGATTGTTGTATGTTGACTTTATGATCTTCATTCAGTTTGTCATAAACGTGAACCTCTTGCTCTCTATTCCATAACAGTTGTGTCAATAAAGTTTAAAGATCTGACTGATCAAATGACCAGACAGGAAAATGTGCTTGTGTTTCCATGCAGTAATCAAACTCCTCTTACTCTGTTGTGTGCAGGCTAAGGACAGCGACGATGATGAGGAGGTGGTCCAGGTCGATCGGGACCACTTCATGGATGAGTTTTTTGAACAGGTCAGCAAATCACAAACATTCATTGACACACAATCAAAGACACATATTCACACAAAAGCACTAAAACAGACGCAAGTGTGTTACTGATGAAAAGGTCTGATTGAGGTTCTGACGGGTCAGACAGATGTTAGTTGTGGTTCTGACGGGTCAGCAGCCTCTTCTACTGACTGATGTTTTCTTTTTGTCGCTGCTGGCGCTGAGTCTGTCGTGTGCATCAGTTGTGCGTCTGTGTGTCCAGGTGGAGGAGATCCGCGGCTGCATAGAGAAGCTGTCGGAGGACGTGGAGCAGGTGAAGAAGCAGCACAGCGCCATCTTGGCCGCGCCCAACCCTGATGAAAGTAAGGCTGGAGCTCCGCCCCCACGCCCTTGTCCCCGTCCCCTGGAAGCTCCTGCTGCAGTCAGCATGAAGCGGGAAGCTGTCTGGGTCTGTGCACGTTGTGTCTGCATGTGCATGAGAATGTGCGTGTCTGAGCGCGCTCAGAAGAGCTGCAGCCTTCAGTCCAGGAAGATCCCCCATCTGAACATCTGAGCAGCTTCCCGTCCAAAACCTGATCTGAGCCTCAGTTCTTGAGGAACGTCATGGAACCCAAAGCAGAAGAATCCCAGATGTGGACAGATGTGATCACAGTTCAGGCTGGAGGGTGGGCGGGGCTTGGTTCACTAAAGGTTTGAAACAATGACATTGAGAAAAAAAGGGTTCTGGTCTGATCTGAACTGGGTTTCCTTTGGCTGGGTGCAGTAACAGGAAGTGGTGGGGGCTGGGGGGAGTCCTGCATTTCCTCTTCAGAACTGGAACCGTTCAGAGAACGCTTTTGCTGCTTCAGCAGTTCTGGTTCAGGTCAGTACACCTGCCAACCACTGGGGGACATCACTCTAACAGTGGGAACTGGTCTAACTTTCCCTTTCAGAAAAGACTCGATGACATCATATCCGATCAAATCAGCGGTGCCTGATCACCCAGCAGGTCACATGACCCTAAGGCTTTTGTCTGCGTTCTCAGGTGGTCATGTTGGGGTGGCGGCCTGTGGGCAGGTGCAGGCTCTCGGCGCCCTCTGCTGGGGGTGGAAAGACAAACGTTTCTGGTTGGCATGGCTTCAGTTGTGTTGGTTCTGCATGTTTTGTTCCTCATCTCAGGTGTTTCCGTTGCATGCTGAATGACATTCTTTGTTCTCCGCCCCTCCCTTGCCCCCCACCACCACCTTGTGGTGGTGTTGCATGCCGACGTGGTGCCTGCATGTTTAAACTGCTCAGACGAGACCCTGAGGGTAACCGCACTGGACAGGTGAGTAAAAGTCACTCCACTCAAACCTGAGCCACACCTGTCCCGACTGGCTCCGCCTCCATTATCTTCATCGTCCTTAAGTTTCTGCAGCTAAAAGTTAGCAAATGAAAAGTCCAAAATTCTATTTGTAATCTTGAAAATCTGTTTGAAAGAAATGAATGCTTTAACCAAAGTTATGGAGGTGATGAGCTTTGATCAGTAAAAAATCCAAATACGGTCATAAAATAGGTCAGTGTGAGCAAAAACCAGGTTCCGAAAATCAGAAAACATCTCCTCAGACTCTCAGGGAAAGAAGCCCAGTCCGGACCAGCCAATCTCATGACAATGAACACACCAGAAACAGAGAGTTTCACACCAGAACCAGAGAGAGTCACACCAGAACCAGAGAGTTTCACAACACAAACAGACAGTTTCACACCAGAAACAGAGGGTTTCACACCAGAACCAGAGAGTTCCACACCAGAACCAGAGAGTTTCACACCAGAACCAGAGAGTTTCACACCAGAACCAGAGAGTTCCACACCAGAACCAAAGAGAGTCACACCAGAACCAGAGAGTTTCACAACACAAACAGACAGTTTCACACCAGAACCAGAGAGTTCCACACCAGAACCAGAGAGTTTCACACCAGAACCAGAGAGTTCCACACCAGAACCAGAGAGGGTCACACCAGAAACAGAGAGTTTCACACCAGAAACAGAGAGTTTCACACCTTCACATAACAACCACCATCCCCGCCCCCCTGCAGCTGCAACAGAACATTTTGGTCTGATCCAGACCAGACTGCAGAAGCAAGTCTGGGGAGGCCTTTTCTGGAGGATCAGAACTTCTATCCTGATGGAAGATTCTGGAATCCTTGACATGATGTTTGATTTACCTGTGAATGTAACCCGGAACCCGATTGGACAGAACTTCTATCAGCTGAAGGGCCGACTGCTCACTCCCAGCCATCATGTAAAACACGCCCCAGTGCTTAAGCCTGAACGATGCATGATGGGAGATGTAGTGAGAGCTGTGTGTGAATGTAGTTAATCTGAATTCATCAAGTCTTCCAGCTTCTCTTTTTAGTCACTTTACTTTTATAGAGTAAAGGAGAAAAAATGAAAATTTTAAAATAAAACTTAACAAAAAGGAACATCAAAAAGACACAACAGTAAATAATCTGCAGGAAATTTGTTTCAAAAAGATAGCAGCAGATCAGAGCTGACAGCCTGCCTGCCAGCTATGGCCACACTGAGGTGGACCAATCAGAGCTGAGCATCAGCAGACTATAACCATGTCAAGAACCAAGTTCAGCCCACATTAAAAGGACATTTTTCTGGAAACTTTTTCATGTTGTTGCATGGCCCCGCCCACATGCTAGTCTTCAGAGTTCAGGTTTCTGCTGATGGCTCGTGTTTGTTAAGGATAGTCTTGTCCGCAGGTGAGAACCCCCCAGGTGAGTCTTGAGACCATGAAGCACCTCCGCTGTAATTTAGTCATTTTGACATCAAACATCTTCATTTCTTCTTCATCCAAGTCACCCAAAACCTGTGTTGCCATGCCAACAGCATGTGTTAGGCAGAGTCTGACTGTGATGGTGTGTGATCACAGCACCAACTGTCATCTCACGCCAACAGCACAAGCTGCAAAGGGTTAACCCTGAACAAAAACAAAACACCATTTTAAAAAAACTTTATTAAAATGCCTAAAAGATCATCATTTACCTGTTTCTTGTTTGTAGATTATCTATCAACAGTGGGTGGGAGTCATCTGCAGTACTGATTCTGATTGGTTAAAAAAAAAACAATCAGACAACTTGATTATTAAAAAAAAGGGCTCAGTTTCAAACTTTTCAATACCTGGTTCTGAATGTGGTTCTGAACATGGCTCTGAATGTGGTTCTGAAAGGGGATCTAAACATGGTTCTGAATGTTCTTCTTAATGTGGTTGTGAACATGGTTCTCAATGTGGTTCTAAAGGGGGCTTTGATTGTGGTTCTGAATGTTGTTCTGAACATATTTATGAATATGATTCTAAAGGGGGCTCTGATTGTGGTTCTGAATGTTGTTCTGAACATGGTTCTAAAGGGGGCTCTGATTGTGGTTCTGAATGTTGTTCTGAACATGGTTCTAAAGGGGGCTCTGATTGTGGTTCTGAATGTGGTTCTGAACATGGTTCTAAAGGGGGCTCTGATTGTGGTTCTGAATGTGGTTCTAAAGGGGGCTCTGATTGTGGTTCTGAATGTTGCTCTGAACATGGTTCTAAAGGGGGCTCTGATTGTGGTTCTGAATGTGGTTCTGAACATGGTTCTCAATGTGGTTCTAAAGGGGGCTCTGATTGTGGTTCTGAATGTTGTTCTGAATGTGGTTCTGAACATGGTTCTCAATGTGGTTCTGAATGTTGTTCTGAACATGGTTCTAAAGGGGGCTCTGATTGTGGTTCTGAATGTGGTTCTGAATGTTGTTCTAAATGTGGTTCTGAACATGGTTCTCAATGTGGTTCTAAAGGGGGCTCTGATCGTGGTTCAGAATGTGGTTCTCAATGTGGTTTTGAACATAGTTCTAAAATTATTCTAAAGGGGGCTCTGATTGTGGTTCTGAAAATGGTTCCAAATGTGGTTCTAATAGGGGTTCTGAATGTGGTTCTGAAGGGGATTTTGATTGTGGTTATGAATGTGGTTCTAATAGGGGTTCTGAATGTTTTTGAATTTGGTTTTGAATGTGGTCCAAAGCCTGGTTTAAAAAGTGGTCTTAAGCTATTTTAGGACCTGGTTCTGGTTGATCCAGACTTAGTGTCAGTGTGACCACCACCCCCTGCCGTTCCGCTGTCAGCCAACCCTCCTCTCTGGATGACAGGCTGCCGAGCGAGGCGGTCAGAAAAGGAGCAGGGTGAGTCAGAGGTGGAGGAGGCTGAATGGCACTGCAGCGCTCGTAAATCTGACTGCTCTGCTGCAGCCCCCCCTCCGCTCAGCCACTGATGAAGCTGAAGCTCAGACCCTACAGCTCGTCAGCAGCAGTCTGGAGTCCATGTCTCAGTGGAGAACAAGATATACAGCATTACCTACGATGATGCAAGTCTGAATGATGTAAGCTGAATGTGGCCACTGAAGATGCTAAAACTGATTGCTAAAAAACACTGAAGCTGAAAACCCTGAAGCTGAAAACGCTGAAGCTGAAAATGCTTAAGCTGATAACTGAAAACGCTGAAGCTTATAAATAAAAATGCAGAAGCGTATAGCTAAAAAATGCTGAAGCTGAAAATGCTTAAGCTGAAAACGCTGAAGCTGAAAATGCTCAAGCTGATAGCTGAAAACACTGAAGCTTATAAATAAAAATGCAGAAGCGTATAGCTAAAAAATGCTGAAGCTGAAAATGCTTAAGCTGATAGCTGAAAACGGTGAAGCTTATAAATAAAAATGCAGAAGTGTATAGCTAAAAAATGCTGAAGCAGAAAATGCTTAAGCTGAAAATGCTCAAGCTGATAGCTGAAAACGCTGAAGCTGAAAATGCTTAAGCTGATAGCTGAAAACGCCGAAGCTGAAAAAGCTTAAGCTGATAGCTGAAAATGCTGAAGCTTATAAATAAAAATGCAGAAGCGTATAGCTAAAAAATGCTTAAGCTGAAAATGCTTAAGCTGAAAATGCTCAAGCTGATAGCTGAAAACGCTGAAGCTGAAAATGCTTAAGCTGATAGCTGAAAACGCCGAAGCTGAAAACGCCGAAGCTGAAAATGCTTAAGCTGATAGCTGAAAACGCTGAAGCTTATAAATAAAAATGCAGAAGCGTATAGCTAAAAATGCTGAAGCTGAAAAATGCTTAAGCTGATAGCTGAAAACGCTGAAGCTTATAAATAAAAAAGCAGAAGCGTATAGCTAAAAAATGCTGAAGCTGAAAATGCTTAAGCTGAAAATGCTCAAGCTGATAGCTGAAAACGCTGAAGCTGAAAATGCTCAAGCTGATAGCTGAAAACGCCGAAGCAGAAAATGCTTAAGCTGATAGCTGAAAAACACTGAAGCTTATAAATAAAAATGCAGAAGTGTATAGCTAAAAAAATGCTGAAGCTGAAAATGCTGAAGCTGAAAATGCTCAAGCTGATAGCTGAAAATGCTTAAACTGAAAATGCTCAAGCTGATAGCTGAAAACGCCGAAGCAGAAAATGCTTAAGCTGATAGCTGAAAACACTGAAGCTTATAAATAAAAATGCAGAAGTGTATAGCTAAAAAAATGCTGAAGCTGAAAATGCTTAAGCTGAAAATGCTCAATCTGATAGCTGAAAACGCTGAAGCTGAAAATGCTTAAGCTGATAGCTGAAAACGCCGAAGCTGAAAAATGCGTAAGCTGATAGCTGAAAACGCTGAAGCTTATAAATAAAAATGCAGAAGCGCATAGCTAAAAAAGGCTGAAACTAAAAAATGCGTAAGCTGATAGCTGAGAAACGCTGAAGCTTATAAATAAAAAATGCAGAGCGCATAGCTAAAAAAGGGCTGAAACTGAAAATGCGTAAGCTGATAGCTGAAAACGCTGAAGCTTATAAATAAAAATGCAGAAGCGCATAGCTAAAAAAGGCTGAAACTAAAAATGCGTAAGCTGATAGCTGAAAACGCTGAAGCTTATAAATAAAAATGCAGAAGCGCATAGCTAAAAAAGGCTGAAACTGAAAATGCTTAAGCTGATAGCTGAAAACGCTGAAGCTTATAAATAAAAATGCAGAAGCGTATAGCTAAAAAAGGCTGAAACTGAAAATACTGACATTGGTTGCTGAAAACGCCTAATCTGGTAGCTTGCTTTAGAACATTTAGCTAGACTCAAAACCGCAACTGAATGGATTCACAACTGCAACTGCATGTTCGCACATAAATCAAGTTTCATCATACTTCAAAATAAATCTGACCAAACAATGTAGGTTTACAAATGTGTAAAAAGGGATCTCTGATTGTGGTTCTGAATGTTGTTCTGAATGTGGTTCTGAACATGGTTCTCAATGTGGTTCTAAAGGGGGCTCTGATCGTGGTTCAGAATGTGGTTTGCAGAAGCGTATAGCTAAAAAAATGCTGAAGCTAAAAAAGCTTAAGCTGATAGCTGAAAATGCTGAAGCTTATAAATAAAAATGCAGAAGCGTATAGCTAAAAAATGCTTAAGCTGAAAATGCTTAAGCTGAAAATACTCAAGATGATAGCTGAAAACGCTGAAGCTGAAAATGCTTAAGCTGATAGCTGAAAACGCCGAAGCTTATAAATAAAAATGCAGAAGCGTATAGCTAAAAAATGCTGAAGCTGAAAATGCTTAAGCTGATAGCTGAAAACGCTGAAGCTTATAAATAAAAATGCAGAAGCGTATAGCTAAAAAATGCTTAAGCTGAAAATGCTTAAGCTGAAAATGCTCAAGCTGATAGCTGAAAACGCTGAAGCTGAAAATGCTCAAGCTGATAGCTGAAAACGCCGAAGCAGAAAATGCTTAAGCTGATAGCTGAAAATGCTTAAGCTGAAAATGCTCAAGCTGATAGCTGAAAACGCTGAAGCTTATAAATAAAAATGCAGAAGCAGATAGCTAAAAACTGCTGAAGCTGAAAATGCTTAAGCTGAAAATGCTCAAGCTGATAGCTGAAAATGCTGAAGCTGAAAATGCTTAAGTTGATAGCTGAAAACGCTGAAGCTTATAAATAAAAATGCAGAAGCGGATAGCTAAAAACTGCTGAAGCTGAAAATGCTTAAGCTGATAGCTGAAAAGGCTGAAGCTTATAAATAAAAATGCAGAAGCGCATAGCTAAAAAAGGCTGAAACTGAAAATGCTTAAGCTGAAAATGCTCAAGCTGATAGCTGAAAACGCTGAAGCTGAAAATGCTTAAGCTGGTAGCTGAAAACGCCGAAGCTGAAAACGCCGAAGCTGAAAATGCTTAAGCTGATAGCTGAAAACGCTGAAGCTTATAAATAAAAATGCAGAAGCGTATAGCTAAAAAATGCTGAAGCTGAAAATGCTTAAGCTGATAGCTGAAAACGCTGAAGCTTATAAATAAAAATGCAGAAGCGTATAGCTAAAAAATGCTGAAGCTGAAAATGCTTAAGCTGAAAATGCTCAAGCTGATAGCTGAAAACGCTGAAGCTGAAAATGCTTAAGCTGATAGCTGAAAACGCCGAAGCTGAAAATGCTTAAGCTGATAGCTGAAAACGCTGAAGCTTATAAATAAAAATGCAGAAGCGTATAGCTAAAAAATGCTGAAGCTGAAAATGCTTAAGCTGATAGCTGAAAACGCTGAAGCTTATAAATAAAAATGCAGAAGCGTATAGCTAAAAAATGCTGAAGCTGAAAATGCTTAAGCTGAAAATGCTCAAGCTGATAGCTGAAAACGCTGAAGCTGAAAATGCTCAAGCTGATAGCTGAAAACGCCGAAGCAGAAAATGCTTAAGCTGATAGCTGAAAATGCTTAAGCTGAAAATGCTCAAGCTGATAGCTGAAAACGCTGAAGCTTATAAATAAAAATGCAGAAGCAGATAGCTAAAAAATGCTTAAGCTGAAAATGCTTAAGCTGAAAATGCTCAAGCTGATAGCTGAAAATGCTGAAGCTGAAAATGCTTAAGTTGATAGCTGAAAACGCCGAAGCTGAAAATGCTTAAGTTGATAGCTGAAAACGCTGAAGCTTATAAAAAAAAATGCAGAAGCGGATAGCTAAAAAACTGCTGAAGCTGAAAATGCTTAAGCTGATAGCTGAAAAACGCTGAAGCTTATAAATAAAAATGCAGAAGCGCATAGCTAAAAAAAGGCTGAAACTGAAAATGCTTAAGCTGAAAATGCTCAAGCTGATAGCTGAAAACGCTGAAGCTGAAAATGCTTAAGCTGGTAGCTGAAAACGCCGAAGCTGAAAACGCCGAAGCTGAAAAATGCTTAAGCTGATAGCTGAAAACGCTGAAGCTTATAAATAAAAATGCAGAAGCGTATAGCTAAAAAATGCTGAAGCTGAAAATGCTTAAGCTGATAGCTGAAAACGCTGAAGCTTATAAATAAAAATGCAGAAGCGTATAGCTAAAAAATGCTGAAGCTGAAAATGCTTAAGCTGAAAATGCTCAAGCTGATAGCTGAAAACGCTGAAGCTGAAAATGCTCAAGCTGATAGCTGAAAACGCCGAAGCAGAAAATGCTTAAGCTGATAGCTGAAAACACTGAAGCTTATAAATAAAAATGCAGAAGTGTATAGCTAAAAAATGCTGAAGCTGAAAATGCTTAAGCTGAAAATGCTCAAGCTGATAGCTGAAAACGCTGAAGCTGAAAATGCTTAAGCTGATAGCTGAAAACGCCGAAGCTGAAAATGCTTAAGCTGATAGCTGAAAACGCTGAAGCTTATAAATAAAAATGCAGAAGCGCATAGCTAAAAAAGGCTGAAACTGAAAATGCGTAAGCTGATAGCTGAAAACGCTGAAGCTTATAAATAAAAATGCAGAAGCGCATAGCTAAAAAAGGCTGAAACTAAAAATGCGTAAGCTGATAGCTGAAAACGCTGAAGCTTATAAATAAAAATGCAGAAGCGCATAGCTAAAAAAGGCTGAAACTGAAAATGCTTAAGCTGATAGCTGAAAACGCTGAAGCTTATAAATAAAAATGCAGAAGCGTATAGCTAAAAAAGGCTGAAACTGAAAATACTGACATTGGTTGCTGAAAACGCCTAATCTGGTAGCTTGCTTTAGAACATTTAGCTAGACTCAAAACCGCAACTGAATGGATTCACAACTGCAACTGCATGTTCGCACATAAATCAAGTTTCATCATACTTCAAAATAAATCTGACCAAACAATGTAGGTTTACAAATGTGTAAAAAGGGATCTACATGCCCCAAAAAAGATTTGCATTTGAGAAATAATTTCTAGTTTGTTTTTTTTTAGATGCGAAGCAAAAAAAACTGCTTGTGAGCTCTTGAAGTTGCATTTGCGAATTCTGTCCCTGTCTTTACACGTCTTTATGATTGAATGGCCACAAATCAAACTGTCCAATCAAAGAGCAGGTGCCTTCCTGCCGTCCCGCCCCATCACGTACTTTAACGGAGATTTCAGTGGTAACATGACCAAGGGGACTGTACAGTGTTCTGTTTTTTTATGGAGTTTAGTTATGTCACCTGCGTGCGTCAAAAACACTGCTGTGCTTGAATAAAAAGGCTATGGTCAGGCACTTTTGAAGTTCCTGCCGCGGCCTATGGATAAGAACAGTTGCACGTAAGCTTTTACTAGTGTGGACAAGGAGTTGAAGAGCTACAGACGTCCAAAAAGTAAACAGAAGAAAAATGGATCACCATAGTGTGAATGCTACACAGCATTTACACAACTACAGTTTTACATCTGAATCTTTGGACTTGACTGTTTCATAGATTTCAGCTCTCTGAAATGTGACAGAATAGTTTTAGGCTGGATTCAGATTGGAAACATGTGGTTCCCCCTAAAGTGAAAAGAAAAAAGACCAAAAACATTCCGTCCAGAGTCTCTAATTTAAAACATAAGAAAGTAGCTGAACTTTTCTGAGCAATCCAGAAATATTTACCACAAACTATTATTGTTACTTTTGCAGTTTATCTCTCCGCGCACCCCATTACTTTATGATAATGAACACCTCGTCTGGCATACAAAATCATAGTTTAGGCGTTGTTTGGGTTAATTCTGTTAGAAACGGCAAAGTCACACATTGATGACATCACAGCATCGACGGACACAACGCTGGGTACACAGACACCAAGACATTCACTGACAGTGATGTAAGATGCATCTTCAGCTGAGTTTAAATATTAATCCTTGGTTTATCTTTCAGAACACAACAATAGCTATAAATTAAAACGAAATTAACAAGATTTTTAAAAATAACTTGCTAATTTGTCTGTAGTTGTGTAAATGCTGTGTAGCATCCACACTACAGTAATCCATTTTTCTTCTGCACACTTTTTGGATGTCTGTAGCTCTTCAGCTCCTTCGTCTATTCAGCTCATTTAACTATTAAAATATTCAGCTCTTTTAGGAGATGGGTGCTCGAAAGTTTCAACTACATATCTCTTCAACTTTTTAAACTATTCAACCAACTATCGCTTTTTAAAATCCATTAAAAATGATAAATGGAATCTTAAAATCCTGTTTTTTCAACTAAACACCTTCAGCTCTTCAAAACAATAGAACTCAAGTAGACTTTCAGCTACAGAAACCATTCAACTTTTAAACTATCCAGCAGACTTTGGGCTCCTGAACTTGTATTTTATTTTGAAAACTCCTTGCAGTTTTTAAGATACCCCAGGTCAAAGTCGACATGTCATTTTTGGATAATTTCTCAGTTATGAATGAAAGACTATGCAAAATGAGCAGAAGCCAGGGAGCAGAGTGAACGGACACCAACCCTCTTCCTTCTGGCTTTAAGACAATACAACGTCGAAAACACAGAGACATATAGTTTTCTCACAGCAAAAACGATACGATGCAACAGATTATCAGCAAAAGATAATCTTTCTCCCTTTGACCATTTGTCTACTTCTAGTTTTTAACTTACGATTTTTACAATTCCTGACCTAAAATCATGAAAATCCCATTAGTTATTGTCCATCATTTCTGGATTGGTTTAAAACATATGAGCATTTGTTTGAGCCATGTCAAAACTGTCATTTTCAAAGAAGAAAGCTTCTGCCCCCCCCCCCCCCCCCCCCCCCGCCTGCGAGGAGAGCCGTTACCATGGAGACTGCCTAACTCTTTCACACACACTAACCCACAGTCACACACTTCAGGATTGATTCCACATTTCTTCGGACCCTTTCCAAGACAAACTAATGTTTCTTTTTCACTGTTTACTCTACTGTGGTACAGTGCCCACCCTCAAATTGAAAGATTGTGAGTTAAAATACAGGAGGAGTCATGCCAAACGTTCTAATAATGGGAGCCAGTGCTTCCTTACCCCGTACCTCCTTACTTGTGTTGATACTCAACACAAAGGTGTTGCAATGAGGTTTAAACCACCAAAAGCTTCCTGAGGGTGGCTGTGCCTGCTGCTCACCTGCTCACCGCTCCCCCAAAGAAGGGGTCAAATGCAGACAACAAAGTTCATGCCCTTAGGAGAGTGACAACTTGAGTGACTTTAACTTTAAATCTATAACAGATCTATAACATTTCTAAACTAAACTCAGTTTGTTTAAATTATTTTTTTTTTTTTACAGTTAATGTTATTTGGCATCTACTGAAGTTTTTTATACTAAAAAACTTTAGCTGTAGCCATTATTTTAGCAACATGCTAGCTGTTGACTAAAGTCGAAATTGATCCTGTTTCTCAGGCTAATTTGGAGTTTAGCTATTATTTTAGCAACATGCTCGCTATTTTGGCCAAATTAGACAAATTTTAGTTTTTCAAACTAATTAGGTGTTTAGCTAATAGTTAAGCGACATGCTAGCTTTATCAGCTGTCTGTCAGCGTCTACTGTTTTTTTTTTTTTTAGCAATTTTGGCATTTAGTTGTTATTTTCGAATTGTGCAGGCTCTTTTAGGTTTTTTGGCATTAAGTGAGGTTTTTAGGCTATTTTGGCTAATATTTTAGCTACATGCCTGCTATTTTTGCCAAATTAGACATTTTCCATTTTTTAGACAAATTTAAAGTTTAGCAAATATTTTAGCATTGTGCTAACTGGTTTGGCTAAATTAGACATTTTTTCCAGTTTTTTTAAAGCTAATTTGGAGTTTAGCGAATAATTCAGCATTATGCTAGGTGGTTTGGCTAAATTAGACATGTGTCTAGTTTTTTAAGTTAATTTGGAGTTTAGCTAATATTTTTGCATTATGCTAACTATTTGGGGTAAAAGTTGAGATTTTTCCAGTTGTTTACGCTAATTTGGCATTTAGCTAATATCTTAGCAAGCTAACAGCTTCAGCCGTTTCAGCTATCAGTTTCAGCCTTTTCAGTTACCAGTTTCAGCCTTTTTTAGCTTTCAGCTTCTACGTTTTTAGTTATCACTTTCACCATTTTCAGCTATCAGTTTCAGCTTTTCCAGCAGTTCTAGCATCCTTACCAGCAACATTTGGCTTACAGCATTCACACTAGTATTATCGCAGGTATTGCTATATATATAGTTAATCACTTGCGATTAACACAATTATTTGACAGCCCTATACCAAATACAGATCAAGCACAAGGTTCAGGACTCGACCCTCATCATATAAATGAACAAAGAGAATAACATTATGTAAACAAACAATAACAAAGCAGCAAACAAAGTGAAGCCTTCAATCTGACATCTGATTGGCCACCTTCACGAAGTTGAAGAAGCCCTACCCACTACATGTGAAGTCATTAGCTTTTTGAAACTAGAGCAACAAAAACTAATAGATTTTTATTTTTTATTAACTCTTAAGATATAAGCCCATCAAAATGTGACATTATTGTATTTTTTTTCTCCATCAAAACAAAAAGTCATAAATTACAGCAAAATGTTCCACAGTTAAATTATGTTAAATTATGTCTTTTTTTTCTATCTACAATTCAATGTTTGACAGAAATGAACGAATATTTGTCTGAAAAATCTCCAAAAAGTCTTAAATAAAGATATCTCAGAATATATTTCTTAATTTGAAGCCTAACAAACAATAAAACAAACAAAAGTTTCACGAAATAAAGCAAGACTTGATTATTTCTGCTGATCATTTTTTTCTTGTTTGTCTCGCAGAAACCAAACAGGAGTTGGAGGACCTTACAGCTGACATAAAAAAAACAGCCAATAAAGTTCGTTCAAAATTAAAAGGTAAGAATGCTGACTGTTGCTTTGAAGGCCTTCACTGCATCGATCATCCAATCAGTTTTGAAATCTCCAGCTCAGTTTGAAAGAACAGCCAGAAAGGTGGTCACAGTCATGGTCATGTGGGTGGAGCTCCAAACCTCTGCAGGAAAAAAGAAACATCTGATTCCTGGAATGTTTTTTATCAAGGTTGGAATACGGTTTTCTGAATGCAGACAGAAAAGAGACACCTGACAGTTACCAGCAGACCCTTTCACCTGTTTAAGTTGTTCCAGTGCTGCAGGTTTTCAGATGCATGTTGCTGCATTTTATTTGAGGTGATTTCAATTGGAGACAAACAGGAGGAACTAAAACATGGAACAGTTGTTCTGAAGGATCTTCTCCGTAGCTGTTCTTTTTGGGGTTCTGCAGGCTCCAAAAATCTAGAACACAGCAGGTTAATAGATGTTTGTGATCACTCTATGAACTCTTGTGTTGAGAACGTGTAGGCATTCAGCCATATCTGCAGCAGAAGGTGGTCTGAGGACAGGAGGAACCCGGAACCTTCATGCAGATTGCATCACAGCCGTCCCTGTTCTTCACACTGCTGATCAAGCCTTTTTACTGTATCCTTCAACTCTCACATGTAGTTCCTCATGGTTCCTCAGGGGCTGGAACACACACAGATTAGCAAAACACACACACACTATGGTCCAGTGTAGCGTGTCTGCCCTGGAACTGGGAGGTTGTGGGCTCAAATCCACAGAATATCATGGAAAAGTTTATTCAAAAATAAATAAACTTTCATCGAATATAGATTCATGGCCCACTGTTTAACTGATTTCAACTGGAGTCCTAAAAGGTAAAACAACTACTGGATGAGGAAGAGGTCATGACTCAAGACATCAGTTCTTCATGAAAGCAGGCGGGTCAGATTTGACCCCTAGACTGAACTCTCCATTTCAACAACAACACTCTTAAAATGATGGTTTCTGTCTCGAGATAATGTATGATCGCCCTTCTTCACATCTAGTTTATCATTATCATGTCTTTCTTAACAGTAAGTTATCTGAATAGCAGCATTCAGCGTTGGCCAAAACCAGCACAATGATGGACGGGGCTGTCATTTTTATCACAAATTAAAAAACCCCATAAGATGCCTCTGTTTGATAAAAAATACAAAAACCCAATAGAAACATTGGCCAGTAATGAAAACTAAAAACCATCACAAACCATCAAAATCCTTTTATTTCATTTGGATTCTTCATTTTTTGACTGTTTCCCTGATTTTACAGGAACAGATTTTTGCAGAACAAGTAAACAGTGATTTGTTTTTCAGAAACCAAAGATGCTGAAAACGTTATCAAACAGATACATAAGGAAACACAATCTGTTGCTTACTTACCCAGTTTTCATCTCACTGCCTCACAAGCAGAGAACACACACAAGCACACGCACATGTGACAGAGCCGTGTGATACTGCTGAGTCATCATGCATCCAGCAGTGACTTGGGGCAGCAGCCAGGAAACATACACACGTTTTCAGCTCCTCTGAGGACGTGACACTGGCCAGGATTCGGACAGGCCCGTCCTCACTGTAACCTTTAACGCAGCTCAATTGAGCAGATGCAACAATTTCCATTTGTGCGCATGTATGGCACTTACGTAAGCTACTTAGCTGCTCATGCTCCAGAGACAAAGTGATATTGAAGTCACATGACACATGAGCAGACCCCCCCGCTATAAACCTGAGCCTCAACCAGAAACCAGGGGGGATGGTTTAGACACTGTTATTCTGTAAAGCACGAATGTATTAAATATGTTTCATAAATGAAGCAAAAAAGTATGAGTGGGACAAGTTGAATTTGTCAAACATCTTTAAAGATGTAATTGATAATAAATGAGTAACAGAACATAAAGAGGCATTCACTGATGCAGGAAATTTCATGGTTTCACTAAAGAATTCCCTTCAGCCCTCACCTGGATACATGTCTGAACAACGAAGAAATAAAACCTTTTTGACTATTTTGGAACTGCAATTCCAGTTATCCTCCACATTTGGAGAGCGCAGCCAAAACCAAATCTTAACCACCATGGAGATCTTTGTTTTGCATCATGGTACAACAGGATTCCCACATAGAGATTTGAATGAACAAGGGGAACACACTTAAATATCACAGCACAAAAGTCACAAACATTATAAAAAGCAACCTCAACAATTTGGGGGCTTGTTCAGAATGAGGAAGTAATTTTTTGGGTGGGTCCCAACATCCTTTCCACGGCGTGATCAGAATGCGGTCTCACATCAAAAAAAGGTAAGCAGAAGCCTTTAATTCTGCACATTTGTTTACTTAGCACAAATTCATTGGCCTAGTGGTACTGGTCACGTCCAAGGTAAAGATGTTGGCATTGATGTTAAAGGGGGTCAGTTTACAAGTATTTCTACATGTTATGTTGGATCAGTGTTGTACGAACTGTTAATAGGTCAAAACGGCTTGGTGAGCCTTTGGTCTCTCAATGCGAGAGAGAATTTAAACAGAATAGCCTGGTCCAAGGAGACTTTAAAAAGGGATTGGAATCCCCCATTTGGGAGTGGCACGCCACACCTGACCGTTGGATGCAGCAGCAGCGCTTGTTCAAATTTGCAGAATCTGTGGGTGGTGATGGACCCTAAACTTTTTAAACATAGAATTATCAGGGAGTGCAGAAAGGAAGAGCAGTAGAAAGAGTGGAAGGCACAAGTGATCAGCTGCTCATTCCTGTCTGTATGCGTCCTGTGCATTCTGCATGGTTCTGCATGCTCTGCACAATTTATGAATTGTTGATGTAACACATGGACCACTTTTTTAGCTGCAGGCTAAGAAGAAAACAGATTACTCTGGAGGTCAGGTTTTTGTTTGATCCAGGTCTAGTTTTTTCTGATGGTTCTCTTGGTTCTACAGGTGTAAAAGTTCACCTGAACTGTGGTTTGTACCAAACAGGAGAACTCTGATCCTCCTGAGAACGAGGGACTCTGTTCTCCTGTAAATGAACTCTGGTGTGGTTCACTTTAGTGTAAACGCAGACAGACTTTCCACAGAGAGGAGGGGAACCAAAGAAAGGAGGAGAGCCACAGAGAGAAAAAGAACAAAAGGGAGGAGGAGGCGAACCAGAGAGAAGAATTAAAGGGAGGAGGAGAACCAAGGGGAGGAAGTGCTGTAAGCTCCATGTGTTTGGAGGAGAAACAAACAGTCTGGATTTGAAGAAGCAGGAACCACACATGATGGTATTCAGGAGGGAACTAATCTTCATCAGGGGCCAATGTAGAAGTACTCTGACGAGACCTCTGATCCATGTCAAAGATCATCTCTGTGTGTTTGTGTGTTTCAGCAATCGAGCAGAGCATCGAGCAAGAGGAGGGCCTCAACAGATCTTCAGCGGACCTCAGGATCCGCAAAACACAGGTAAGCAATGCACAAGTAGGTAAACACTGGCATTTTATCAGGTGTCCACATCAGAGAGGGACAGTGTACCAGAGCTGTTAAACTACCACCCTTAAAGGGCCAATGTCCTGCGGGTTTTTTGTTGGAGTATCGTTGAAAATTGGCCCTCGAGAACCGAGAGACATCTTTTGTGGAACCAAAGAGCATTAACAGTTCCGTATATCATCCAATAGTAGCCAGAGCATTTATTTTTAAAAAATGTCGGCGTTTATTAGAGACCAGTGTCTATTAAAGACGAGCGTTTATTCCATCATAGACAGAATGGTGATGGTTAATGGATTCATTTTACTTAAAATATGATCACAAAATGCAGAAAATAACAGATGAACATTTCAGGATTTATTGAAATAAGAAAATTTTATTCTGTTCTGATTCACACTGGCTTTGAACCTAAATCTCCATATCAAATATCAGTTTTGCTTTCATGCCAATCATTTTCCTGGAGACACGAGCACCTTTTCCTTTGCTCAGTGATCCATGTTCAAACCAGTTCTTCTAATTTGTTACTGCTTTCTCTGCTCACCAGGAAACCAGGCTTGATCCTTTTCTTTCTTTCTGCAGCCTCTCTGCTGTTTAGGATTCACCCCAGAATTGCTACGTGGAGCTAGCAGCTAATGTTTTTAGCCTGTTAGCTACATAGAGCTAGCAGCTAATGTTTTTAGCCTGTTAGCTACATGGAGCTAGCAGGTAATGTCTTTAGCCGTTAGCTACATGGAGCTAGCAGGTAATGTTTTTAGCCGTTAGCTACATGGAGCTAGTAGGTAATGTTTTTAGCCTGTTAGCTACATGGAGCTAGCAGCTAATGTTTTTAGCCGTTAGCTACATGGAGTGATCTCTGTGTTTATCTCATTTACTATACACGAAAGACATGGATGATGTTAAGAAATCAGGAATATTAGTGATCAAGCCTCAATGTTTGGGTACAGGAAAACTTTTAGAATCTCCTACAAGCTACAGAGAACTTCTCTCCACTGTGTCTGAATGGCTGCTTGCCAGCGTTTCCTCTCTCTCTTATGGAGATTGACGGCTTTCTGTCCCGCATTAACACGAAGAATAAAATGAGAAAACCTTTTTGAGGCGTGGATGAAACTAAAGTTCAGGAAGCCCGAGCAAACAGCTTTCCCATCCCGCGCCGGCTCTCTGTCTGGCTGCCAGCTCCTCCCTGGTGACGGTATAGCGAGCTCCAGCTCTAAAGTGTACCGCCTTCGGCCAACAGCAGCAGACTGGACGGTTCCAGAATCTTGCTGCCCCAAACGGGATCCAGTGGGGTAAGAAAATGAATGAAGTTCAGAAGAAACCAGGGATTGATCCACTATAAACACCAGGAAATCAGTTTGCTCCTTGTCATTCTGCAGCCGTCTACGCTCCTTCATCCATCTGCTTGCACCATTCTCTGATTAGGATTCATCCCAAAATGTGGTTTATATTTCTCACCAGAATGTTCTTTGTTATATTCCAAAAGTTTAAACAAAATGGAATGAGCCAAAATGTTGTGATCCATGCTACACTGGCTGCATCAGTATGAGACGGCTGTGGCTGTGATATTGGGCTATATAAATAAAATTGAATCAGTACGAAGCACGCGTGAAGGGGGGTGGGGGCTAGGGAGGGCAGGTAGGGTGGGAGAATAGGGAGGGGGGTCTTAAAGGAGCCCAGCCACTATTAGAGACCGGCATCTATTACAACTAACACCTGTTAGACCCGGCTTTTGTTGGGGACCAGCGTCTATTAGAGACCGGCCATTATTGGAAGATATACGGTATATTTTTTTGCTGCTTCTCTTTTGATTTTCTCCTTTTAAATGATTTCAATTAATCTCCCTTGGCACCATTCCCACTGCTAAGAGTTTTTGCTCAGATGATGGTTTAAGGTCCCTGCAGTGTCAGTACTTCTGACCTCAGCATCTTCTTAGCTTCACAGCTTTGTGTGATTTCACAATATAGTGTTCTGCTCCGCCATTGGTGGAAAAGGTGTTGATCTAATTGTAACACTGTTATGTGCTAGTTGTTGATGTGTCTGTGTAAGATCATGAAGTTCAGCAAACACAAAATAAATCTTTTAGAGAGAATATATTTATGACAAAAGTCATAAAATACAAAAATACAAATATGGTTTTTAAACTGAAGTCACATCATATTCTTGTTTAATGAGTGTTGTCGGTCCTTCACAACACATTACATTTCACCCATAGTTCTGCTGTGGTAATTCGTTAACAGTAGTTCTGTTTCATGTGGTAATTTATGGACTTTATATTTATTTGCTTTATAGAAGATTTAAATGCTTGGGTTGATGTGGATGAAACAAGGATGATGATGCAGGCAGCAGTTAATATCTTTAGACCTCTGGTCACCATTCAACATTCAATAGATCTGTGTTTAATTGGTTTGCTCTGTTCTTTTGCAGCACTCGACACTTTCACGCAAGTTTGTGGAGGTGATGACTGAGTACAACACCACGCAGTCCAAGTACCGCGATCGCTGCAAGGACCGCATTCAGAGACAGCTGGAGATCAGTGAGTACACAATACACCGAACGCAGTTACTGGGCAGGTTTAAATCAGAGCGGGACTCACATGGACCATACAGCTAACAGCTGTAGGTAAGAAACACTGAAGGCAAACGGTGCTTACATTTCATGGATACACACTTTAAACAAACAAACAGTCCAGCAAACATTGATGGAACGGTTTCAAACCCAACTAAATGGGTCCTGGAAGTTTAGTGTTTTTTCCTGAATGTTCCAATTTAAGCATGTACTGTGATCTCTTTCCACAGCTGCCACTAGAGGGTAGTGAAGATTCTTCACCTGTAAATCTTGGTGCTCTGTGTTTCTGCAATGACCCTACAGATGAGTCCACGACAGAGATTTTAAAAAATTGATGGATGTAATTCTCCCAAATCTCAGTTTCAGTCAAACAAAGTCCTCATATTCACATATGTCCCTGCAGTGACGCTCAATTATGAGTGTCCTCACAAGTATATAAGAACAAGTACACACTTTCCTGATGAGTGTGGGTTTTATCTTTTGTTTGTGTCATTTTGATCTGTTCATCTGTGAGTTTTTCCAATGTTGTAAAGGTTGAACAGTCTTTGGGTGTGTTCTGAGCCCGCCTCTCTCTCTTTGCAGCTGGAAGAACCACCACCAATGAGGAGCTGGAGGACATGTTGGAGAGTGGCAAACTGGCCATCTTCACCGATGATGTAAGCTCTGCACCCGCCTGTAATCACAGGTGATTTTGACCCGTGCCATTCTGCACCCTGCACTGGTGCCACTGTGCATGGTGCGTGGGGTGCAAAATCGCCACAAGGTGCACTGAAACATCCAGTGAATACGGCTTTTGTCATAAGACCGGGGGGGGGGGGGGGTGTCAGCAACTGGAGGCAACAACTGCTTTTAATCTGAAGTGTTTCTATTTGCATCAACTGCTTCAGATTAAAAACTGTTAAAAACTGTTCCTCTGGTTGGAGACACACCCGCAAGTGATGTCACTGGATGCTGACCAATTGCAGGAACTTAGCAAAGACAAGGTTAACAGGTAGTTCCAAATTGCAGGTAAGTTCAGTTGACCTATAAGTACTTTGGTTTTTATGCTTTTACTCTACACTCAGAAAGCAAAACCTTTATTTTTATGGCGCTACATCTCTGCCATTTGATAACTGAGCAAGCGTATCCTCCAACTGAGTGAGTGTATCCTACAACTGCACCATGCAGTCCTAAATGAGCGAGCACAGAGCTCTGACTGCGCGCTCGCTCAGTTTTCTTTGCGCTCGTTCACTGTGTTCAGGGGGTGATTTGTCACTGTTTGTCACGTTCACTCAGTTATCAAATACGCACCGTTCAATTAATGGCAGAGATGTAGCGCCATATATTTTCTTTAACTACAACAAAATGTGTTGTTTTGTTATAAGGTGTCTTGTTTTATATGAAAGTCAAATTTTAAACATCTAATATGATCTTTATTTTTTATAAAAATATTACATTTTTAAAAATAAGTTGAACTAAAGTCATTTTATTTTTGGACTTTTTAAAATGAAAATTAATAAACTATCAACTAAACTGAATGTCACTTCAACAGAATCACATATGAGCTTTGGTGACTGATAAAATAGCTTTTAATTATTCAAGCAAACATAATCATTTAAAAACGAATTTATTTCAACATTGAGACCAGGAGGGAAGTCATGAACCACACATCGCTGAGCAGACATCCAAGCTGCATCAACAAGAAGCATGGATTAGACTATACAGTGATGTCATCATCAGGTGCCATTACAAAATCCAGGTTTATCACCTGATAACTGAGTCATTGGAGTACAATTACACTTACAATGGTTAGAACAGAAAAAAAAACTTTGTCTAGATGCATTTATGAGAATAAATATCACAAACACAGAGTCTCACATAAACAAATCCAAATGAGTTACCAAGTCTTTTATGTTTTTACTTGATTATTCTTTTTAGCTCTTATGTTTGTAAATATCTTAATTTAAAAACTCTGTTAGTTGTTAAATTCCACCTTCTTTCGCTGAGTTTCTCCATGCTGTGTAAATATAATTTTAGAACATTTTCCTCCATCTGTTTTATTGCAATAATTTTGGTTTGATGAGTTTTCATATCAACACAGACCTAAGATGATTATCAGACTTTACCTAAATCTCTGACGGGAAGTTCTCAAAGGAAAAACTCTTTTCAGGTGGATGTTTCCAAACTCATTCAGTTCTAAATCTACAACTTTAATTCTCACTGATAGAAACTCATTCAGATCTAGTGATCTGAAGATTTAAAACCAGCTGTGGTTAAAGAGAAAGTTCCTAGCTCTAAACTGTGTTGACTTTGATGAAATCATTTTGTTTTTCTTTTCTCTAAACATTGACACAGATCAAAATGGACTCTCAGATGACCAAGCAGGCGTTGAATGAGATTGAGACCAGACACACCGAAATCATCAAGCTGGAAAACAGCATCCGGGAGCTGCATGACATGTTTGTGGACATGGCCATGCTGGTGGAGAGTCAGGTGAGCAGTGTGGACTCAGAAAGCTGCTTTGACTTTTATTAGCTACTTTCCTCAATGTCAATGTCATTTCAGGGAGAAATGATTGACAGAATCGAGTACAACGTTGAGCACTCTGTTGACTATGTGGAGCGAGCTGTCTCAGACACCAAGAAGGCCGTCAAATACCAGAGCCAGGCCCGCAAGGTATGGCTCACTATCAGGGCATGTAGATGGTCTTATTCTGTCTCCGCTTGTTCTGTGGTTTTCAAAAACTGATTCTGAATTTGCTCTTTGGTGCAGATAAATAAAAATCAGGTCCACATGACTTTGCACAAAAGTTATAAACTGAATTATTTCAAACATTTAAATGACCTGAATAAAACTGTTAAGATTATGTTTCTAAAAACAAAAACTATGTATTAATGTTTTTAGTGCTTCTGTACATTTACGTGTCTCTTCCATTTATTGTATATGAGAACTGAACTGAGTGGCTCCGCCCCCCTGGTGTTTACAAGCTGGCTCCAGGAAGTCAAAATCCCATAGACTTCTATAGAGACATAAACAGCTGTTACTCAGTCATTCTATTGGTCAGAATAATCATTCTTACTCTAATACTTTTTAAAACATCTTCTTGATAATCTTCATTTATTCATGATATTTTTTTCTGTAGTTCAGTGTATTCAACTTATAAACTGACCAATCAGATGCCTCAGTAAAAGTAGGTGGAGCCTGCTGGCCCCCATATCTAATGCTTAAAACGTTTGATTGATAGATTTCATGTAGCCTGCTAGGGGTGTGGTCTTCCAACAGATCTAATCAAAATGTATTTATAAAAAGTGCTTCTTATGCATTGCACAGCTTGAAGTGCTTAACATTTAAAAACAAAACATGCACAGGTATTACTCTCCCACCCTTTACCCCTCCCCCCATTAACACAAACATCCCATGACCACACAAAAAATCAATACTTGTAAAAGTTAATTCTAAAAGAAATTTAAGGTTTGGTTCTGCTGTGAGGAAACAGCATTTGGGAATCTATTCATAACAGGAGCCATCTCAGTCACAGGAACATCGCCACAGCGCTCACCCACACTGGCACAGCAATGAAGTCCACTTCAAAGCTGTGAGGCCGTAATTTTGAGTTTGTGCCGCCCCAGAAAGGACAGCAACCGTGACCAACATGTTCTCACTACCAAGACGCGTCTTGAGAATTTTTTTAAAAAGCCTCTATGGTCTCTGCGGTTCTGAGGTTCTCTTGCAGGCTGTTCCACAGGTGAGGACTGTATTGGCAGAGCAAAGCCTCACCCTAAGTTTGGTCCTCACCTTAAGGACAACTAATAGTCCAGTGCCAGAGGATCTCAGGGTCCTCGAGGGTTCATACTTTAAAAAAAGATCACATAAATAAGAAGGCCCAAAACTATTAAAATATTTATGAACCATTAAAAGAATCTTAAAATCCATCCTTAAACGCACAGGGAGCCAATTTCGGCAACTTAAAGTTGGGTGTGATGTGTTCCCGCCCCCTGGTTCTCGTCAGAACTCGTGTTGCTGAGTTCTGTAATAGTCGTAAGTTTGAAAGAGACTTTTTAAGTAAATCAGAGATCAGAGCATTTCAATAATCTAAAGGACTAAAAATAAAAGCATCAGCACCTCTGTGCTGGAAAGAGAGAGGAATGGACGGACTCTGGCAATGTTTTTAAGATGATAAAATCCTGTCTTTATGACATTTTAACATGTGGGATAAAATTCAGCTCAGAGTCAAAAAGTACGCCCACGTTTCTCACACAGTGAGAAGGTTTAAAGTTTGTGAGTTTGGGTAAAATCATCTCTCTCTTGTCTTCAGGACCGATGATTAAAACTTCAGTTTAGTCCTGATTGAGCTGCAAGAAGTTTCCTGCCATCCAACACTTTATGTATAAAATACAGTTAAAAAGGGTGTTCACAGGTTCAAGGTCATCAGAGGATACAGCAACGTAAAGCTGTGCATCATTAGCAGAGCTCTGAAAGTTAACCCCGTAAAAAGTATAGGTCTTAAAATTAACCCTTGGGGAACCCCACGACTTATTTGATGATTGAAGAGCATGTGTCCATACTTACATAAAAGTGTTGATCTGTAAGACAAGAATAAAACCACTTAAGAACATTTCCAGAGAGGCCCACTAGACTCCTAAGTCTATCTAATAAAATCTGGTGATGTACTGGATCAGAAGCAGCACTAAGATCCAGCAGCACCAGAACAGAAGTCTCAGTTTATTCTGAGGTCAATAACAATCTTTAAAAGAGTGTCTCTGTACTGTGGTTCATCCTAAAATGAGATTGATATTTTTCTAAAATGTTTTGGTTATTTAAAAACATATAGTTGAGTAGTGACACTTCTCTCTATAATTTTACTTAAAACGGTAAGTTGGATCCAGGTCTGTAGTTATCCAGAGTATTAGGATCTAAATGAGTCTTCTTCAGAAGGGGCCTTTCTTGATTGGTGAGAGTGGTTCCCATAAAAACACTCAGATTACTTACTGACGTCATCTGGTTCCAACATGGTGGTGTCCGTATCGTGAAAAAGATGACAACTGAATTGATTTACTTTGGTTGGAGCTGGAAGTAAACATTTTCTACGGATGACGTGACACTCGGTCCAGTTCTCACATACAGTAAATGGTTTCCTCTGGAGCTTTTTCGCTCTAATTGGTTGACTTCAGTCTCATGTTCATTCTCTGCCCACTTTCCTGTCGCTTCATGGAAAGACCTAAATCTTTTGGAAGTATAGTTGATCTCTTAGTTCAAAACAAATGCAGTAAGTTTTGTGTTGAACTTCCTGTCTTTTTATGTTGTCCCTGAAATGTGAGATGTAATGATGGACACTTGTAGATCATCTAAGATCAGCTGATTATCAACTAACTGCAGACATGCAGTCGGACTGCAATCCCTCACCCCCACCTCCCTTCTGTATTCCTGCAGAAGAAGATCATGATCATCATCTGCTGTGTCATCCTCGGCGTTATCCTGGCATCGACCATCGGAAGCACATTTGGCTTCTAAGACCCTCCCCACCTGCTGCTATTGACAACCAGCGCCGAACCAACAGCCAGCAGAGAAAAAAAACAAATGACGACGACCCAAAAACTTGAAACACAAATGCAAGACAGCTAATTAATCAGCTTAGAGGACATAAGAGTCCAAACACAATAAGAGGAAACACAGTGGGTTTGGGTGGGGTACAAAAAACAAAGAAAAAAACAGAAATAACGCCATTAATGCTGACTTCACCACGCAGTGATCTCTCAAGAGGGTACGATATTTATGACAGATATGTAAATGGATTGAACATATACAGCAACACGTGGGCTAGCTACCTGTGCAAACTGGTAACCTATAATATGACATGTACTTTTGTTTGTTTGTTTGTTTGTTTGTTTGGCTTTGCTGTTTTGAACATTTCCTGGTGTTTCTGGGAGTCCCTGAGGACAATGACAACTGCCGGGTCGGAGTTCTGTGGGTCAAAATGGGTTAATGCTGGAAACATGGGCACCTCCAAACCATCCAGAAACCATTTCAGAGAATTCCGCAGCGCTCCAGATCAGACTCTGGAGCGCTGCGGACCCACCACCCCTCCTGCAGGACAAGCGCCCTCAGGCTGATACATCGTCCCCATTTCTGCGGCAAAGGCTGACCTGGCTGTGATTGGCTTCTCACTGTTGACAAACGTATTTGCCAGTGACTTAACAAAGCCCTGCCCACCAAACCGTGATATGCATGCTAATGTTTCCACTAGTGTCCCATTGATGTGGGGAGTTTCTCTGCCGCTTACAGCCTCCCCATAATGCACCTGTCCAACCAAAGAGCTGGGGGCGACATTTGGCTGGAGGCTAAACTGTTTGAATGAAGAGGAAGGGCTAACAGATGGTTGGGGGGGGTTGTACATTTAATCTATGCAGCTTAGATAAAAGGAAGACCAGTATTTCCACCTCCCTAAATCAAGAGAACCGGTGAAAATTAGGATTACCGTCACAACCAAAGAACGCCTCACAGTGAAGCGTTCAGTCCTGGACCCATTTTCACTCAGACGCAGCCATCCTTCCTGGACCTGAGACAAAAATCCTAAAGAGAACCAGAACTACGTCAGACAGCACAGTCAGCATACCTCCCACCGTATTGTTACTTTTCATTTTTGGATGGTTGCTCTGGTGTTGTTGTGGCGCTGTTGTTATGGTGCGTGTGGCTCGTCCCGTGGCGTCCGCCTGACAATGCAACGTCTGTGTGTCTTACCGATGTCGCAGAGCGGCAACTTTGATTCTGTTCACAGCTTTGCTGAACAGTGGCTCTTGCTGACGGTGGACTCTGTGGAAAGTGGATGACGATGCACTCACATTCATTTCTTCGTTTGGACACTCGGAACTCCTCGGTCGCACGTGAACGTCCCTCGTGTTGCTGCTGGTGTTAGGATTAGAACGCTCTGCATGCCGTAGTGTTAGCTTCAGTATGGTGTCATTTGTGTAGAAGCTCATTGAAGAGTTTTCACTCGTTTCCCGTCTCTTTACTGTAAAAAAGCTCCTTCAGTTTGTTCAAGGCAGTGCTGGAAAAAGAAGACAATTTGAGTTTAAACTACAAATATTGAAAACTACTGTTTTAAATATGTAAGAACACAATTTGGACACTAGCAAGTACTTCACAGTATTGATGCTAATTTAAAGAAACAAATGAGCTCAGCCAGGCTAACTGGGACAAAAACCAAAAGTTTACATGATGTGAAATGCATGTTTGACTTGTTGTTGAGGATGATGTGAAGTTCAGAAAAATGCCTCTCAAACAAGCTTGGTGAATCAAGTGATCAAGGAAACATCAGAACCGTAAATGGAAAAGCTGCAAAATTGAATGCAGGTGAACCAAAAGCAGTTTTTGAAAAATCCCAAGTCTTTATGAAATGGAGGCTCCTCCAAATCATGGGCTGGGCGAAGACAGGAACAGTCTCATTACTCTAGGACCTGTTGGTGAAGTCTGGACTCACACCTCCAGGACTACAGAAAGCATCGGTTCCAAAAACCCTCTGTTGTTTGCAACTTATCCAAGACTTTCATTGAAGCTTGACTGATTGCAGAGGTTGTGAAGTACTCAGGCTCTGTGATACGGAGGTTCACAAACTTCTGTTGAGGCCTCTGCTGAACAGAAGACCAGCGTGAACTCACTCATCACTGTTTTTTTGATTCATTTGTAACGGTAGTCCTGGTTTAGTGTAGCGTCTGTATTTCTCTGGAGTCATAGTGAGTAGCGCCATTAGCTTTGGATGTCTAGTTGCTGTTTAGATTAAAGTGTTTTAGCTACAAATTTAGGAGAGGAGTTCTTTTCATTCATGTCCTGTAAAGCCAAAAATGCTCCGTGTTCACCAAAGCTCGCATCTGCCCACGTCTCTCCCCGGCAGCGCGTCCCAAGCGTGTCATGAGACCAGCTGCTGTTAGAAGGTTATCGTTTGTGCCAGGATTCTGCGTTTCTCCTTCAAAGACATTTCATTGGTCCTGAAGTTTTTCATAAGTTCAGAAACTCGTGGTTGACAGTCGACTACACGGGCAACTGGGGGCGGGGACTGCAGTGCAGGTCAGTTTTTTGACTGTGCCCCCGCCCAATAAAAAGATAATCCATTACTGCAGAAAGGCATTCTGCTCTGTGAATTAGCTTGACAGAGTGAGTCTGTCTGAGTGTTTGCCCCCCCAGTCTGCTTGCTGTGTTGTTTGCAAAAGAAGACAATGAGGGTCGGGGTCCCCCTCTTCTCTCCAGCTGACCCCTCCCATCCCGTTGTGTTTTTATTATTATCAAGAGAAAAAGAAATAAGGCATGCAAAAGTTGTGGAGTTTGCATGTTGGTGTTTTTTGTACCTCCCCTCTGCCCCCCATTTCTTGCACTTTACCGCCCATCGGACCTGTGTGATATTAGCTTTGCTCCTTGAATTCATTTATGTTCTCTGCAAATGTTTGGACACATGACGGCAGAACATGTGTCTGTGGAGACGAGAGGGTTGATTTCGGTTTAAAATGGCATGCCCTCCCCATCTATCAGCTTCATCTTCTTCAGTTTCCTCAAATCCCAGCTCCTCACAGGGCGAGCCGCCGTCATGCTTCCATCACAGGTTTGATTCCTAGCGCTCCTCCTGTAGTGCGTGTTGATCAGTGCAGGTTTGTCTGCTGGACGGTAAGCCGTTCCACCAACTCGAACCGCCTCCTTCGCTGTCACTCTGCTGATTTCAATCTAAACCAAAGCTTTTCGTCCCCCCCCCAGTCTCAAAACGTCTGCGCTGATATCAAAGAGCACAACGTGAGTCAAGTTTACACAGGAACTTTCGTCACATTAACGTTTCTTAAAATGCAGCCGCATCAAAGTAAACTTCCACCCCACCACCAGCCCCCACTGCTAGCTGGTCTGTCTACGTCTGTCCTTTACGCAACAGCACCCCCCACCGGTTATACTCCTGTAGATGTTTGTGATTGATCAGTGGAAACTATGATAATCATTTGTGAAAGCGTTGTGTGCGGGCATGTTCTGAGACCATGGAGCTGCTTTTCGGGTTTTCCTCACATACTCCTCGCTGTGGGGGCGGTGCTCCGCTGCTGGTTTGACGGACCGCCGGCGGTTCTTTAAATGAACAGCAACAATGCAACGGTTGGGTGTAGCCGTCAGCCGCAGCACTCGACAGACTCGTGGCTGTTCGCCATTTTTGGACAAACAAAAGTTTTTTGAAAAATCCAAGTCCGTCAAACCAATCCTGAGCACTTTCCATGACGTGATGTACCGCAGCCTTGTTCACTGAAGTTTTAAGGTTATATGTAATATAAATCAATGTTAGAGCAATATACTGCATTTGTAACAACCCCCCCGTCAGAGCAGGACACGAGCAGCAAGAGAAAATCACGCAGAGAGTTCGGAGTAGCACGACTCTTTATGATGATTTTTGTCTTCCTGAAGCAGAACCCAAAGCTGCGCCGCGTCCTGCTCTGGACCAGAACTGAACCCAAAATGTTTGTGTTTCTTTGATGTTGCTTTGATCTGCTCTCATTGGCAGCTGCAGCATTAAGCTCCGCCCACGGCTCTCTGCTCTGCTCTCTGTGAGGAACAAGACAGTATTTGGCTTTCGACAGTGTTCTCCCCTTGCAGGGTGGGAGGAGTTAAGGGAGGAGTCATATAGATAGACCACACCCACATATCCCCGCCACAGCAAAAAATAGAAGGGATAGTGAAATAACAATATTTTCCTCGTTATTCTTCTTCTTCTTGTTGTTATTCTTGATACGATCATTTCCCTGACTGTGAAATAAAACACTTGATGACCTAAACCCCGGATGGAGAGCAAACCGTGTCACACAAAGTGATCAGACGAGAAAAATGTTGACAAGGAGGTGTTGATCATATAATAGCAATGATTCAAAGAAGTACAAAAGGAGTTATGTTATCATAAATAACTGTAGTAATATTGAATGCTCGCAATTTTGTCAAACTGAAACTTGATTCTTTGTGTTCTGTAATTACTGTAAATACGTTCAGAGAAAAAATGACTTGCATGTCTATGTATAAATCTACTGAGATATCTATTCCAGTCAAAGTTGACGAGCAGTTCGATCTCTGTCCTTTTCCAGCACGTTTGTTGCCCCCCTCACCTGTCCTCACCTTGGCCCCGCCCCTTCCCATTTCAGTCCTTTTGTTGTGTGGGTGAGAGATGACAGCGGGAGGGCGGGACGCACAAATTCCAACGTACGCCATCATCCTCACCTGCAGACCGTTTTAATGGCTTGAAATCAAAGGCTCTGGCATGGCGGCGGCCATTCATGGTGTAAACACAAAAGCAGCCACACCTCTCTCCATTACTCCCAGCTCCAGAGGCTCCGCCCACTGGCTCCTCTGGTTAAAGTGCTTCCCTCCATATTAGAAAACTTAACCTGTGTCCAGGACTTCCCAAACCCGTCCCAATTCCTCTAGGGCACTGTCTGCAGTCACAGATTCTCTCTGTTTGACTCTTCACTCGCTCCTGTTCCCCAGAGATTAGTCTGATCCCATCTTGAAACAGACTCAGCCTGCCAGTGTGTTGCCACATGCAGACAAGCCCCACATCCAGAGGGAGGAGCCTAATGTCCACCAGCGTTTCAAGGCCCCTTCAGGAAAAATTAACCAGGAGAATCCTCCTTCATTTGCTCCGCCTCCTTTGGCCTTAGAAATGCCTCTTGTTGTCATGAGCAGAATCTCACCTTGAGCTCAGAAACACCTGATCCTGGTTCCTTTGGGTTCAGTTTAGACAGACCCAGCTCCTTATGTACCTCCAACACTCCGCCAGTCTTCCTCCCAGTGTTTGGCCTTCGGAGTTTTCTGAAGACCATAAAGGACGTCAAAGGTTAAAGTGGACGGGTGGTGTCTCTGTAGAGGAACTGGGTCCAAAAGGGTCCATCAGAAACCACTACCTGACCCCTGGGCCCAGCCCAGGAACAAAGCTGTGGTTGTTTGGGGCGGGGCTTAAGAAGAACTGCATCAGACTGCAGGAAAATGACAGCGCTCTTCAGGTGCAACTTTGACCGGAAATGCAACTTGTGTCCCGTTTTTTTTTGTGTGTGTGTATGTGTGCGTAGTGTAATGTAAAAGCGATCTGTCCCCCCACCCCTCCTCCACCCTGCCCCCTCCCAGACACCCCCTTTCTTGTACTGCTGTTGGCTGTTCTGTTTAGTTCGTGTGACGTGCCAGTATCCCCCCCTTCACCCATGCTGCCCCCTCTCCTCCTCCTCCCCCCTCATGGATCTTTAAGATGACAACTCTATGCAGATGCTGTCTTTTATAAGTGTGTCAAAGTTTTAATTTAAAATAAAACCCGAAAAAACGAACCCTGACAGACATGTTGAAATGAAACAAAAAAATGAATAAAGAAAAGGATTGTTCAGTGTACGGCCGCCTTCATCTTTATTGCTCCATGTCTCCTCACATCTCCCTCCATGCATCAGCATCCTGACGTCTCCTCCTGCTGGACTTTCAGATTAAAAGCATGTATCTGCAGAAAACCTGATGAGTCAGCAGCTGCTCCGGCACCGTGGGTCAGATTCCTGAGTTCATTCGATCTCCAGAAGGACAGACGGGTTCCAGCCAAATTTTTACATCTGAAGAGAAAAAACTTTTTTCTTTTATCTGAGCAGACAGGCTCTTTGTTCAAAATGTAACAAAAATGTTTTACTGGAAAACACAGCATGATGGCGTCCTGCAAGATGCTGTGACATCACAAGATATAGTGTAAGGACAAGAACACGACCTGAACCCGCCCAAAAGAGCCAATCTGTGAACTGTCAGACCTTACATGGTGTCGGGGGCTCAGAGGAATCAGTTTAGCTCTGGAAGACAAATCTTTACCCTTTTGGACATCGTTTTGAGGTTGAGTCATGGAACCGAGACTCCAGGTTCCATGACTCAACTTCAAGACCGTTTACCGTGAGAAATGAGAACCTTCATGAGTTTTTGGACATCAGGGACCAAAACGTGGAACTGCACAATATCCTTTCAAACCCTGCAACACACAGAGATTACCCCCACCACCGGCACCCCAGGACAAACCCAGAGGAGGCGTAGGTCTCTGATGAGTAGAGTAGATGAGGTCTCTGCCATACAGCCAGGAGACTCTGCTCTGGACTTTGAAGAAAGGACCTGTTCTGTGTCTAATTGGAGAAACCTTCTCCAACCAGGGTGGGGGTCCAGCACACTACCCCCCGTTCAGGAGCTTCAGTATGGTATCTGACGTAACCCCGGAGGATCTAATGATGATGTATCAATAACTGATTAGAAGTTATGAACCGCATTCTGAAGAAGTAAAAAAAAAAAAAGTCTGGCATAAAAGGGGCGGGATTATAGACATTTGGTTCCTCCCACTCTTTTTCAGGCAAATAGCTAAACTCTTTTGACAAACTTCATACTTAATGGATTCTATGTATCATTTATTGTATCTATAGGTAAAAAAAATGCACACAGGAAATCAGGGTTCGATTCCCAGGGCATACAATGAGTGTGAGCCTTAGGCAAGACCTTTCTCGCTGCTGCCCAACTATGTAGTCACGTCGTTGCACCTCCCTGTGCCGGTCCCTAGCCTGGCTAAATACAGGGTTGTGTCAGGAAGGGCATCTGGTGTAAAACTCTCTGCCAAATCACCAGGTCAGTGGTGGCTGTGGTGACCCCTAACAGGATAGGGCGAAAGGTCAACAAACATAATGGTATCATTTACATGTTTATAGAGAGATATGCATTTCTTTTATTTTTTCGTTTTCCAATCAAATCACGATTAATAGCCTAAAAGTTTATATTTAGGTATAGATAAAGATTTCTTTAATTTCCTTTAGTATTTTTTTGTTAGATTGCTTGAATTAAACCAATTCCAATCTAAATAGCTAGAAGTGGGTCGGCCATGTTGACCATCCATCCTGACTCCACTCACTCCTTCGTAAACAGGAAATTAACCACCAAAAATTGCTGTAAATTCACTTGTAGCAATGTGGTCAGAGCCCTTTCTAGAGCTGCCCCCTGTGGCCTTTTGAGGGACTGCAACACTTGGTCACTGGTTGGTCTTAGATCGAGTTGGTGGAGTTTGCAAAGCTCCGCCCTCCGGCTCCACATCCATCAAACATGCTGCAGTCAAAAGTGTTCTCAGCTATTTATTTCCAGTACTCAGCAGTAGGGTTATAGTTTATGGACAAGTTTCTGTTAAGAAATGAATTATCAAAACATAGTTTATAAAAGTGTATAGTAAGCATTACATATATATGCATGAATCAGAACGTTAGAGCTTTAAACAAAAGGGTACATTTGCTCCAAACCTTCTTCTCTAAACTACAGAAATGCAGGCAGGAGGTGTCCAAAGGAACTGAGGAGGAGGAAGAGGAAGAAGACGGCGAATGCACAGTTAATATTTTTGTGTTCTAGTTCACACGGACTCCTACAGCACTGGACGTCACTGCACGGCTTTCACGGTTATCATTTCTAGCACCAGCGCTCCTGATCACGCTGTCGGACACACGGAGGCTTAAATAAGAGCAAAGGAACACCAATAAATACAGGTGGGGTGCCCCAACGGGGGCCCTCCATCACTGACAGGAGATAAATATGGAACAAGAGGGGCTGTTGAGAGGGCTTGGTGGTTCCGGTCCTGCTCAAGTCCGGCTCCTTCTGGTCACACACACCGAGCGGTTCTAAACCCTGATCAGCTGCTCTGGAGTTAACTTTGAACCACAGATGGCGCTGGAGAAGCAGCAGGTCCAGTCAAATGGAGGAAATGATGGGGTTCTGTCGGGTCAGGGAATCCAACAACTGCAAAGCACAAGCTTGAAACTGAAGAAACTGTTGTGACAGAAGACCCCAACCATGTGAGCCATTCCTGTTTACCACTTGGTCTGAAGGTCTGGACCCGCTGGAGGTCGCAGCCTGTGGAACACATCAGAACTGAAGGGACTTTCATTTTGGAAACTGACTCTCAAAGACTTCCTGTGGTATTCACAGTACCACGGGATAGACTTCCAGTCAGTGTCCCAACGTTTCTACAACTGTATTGGTGCAACCACCTGTATCAGAAGAGTCCAACCAGACTGAGACCAGTGAACCGAATCTTGCTCCCCCAGCTGGCAGACCCAGCCGGGCCGACCCCTGATCCAAATCCACGTGTGATCCAGAAGCTCACCCTCTCACACTCCCTCTCACATTCCCTCACACTCCCTCACACACACCGAGCAGCTCCGGGGCTCAAAGTTCATAAATGTCTTTGAAGCTGCAAATGACAACATGAAGGTCCAAAGCCTGGCTCTGCCCACGCTACATGTGTCTGAGAAAACCCAGCTCTTAACAACAAAGGCCACCAGAAAATTGTATCCACGTCCATGTGAGTCTCAGGGGGAAGGACACCTCCCACTCAAAAGTCTCTGAAGACCAGTCCCGGTTCTGCTCGGTCCTTGTGGGCAGTTCAGTCCAGAGGTGGCCCTGCTTTCTTTTTCAGATTTGTTTGGGTCAGGCTACAATTTGGCACCTTATAAGTCATGTGACCCCGTCCTACGCACACACACCTCCCTATATAAAAGGCCCCCCAGGCATGCCCAGGTAGTTGGCTGGCGCCACAGCGGGTGGTGGCGTCCAGTGCACCTTCATGTGGTGGCGCAGGTTGGACTTGGAGGAGAAGCGCTTATCACAGTGCTGGCAGCTGAAGGGCTTCTCCTTGGTGTGGATTCTGCGGTGGCAGATGAGCTGCGTGGACACTCTGAACGACTTTCCACAGTCGGGGCACTGGTACCGTTTGGGCTCTGTGTGGATCCGGCGGTGGTTCTTCAGGGACATAAGGTTGGGGAACTCCTTCTGGCAGGAGGAGCAGAAGTAGGTCCCTGTCTTGTGGCTGTTCTTGTGGTTGAGCAGTGAGCTGGCGTGCCGGTAGGACCGCCCACACTGGTCGCACACGTAAGGCTTCTCAACTTCTCCCTCGCCCCCCTGGCGATGGCCCTTGTCCAGAGATCTGGGGACCAGTCCTTGCTCTTGCATGAGAGTAAGGTCAAGGCCCGACCCCCAGCCCAGATCCTGGGAGCCCCCGGGGCGGGGCTGCTGGGCTCTGGGCTGCGGCGGCTGGCCGTGCGTAATCTCCATGTGGAGCCTGAAGCTGGCCTGTGTGGGGAAGGCTCGCTGGCAGGACCGGCAGGTCAGCTCGCGCTGCTTCTGGTGGACACGCCGGTGATTGTAGAGCTGTGAGGACACTCGAAAGGCCTTCCCACAGTCATGGCAGCGATGGCGGCGTGTTTCGGAGTGGATGCGGCGGTGATTCTTGAGGGCGAGCAGGTTGGAGTAAGTCTTTAGGCACACGGCGCAGTGATAGACGCCGACGGTGTGGGTGTTCTTGTGGTTGAGGAGGGAGCTGGCATGGCGGTAGGAGCGGCCACACTGGTCACATCTGTGCAGAGTCAAACAGAGAAGGCGGGGTCAATAATGAAGGCGAGTGGCTGAAGTACAGCCGCTCAGAGACAAGTCACTCTGCCGATCTACTGGCGCTAACATACAGGTATATGATCTGAAATCCGGTTCTCTCAGCGGTGTTCCACTGCACGGTTCTACACAGGTCACTGGGGGAGATGGGGTGGGGTGGGGGGTGTCCATGGAGACACAACTGGACAACTGGGGACGGGTGGGGGGGTGGGGGTTCTGGGAGGTATCTGCTGCTTCCTGCACTGCACAAACCCAACGCCTCTGTTCATGCCTGAACTTCTATGGCAACCTGAATGAATGGTCCCGCCCCCTCCCGTCCTGCTGCTTCTGATCTGTAGACGTGCAGTGCAGCTAGCCCCAAACACTCCCTGAGCCTCCCTGACAAACATGACAGCGCCTCAGAGGAGACGGACACACACTGAGACTGCAGTGAGAAGAGGAGGAGCATCAACATGAGGACAAACACCTGAGGATCGGAGTCAGAGGAGAGCACACATGACAGGAGAACATCTGCACATGACATGGGTGAAGGAGGCCTACAAACTACAGAGTGTGGTATGCTAACCGAAAGCAAACGAGGTTGACTTATCTGGTCTGTCCACTAATTCAATCTGTCCAAACTTCAGAAAAATCCGAATTCCGGCACGCGTATGGTCCCAAGGAAGCCGGATTGGAGATCATATACCTGTAATAGACATGTAGACACCTAAATTCATCTCCACTACTTGCTTTTTCAACTTCGAAGAATCACAAACAACTGATGGAAACTCACGTGTACCGACAATCTTCTCCCTCTCCTGCGGGCGTGGCGGCTTTCCTCCTGACCTCCATGCCTACCTGGTTGTCCCCACAGCGGTGCCGGGCCAACCCAGACCTCCCCTGGAAGCTCTTCCCACAGGAGGGGCAGCCAAAGGGAGTGGCTCCTTCTTCGTGCACCTTTTGGTGGTTGCGCAAAAATCTCGCCAGGCGAAAGGCCTTCCCGCAGGTGTGACAGATGTGTTTTTTGCGCTGTGTGTGGATGCGCATGTGGTTGCGCAGTGCCATGTAGTTGGTGTAGGGCTTGTCACAGAAGTTGCAGCGGAAGTTGCCGGTCTTGTGGGTGTGCTTGTGGTTGAGCAGGGAACTGGCGTGTTTGTACGTGCAGCTACACAGGTCACAGGCGTACGGTCTCTCGTCTGAATCCATGTCCACTGAATTACGGTCCACGTTTACCGTGGAAGAACTGTTGGTGGAGGACGAGGAGGGCAGGTGCTGGGCGGGGCAGTCATGCGCTGACAGCTCATCGGCAGTGGCAAAGCCTTCACAGCAGCCGTCACACTCAAAATCCATCTGAGCCCCGGGGCCCTGCGGACCCTTGCACAGGCCCGCTGTGGTGTGGGTGGCCAGCTGCCGCTGCGTGCGGAAGCCTTTGCCGCACTCCTGGCAGTTGTGCTTCTTCTGGGCAAAGTGGAGGCGCAAGTGATTCTTCATAGCTAGCCTGTTGGGATACGTGGAATTGCAGACATTGCAGTGGTACTCGCCAATTTTGTGGAGGTTTTTGTGGTTGGCCAGACTGCCAGCGTGCCGGTAGGTCTTCCCGCACTCCTCACAGGCAAAAGGTCGCCGGCCACTTTCAGCAGGGTCAAACTTTTGTGGCCTGGAGGTGCCAGCTGATGAGTACGGTTTCTTGAAGCCCTGGTTTGGATACTTGACTCCCATCACCTGACTCTTTGAAGGCTCTCCTCTCAATGGTTGCATCTGAGACGGGCCCGGCTGCTGGAAGCGGGAACCATTGGGGCCAGTCCGAACAAGACCTTTGGCCCGATGCTCCTCGTGGAGGCGGAGGTGGTTGATGAGCTGCTTCTGGATCTTGAAGGCTTTTCCGCACTCCTCACACTTGTGCCTGTAGCAGGAACGCACACAGACACCAATAAAGACCTAATTACATCCAGAATGTTTTCTTTCAGAACCGCATTCACCAAAAAAAACACAACTGGAACTGAAAAGATTCCATGTTCAGGAATGTACTTCACAGTATGCCATTGTACTCCTCAATACGTCGTAGTATGACACAGTACACCTCAGTTTGTCACAGTATGCCTCAATATGCCAAAGTACACCTCAGTACGACATATTATGCCACAGTACGCATTAGTACACCGCAGAACGCCTCAGTGCACCACGGTGGTCAACAGTACGCCACAGTAGTCCACAGTATGCCACAGTACCCCTCAGTACGCCTTGGTAGTCAAACCTAAGCCACAGTACGCCATTGTAGAGCTGGGCGATATGGCCAAAAATTAAAATCTCCACTTTTTTATGCAAAATTTGATTTTCTATTTTAATCAATTTTTTTCTCCCTCCTATTACTTTCTTTTTTAAAAAATTACAAATGACAGAATATATTTAACAAAACTATTTTATTTTAATATCTCTTTTGAAAATCTGCTCAAACACAAAGTTCATCTAAATGCAAGCTGTAAACATGTTTTTAAATCAATGCAGCAGATGTTTCGTGAGCTACAGCTAGCTTAAGCATCTCCTAAAGAGAAACACTTCTCACTCTTAACAGGTACTCTACCTGTTTCAACTGTTGAAACAAATTTGTTGTCCCGACAGCTACGACCTTCAAGCAGGTTTTGCTGCATGTGGTTTGATGCTTCAAGTTTGAAGTCACAACATCACTGGTCAACATTTCCTTTTGACTCACCAGCCAAGTTAACCGGTAGATGAAAATAATCTACCGGCCAGGCATGTTTTTTCCCAGAGAAATGATTACATTATTTTACAAAGAAAAACTATAGGTGTTATTTTAAAAAATGATACTATGTTGAATGAAGAGAGGATGTCACAGCATAATAAAAACACACGATAACAGTTTTAAGTGACTCAGATTTCTAATCAGTCTTTGCTCATTGCTTTTGACATTTTCACACAGTTATGAAGTGTTTTATTTTCTATCACAAATGTGTTGTTTCTTCTCTTCAGCACAGATAACAAGTGTCCCTGTGCCCCTATGAGGAGAGCTGTCAGTCACCTTTAGTCTGAACCCTTTACATGTATAGAGAATCCATATTTCTTTAAGAAAATAAAATAACATAAAAGTACTATATAAATACTACAAACACACCTTTAATGTCATCTAACTAAACTCAATTCAAACATGCTGAGAAAGCAAAGACACATTTACTACAAGGGAGCAGACTGACAGAAAAAGCTCTTTTCTCTGTTCTGCCTCCAGTTGGTTCATTTTAATATGAAATCAGAACAAAAAATAACCTAAAAACATTGGAATGTTTTGGATTGGTGTCATTGTGTCATGAACAGTAAAGATGCAGCGCTTTCAGCTCACTGCCTCTGTAATGTTAGATATTGTTGATGGAGTTTCATCCAAAGTGTAAACAAAACTGGATTACCATCTGTTATTGTAGTTAGAAAACACAGTTTTAATGATTGTCCCATGAATTCAGTTTGTTCTGCCATGTCTTACAGTCCGTTCCGTGAAAATTTTCTGTCATTAAATCAGTCACAAACTGGTGACAAACAGCACAGTTCATTAGCATAGCATTGGTCGTAGCATGATAGCATCAGTGTGCAACAACCCCTCTGTCTCTAAATCAATACTTTTTATTAAACTCTGTTGCTGCTGTGGGTCCAGCCAGTTTATCCTCCATTTCTGTTCAAATCCTGTTAAAAACCTCCATGTCCTGCTGCTCCATCAGCCTAAGCTGAAACACTACACAGAGAACTGTAAGCCGTTTTCACGTCTGCTCCCTGCAGAGACAGACGGGCTGCCTTTACTCCGAACAACGGATTTCGATAAATCGCCCAGCCTTAAGCCACTGTAGTCCACAGTAATCCACGGTACCCCTCAGTACACTACAGTACCCCTCAGTACACTACAATACCACTCAGTACACTAAAGTACCCCTCAGTACACTAAGGTACCCCTCAGTACACTACGGTACCCCTCAGTACACTAAGGTACCCCTCAGTACACTACGGTACCACTCAGTACACTAAGGTACCCCTCAGTACACTACGATACCCCTCAGTACACTAAAGTACCCCTCAGTACACTAAGGTACCCCTGAGTACACTACGGTACCCCTCAGTACACTAAGGTACCCCTGAGTACACTACGGTATCCCTCAGTACACTAAGGTATCTCTCAGTACACTACGGTATCCCCCAGTACACTACGGTATCCCTCAGTACACTAAGTATCCCTCAGTACGGTACCCCTCAGTACACTACGGTATCCCTCAGTACACTACGGTATCCCTCAGTACACTACGGTACCCCTCAGTACACTACGGTATCCCTCAGTACACTACGGTACCCCTCAGTACACTACGGTACCCCTCAGTACACTACGGTACCCCTCAGTACACTACGGTATCCCTCAGTACACTACGGTATCCCTCACTATGCCACAGTTCACTGCAGTACACCACAGTATGTCATGGTAAACCTCAGTACGGCTCAGCACACCACAGTATGCTTTGGTACGTCTCAGTACGCAACAGTATGCCATACTTTACCTACAATATGCTATAATATGACACAATATGCCTCATTACACAATAATATTCCGCAGTATGACATACAACAATACAACCCAGGATGCTATAATAAGCCATAGTGTCTGAAAGCAGCATCTCCAAAGGAATTGAACCCCAACCACAGGATCAGTGTGAACACACAAAAGGAGATACAAACTGTGCCGAGACGCATGCACCAACAGGCTTTTACACTGCATCTCTGTGTGAGTGAATGACTGTGTGCTCATACCTCTTCAGGTCAAAGTGGGTCCTCTGGTGGTTCTTCAGAGCCAGCAGGTTGTAGTAGCGTTTCTGGCAGACCAGGCAGCGGAAGACGCCCGTCTTGTGGGACTTCTTGTGGTTGAGCAGGGAGCAGGGGTGTCTGTATCCTCGTCCACACTGGTCACACTTGTGGGGTTTGTCACTTTGGTCGACCATGGGCCTGTGCCCGTCAGCCACCACGTCACGGTTAGCTCCCCCAACACCATCTGCAGACATCCCTTTGGCTCCATTTAGACCCACTTTGTTCATCGCCTGGTTCTTTCCTGGGCACAGGTGAGTAACCAGGTGATGGCGGTCAGCAAAGAACAGACCACAGTCCCCACAGATGTGGCTACGGCTGTCTATTTTGTTGTCCCCATTGGTAGAACTGCCAGCGATACCCTGCTGGCTGTCAGGCCTTTGGGGGCCATGGATCAATTGATGATTCAGGAGGTCCTGCTTCCGGGAGAAGCTCTGGCCACAGGTGGAGCAGATCATCCTCCAGCCCTGCTCCAGACTGGACGGTCCAGGTCCAGTAGGGTTGTTAGCGTGACTGCGCAGGTGGCTCCTTAGTGCTCTGAGGCTGGCATAGTGATTGCCACAAACAGAGCACTGGTACACCTCACCATCATCGTCGTCCTCCTTTGTGCTGCTGGCCATGGCTTTGCCGGAGCTCTGGGAGAACACTCTCTGGCTGCCATCCTTCATGCTGCTGGAGCTCCCAGATGGCAATGAAGTTCCTCCAGAGCCATGGTAGCTCATGTTTCCCATGAAGCCATTGGACATGTTTCCCTGCTGCTGCTGTGGGGGTGCCTGCTGACCACGGCGAGGACACATGTGAGACTTGATGCCAGAAACATCTCCATATATCTCACCACAGTCGGCACACATGTGTCTATCGGCCTGCCGGTGAGCAGAGCTGCTCTGGGAGAGCGAACTGCCATCAAAGCGGTCGTGGAATTCCAAGGAGTCCAGGCCGCTACTGTGGCCGCCGTCTGGCACAAAGTGGCCAGCATCACTAAGGTTTCCTGGCAGTGAAATTGGTGTAGTGGCACCGCTGCCCTCCTGGACATAGCTCTGCTGGGAGTCGAGCGTAAGTGGCTCTGGAGATAGCCAGTCGTTGCTGTCACTGCTGATTGGCTGGTTGGAAGGACGCCCCTTGTGGCTGCGCAGGTGGCTGTGCAGTGCTGCCAAGTGGGGGTATTGCTTGCAGCAGATGGTGCACTGATAGTGGCCAGTTTGATGGCAGCGTTTGTGATTGACCAAACTTCCAGCATGCCGGTAGCTCTTGCCACATTCACCACACTTAAAGCGGCGTTCTTCATCATCCGAAGAGTTGGCTTGTGGCACACGGCCCCCCGAGGGAGAAGCTACCGAACCCTGAGACCCAGAGCTGAGGGTGTCAGAGTTTAACATGGAGCTCTCCTGACTGTGGGATGGCGGATGGGGGTCATGAGTAAGGTAGTGAACTTTCAAAGACTCCAAGTCCGGATGTCCAGCACCACAATACGCACAAGTAAAGATGGGGTTGTTGACTGGGGGGCCCATTATGGGGTCATAGGGGCCTCTTTTGTCAGTGGGAAGTGGAGGCAGAGGTAGGGGGTCCCCCAGTGCAGGGGTGTATGCTGGGGATCGAACCGTGCTCAGGTTGTGTGCCATGATGCCGGGGAAGCTGCGTGGCAGGCTAAGGGAGGGGGAAGCTGTGTTGTGCAGCAGTATGTGCTCCTGGAAGTCGGCCTTGTTGGGCAGCGAGATCTGGCACAGGTGGCAGAAGCTGGAACCCGTGTCGTCGCTTTGAGACGACTGCGAGCCAGCCCCGCGGTCCGAATCATGGAGACTGCTGCTACTGCTACTGCTGCTCACCATTGTAGCCCCCGGTGTTTTGAACTTCGAGTGAGTTCTCTCGTGGCTGTTCAGGGCAGCCAGGTTGGTGAACTGTTTGAAACACACAGAGCACTTGAAATTCCCTTGTTGGTGGCACTTTTTGTGGTTCACCAAGCTCCCGTGGTGCCTGTAGGTTCTGTCGCACTGGTTGCACTTGAATGGCCTGTCCCAGGCGTCGTCCGATTCAGGGGAGCTTTTCTTGTCCTCAGTTTCGTGGCCCGGCAGGACACTGTGTCCCATACCACTATTGTTCAAACCAGAGCGCCCAAACCCACCCGACAGGTCCTGGGCGAGACCGTAGTCCCTGTCGTCGTGGCCCGCTTCCTCGGGACCCTCCTCAGTCTCCTCCTCAGGGTGTGCACTGCTAGGAGACAATGTATGGATCCGTAAATGATTCTTCAGAGCAACAGCGTTGGGCAGCGTACGCGTACAAACTGGGCACTGAAATGAACCCACTTCGTGAGACTTCTTGTGATTGGCTAGGCTGGCAGCGTGCTTGTAAATGCGACCACACTGTTCACACTCAAAACGGGCGCTGTCTTCCAGCTGATAATGTGCTTTCATATGCTCAAGAAGACTTGGAGTGCTCGGACAGACCATATCACATTCTTTACAGGGGAAACCCTTGGCACGACTCATATCATGCATTGCCATAGTACTCTACAGCAATGCAGAGGGGCGGGGGGCACGTTCACAACGCAGAAATAAACATCCAGGGGAACGCAGAAAAAAAGGGCAGCTTTCAGCTCAGGGTGCTCGCCATTTTCTCCCATTAGTTCCAGCCAATCAGGGCCCGCCTTCAAAGATGGCGGGCCTGCAAAAGGATAGGGATGGGGTGTCACACCGGAAGCTGAGGTGACACTGCAGAGAAAAAAAAAAACAAGAAAAACACATGAGGAACACTGAGGCAAACGTGTGACAGCAGAAACAGAAAAACCCTGAGGCAGTGGTGTAAAGGACTTGAGTGAATGGACTTTGTTACTTTACTTAAGTTTTTTTTTTTCTTGGCTACTTTGTACTTGTACTCTCTCCTCCTCTTACTCTCTGCTCGACTACACTTTTGATTGAGTATTTGTACTCTTTACTCAACTACATTTGAATGGATACTTACCATTACTCATTACATTTACTTGAGTAAATCTAAAGTAACGAAGTCCGTTTACTCAAGTACTTTACATCACTGCCCTGAGGTCATGTGACCACTTTAATGGCATATAACTTCACTGAATCCATACACTAAAAAAAAAGGTCCTGGCAGAATTTTCTGGAACCAATCATTTTCAAGACTCTTTTAACCCTTTAATACCAGGGATGTTGCCAGCAATAACAAACGCTCTTCAAATTGACAAGTTTTGATCATTTACGCAAATAAGATGCTTTTCTTCACTGTACAATCTGTTGGAATTACATTAATTGTGTAGACGGCTGAAGAGTAGCAGTATCTCAAAGAATCTCACAGAAACTCCGATGTTAAAGATGGGTTAGGAAGGACTTGCAAAGGCTAAGCCACACCAGACACGGCATTTGCTGTGGAAAACCCAAACTGCTACACCAAACCCGCATCACCATGTATGCCGCTGTGGTAAAAACAAGAGACACGAGAAGAAGTGAGTTTGGACCTTAAGTGTTGCACCAAATTCTGAATATGCAGTCATGATGGGTTTGAGGGACACATCAACATCACAACCAGGTTTCACTCACATCAAACTAACAAGTAAAGTTTCCAAAGGAAAGAGCATTTGCAGGACGATACGACCAATGGCTGATCAGACAATCAAAACAGACAGCAGCCAATCAATGAATCTGCATAAACCTGCCAAAGGCCCACCGTGACTGACACTCCCCATCAGCCCCTCTGTACTGGAGTCTACATCAGCGGTTTCACACCTGAGTGTGAAATATTTTTCTCTTCTAGCATTTGCCCTAATCCCCCAGAGGAGGAGTGGGCAGTGGTCATAGTGGTGCATGGGAACTACTTGCATCGGGCCCAATATAGCCGGTCTTTGATTGGACCAGACTGTCAATTTGAACCCATGACAGTCGGTAACTAGGCCACTGAGCTGATTCAGAACTGAGTCCAGATTATGCAGCTGGATCAACAGGGCCAGAAATGGCTGATCGGACTATTGTAGAGGCGGTGTAATGACGTCTCCTTCACACACAGCGGGATAGAATCCCTCTTGCATTAGAAAGTGCAGAGGTTGGAAACACCTCCCAGAAGCTATGACTTGTACACTACTGAATGGTTGAGGTGTGGTTGGATCTTCTACACTACTGAGGTTCTGGTTGGTTTGATGAAGAAACAATTCCTTTCTTTAAACTCCAACGGTTAGAAGTTAAATAAAAAAGAGGGAAATGATTACGGCTGTAAAATAATAACCATATAATGTCAACAGGCTGAACGTCCCTATTGAGCCTCAATATTATTACCTGACATACAAGTTAAAACAATTCAAATATTATGCAAAGAAAATCTAATAGACGTTTCTATTTCTCAACCTTTTTAAAGGCACAGCAGCAACCCCCGACTGCGACCAGAAAAGGCAGATTTTTTGCAGAAAAACTGTCTGTGATGGTGATTGTAAATTTTTCATTCCACTCATTGTTCTTTGAAGTGAGCAGGATTCTTGATCTGCTCTGCATTTTGGTTCTAAATTGAAGCTTTCTTCATTTCTGTTGTTACCGTAAAATGTATTTAGTTAATACAAATACATGTTAGAATTTATTGATCATTTTATTTTACTGTTGCAACTGACATTTTAATATATATATTTTACATTTTGTTTCCAGTAGCGGCTGGTCGCCAATAAACGCCAGTACTAGCAGGTGTTTGTTGCTTCAGATGCTGGCCTCTAATAAATCCAGAGGCTACTATTAGAAGACATACGGTAAAAGGTTTTCGTGAACATAGTTAGTCTTCAGAATACCGACCAGACACTGGATCGATAAGCAGTATCGATCAAATCTTAAAAGTTTCCAAACCAAAGCTTTTTACAAAGCAGCTTGTTGTCTTTGGTTGTTTACGGTAGAATGATGTCTCTACTTTCTCTGTATTCATGTGATCAACATTCAGTCATTTGAAATAGTCTTGAATTTAAAACTGTATTTATCGACTTTGTGTCTTTCTTCTTTTTTGTAATGATACTTAGTCTTTTCATGAAAAGAACACAACACAAACCAGCACAGCAGATGTGTAACAGGACAGGCTGGAATTACATGTTGGGATATTTTCTTGAAGCAGTCACTAGTTACTTTGAAATACAAAATGCTGAAATACAAAACTTTTGCACATTTTAAAAATATTTAGGAGTGAGGTAAATCATTAAGAAATCCATCTTTGTTTTTATCGGGAACTTTTAGAACACACCACTTCAGAAAATGAACCGTTTGATCTTTAAAAAATGACTATTAGTTAAGGAACACCGATGTTCCGCCTCCTGGATCATCTGGCTCTCAAACCGGTTCTGGAGATTCTGACAAACATCTCCATCATGTCTGCACGCCGGCGTGAAACTGAGAGCATCAGAAGTTTGTGTGAGGAGCAGTTTCCATGAGTCCAAATGTAAACAGAACTATTAGGATCAGAACCTCAATCTAAGAAAGGTGTTCAAAGTTTCATAAATTCTCCTCTGTGGCTAGTTTGGTTCAGAGATCCACCATAAGGTTATAAGGTTAACCATAAACGCACAATCAGAGGCCCTTTACGGGTTGGGTTTTCCTCCTGAAAGTTCTTCTGGGTCTGGAACCAACCAGTTCCTGTTCACACCGAGAACAGAGATCAATAAGATAGGGGACCAAACCTAAAACCGTTTCAGCTTCTGATCCAAACCAACATGTATCATGACTACAGGGGTTAGTGAGAAACCGGGTCAGAGAACTCAGATGAGGGGGACCGGGTCAGAATAACCCTGCAGCGCCAAGCAAAAACTTTCAGTTTTTACTCTGGAGATTTTTGATTGGATTCAGTTCATGAAGATCAGTCCAGGATGAAGAGCACGCTCACATGCACACTCACATGCACGCCCGAATGCACGCTCGCACACACGGCCAAATGCATGCTCGCATGCACGCCCGAATAAACGGTCACATGCACGCCAAAATGCACGCTCACATGCACGCCCGAATGCACGCTCACATGCACGCCAAAATGCACGCTCACATGCACGCCCGAATGCACGCTCACATGCACGCCAAAATGCACGCTCACATGCACGCCCAAATGCACGCTCACATGCACGCTCGCACGCATGGCCGAATGCACGCCCGAATGCACGCTCACATGCACGCCCACGTTCCAGCTCGGCTGTAGCATCAGCTCTTGTGTGGAACCTGAAGACCTCTGGAAACGGCTGAAGAGGTCAGACACTGCTGGTTCTGGTAATGAGGAGGTTCTGCAGAGGTAGCACACAGCAAACCAGAACAACTGATGTCCAACTGGACCAGAAGCTTGGAGGAGCTGGACCTGACAGGGGGACCGTGGAGAAAGACCACACAGGACCCAGTTCCTGAGCACAAGAACCAAGTCCTGCCAGAACATCTGGACCAGATCATCATCTTTAGAGATCTGTCCCAGTTGGAGACTTTACTGGACCAGAACCAGGACCTCTGCCCCCTCACCACCACAGAAAAGAGGATGTCCTCCTTCACTTGTATTAGCGGGTCGGTACCGAGGGTTCGGATCCCCAGCAGCTCCTCCTGGTGGGTGGGTGGGGGTGGGTGGGGGAGACAAAAGGGGGTCTCTGAGCCCCTCCAACGCGGGGGGTGGGGTGGGGGTCCTCAGGCAGACATGTCACCCCCTCCCCCACCCCCGAGCAGACCGGCACCGTCAGCCCGCCCCGCCGAGACTCCCCAGGAGGAAAATGGCTCTGCAGCGTTTCCCGGAGCTAGCCGCGTTAGCCCCCGTTGCCCCCAAACACGGGCCCCTCCCCACGCTGATCACCGAGCACCCCGGAACCGGAGCAACGCGGGTGGGGGGGTCCCGATTCACGCATTTTAAGGGGGGGTGGGGCTGAGTTCAGGCTGATGCTCCAACAAGCTAACGGTCGCGTTAGCGGCGCGCTAGTCGCTGAGCACCCCCACCCCCCCCCGCGAAGACAAAAGTAGAAAACAAACAGAAGCAGACGTGCACGCGGTACCGCGCTTCCCTGCCCTTTCTCGGCGGTGGGGGTGGGGGTGGGGGGTTGTTCCGCTGGCGGAGGTTAGCTTAGCTGTTAGCCCGGAGCTACACAAAGATCCCGACAAGCACACCGCGGCCCCCCCCTCCGTGAAAGCCCGTTCACCTCCCGTTTTCTGCACAGCACTTACCCCCGGACGGCCTCTGCGCCCGCGCGAACGACAACGCACGGTGTGGGCACGCGCGAGGTGCAAAATCACGGTCCAAACATGCCGTTCCCCCCCCGCGCATCCACCGACCTCTGCCGCTCCGCTCCGTCCCCCCGCCGTCGCTCCAGCAGCACTTCCTGCCGCTGCTAACGGAGCGGCGCGCGGCCGCACGCGCGTCATCGGCGCAGGAGCACAGTCAACCGCTGCGGCGGCACCGGAACAACAAGCTCCTGCAGAACCGAACCGCAGGAGCACCGGTCCAGTCACCAGAGAGAGGGGGGCTGGCTGCAGGTCGGGGGGGGGGGTCTGTAAAAACCTCTAAACACAATAAAAAAAAAAAACCGCACAAAGACCACACAAACACATCAACAACACAATGTGTTTATACACAATATCATTTATACCACACACACACCAACACCGAAAACAAAATGTCATCAACACCACAAACACATCAACACCACAAAAGCACAATATCAATAACACCACAAACACACTATATCATTTATACCACAAACACACCAACACCACAAACACACAATATCATTTATACCACAAACACACCAACACCGAAAACACAATATCATCAACACCACAAACACACAATATCAATAACACCACAAACACACTATATCATTTATACCACAAACACACCAACACCACAAACACACTATATCATTTATACCACAAACACACCAACCCCAAAAACACAATATCATCAACACCACAAACACACAATATCAATAACACCACAAACACACTATATCATTTATACCACAAACACACCAACCCCAAAAACACAATATCATCAACACCACAAACACACAATATCAATAACAACCACAAACACACTATATCAATTTATACCACAAACACACCAACCCCAAAAACACAATATCATCAACACCACAAACACACAATATCAATAACACCACAAACACACTATATCATTTATACCACAAACACACCAACACCACAAACACACTATATCATTTATACCACAAACACACCAACACACCACAAACACACTACATCATTTATACCACAAACACACCAACCCCAAAAACACAATATCATCAACACCACAAACACACAAAATCATTTATACCACAAACACACAATATCATTTACACCACACACACACCAGCACCGAAAACAAAATGTCATCAACACCACAAACACATCAACACCACAAAAGCACAATATCAATAACACCACAAACACAGAATATCATTTATACCACAAACACACCAACACCGAAAACACAATATCATCAACACCACAAACACACAATATCAATAACACCACAAACACACTATAACATTTATACCAAAAACACACTATAACATTTATACCACAAACACACTACATCATTTATACCACAAACACACCAACACCAAAAACACAGTATCATCAACACCAGAAACACACAATATCATCTCCACCACAAACACACAATATCCTCAACAACGCAAACACAATATCATCAACACCACAAACACACAATATCAATAATGCCAGAAACACACTATATAATTAATACCACAAACACACCAACACCGAAAACACAATATCATCAACACCACAAACACACAATATAATTTATACCTCAAACACACCAACACCAAAAACACAGTATCATCAACACCACAAACACACAATATCATTAATACCACAAACACACCAACACCGAAAACACAATATCATGAACACTACAAACACACAAAACCATCAACACCACAAACACGTCAAGACACAAACACATCAACACCACAAACACATAATATAAATAATACCACAAACACACTATATCATTAATACCACAAACACACCAACACCGAAAACACAATATTATCAACACCACAAACAAACAATATCATCAACACCACAAACACACTAGAAGCAGTAATACCACACAAAACACACCAACACCAAAAACACAATATCATCAACACCACAACACACACAATATCAATAATACCACAAACACACTAGATCATTACGACCACAATCACACCAACAACAAAAACACAATATCATCAACACCACAAACAAACAATATCATCAACACCACAAACACACAATATAATTTATACCACAAACACACCAGCGCCAAAAACACAATATCATCAACACCACAAACACACAATATAATTTATACCACAAACACACCAATACCGAAAACACAATATCATGAACACTGCAAACACACAAAACCATCAACACCACAAACACGTCAACACACAAACACATCAACACCACAAACACGTATCAATAATACCACAAACACACCAACATCGAAAACACAATATCATCAATACCACAAACAAACATTATAATTTATACCACAAACACACCAATACCGAAAACTCAATAGCATGAAACACTACAAACACACAAAACCATCAACACCACAAACACGTCAACACTACAAACACATAAACACCACAAACACACAACATCATTAATACCACAAACACACCAACACCGAAAACACAAGGTCATCAACACGACAAACACATAAACACAGAGACACACAAAAACACAGCAACACGACGAACGCACACAAAAGCAGCACAACAAACACAAGAGCAGGAACACCACAAACACAAGAGCAGGAATACCACAAACACGGAAGAGCAGCAACACTACAAACACAAAATATCATTAATACCACAAACACACCAACACCACAAACACATAAACACAGAAACACATCAACACCACAAACACACAATATCATTAACACCACAAACACACAATATCATTAAGACCACAAACACGAAAGAAAGCTATACTACAAACACTAAATATCATGAATACCAACAAACACACCAACACCGAAAACACAATTTCATCAACACCACAAAGACACAAGAGGATCACCACCACAAACACACAATATCATCAACAACACAAACACACAATATCATTTATACCACAAACACACCAACACAGAAAAACACAATGTCATCAACACTACAAACACACAAAAGCATCAACACCACAAACACACAATATCATTAAGACCACAAGCACACCAACACCGAAGACACAAAACCATCAACACGACAAACAAAGAAACACAGAGACACACAAACACAGCAACACGACGAACTCACACAAAAGCAGCACAACAACACACCAACACCACAAGCACACAAAATCATTAACACCACAAACACACCAACACCGAAAACACAAGAGCATCAACACCACAAACACACAAGAGCAGGTAAGACCACAAACACACAAGAGAATCAGGACCACAAACACACAATATCATCAACAACACAAACACACAATATCAGGTATACCACAAACACACCAACACCGAAAACACAATATTATCAACACCACAAACAAACAATATCATCAACACCACAAACACACGATAGCAGGAAGACCACAAAAACACACCAACACCAAAAACACAAGAGCATCAACACCACAAACACACAAGAGCAAGAAGACCACAAACACACTATGATCATTACGACCACAAGCACACCAACAACAAAACAAACACAATATCATCAACACCACAAACAAACAATATCATCAACACCACAAACACACAATATAATTTATACCACAAACACACCAGCGCCAAAAACACAATATCATCAACACCACAAACAACACAATATAATTTATACCACAAACCACACCAATACCGAAAACACAATATCATGAACACTGCAAACACACAAAACCATCAACACCACAAACACGTCAACACACAAACACATCAACACCACAAACACGTATCAATAATACCACAAACACACCAAACATCGAAAACACAATATCATCAATACCACAAACAAACATTATAATTTATACCACAAACACACCAATACCGAAAACTCAATATCATGAACACTACAAACACACAAAACCATCAACACCACAAACACGTCAACACTACAAACACATAAACACCACAAACACACAACATCATTAATACCACAAACACACCAACACCGAAAACACAATGTCATCAACACTACAAACACATAAACACATATACACACAAACACATCAACACTACTAACTCACACAAAATCATCACAACAAACACAATATCATTAACACAACAAACACAATATCATTAATACCACAAACACTTAATATCATCAACACTACAAACACAAAAAGATCATACCACAAACACACCAACACCACAAACACATAAACACAGAAACACATCAACACCACAAACACACAATATCATTAACACCACAAACACACAATCATTAATACCACAAACACTAAATATAATCAATACTACAAACACACAATATCATTAATACCACAAACACTAAATATAATCAATACTACAAACACTAAATATCATTAATACCACAAACACACCAACACCGAAAACACAATATCATCAACACCACAAATACACAATATCATTAATACCGAAAACACATCAACACCGAAAACACAATATCATCACCACCACAAACACACAATATCATTAATACCACAAACACACCAACACCGAAAACACAATTTCATCAACACCACAAATACACAATATTATCACCACCACAAACACACAGTATCATCAACAACACAAACACACAATATCATTTATACCACAAACACACCAACACAGAAAACACAATGTCATCAACACTACAAACACACAAAAGCATCAACACCACAAACACACAATATCATTAATACCACAAGCACACCAACACCGAAGACACAAAACCATCAACACTACAAACAAATAAACACATATACACACCGAAAACACATCAACACTACTAACTCACACAAAATCATCACAACAAACACACCAACACCACAAGCACACAAAATCATTAACACCACAAACACACCAACACCGAAAACACAATATCATCAACACCACAAACACACAATATCATTAATACCACAAACACACAATATAATCAATACCACAAACACACAATATCATCAACAACACAAACACACAATATCATTTATACCACAAACACACCAACACCGAAAACACAATGTCATCACACTACAAACACACAAAAGCATCAACACCACAAACACACAATATCATTAATACCACAAGCACACCAACACCGAAGACACAAAACCATCAACACTACAAACACATAAACACATATACACACAAACACATCAACACTACTAACTCACACAAAATCATCACAACAAACACACCAACACCACAAGCACACAAAATCATTAACACCACAAACACACCAACACCGAAAACACAATATCATCAACACCACAAACACACAATATCATTAATACCACAAACCACACAATATAATCAATACCACAAACACACAATATCATTAATACCACAAACACTAAATATCATCAACATTACAAACACACCAACACCGAAAACACAATATCATCAACACCACAAATACACAATATCATCTACACCACCAACACAGACAACACAATATCATCAACAAAAACAAATAAACACTATCATCAACACCACAAATACACAATATCATTAATACCACAAACACACCAACACCGAAAATACAATATCATCAACACCACAAACACACAGTATCATCAACACCACAAACACACAATATCATCTCCACCACAAACACACAATATCATCAACAACGCAAACACAATATCATCAACAACACAAACACACAATATCAATAATGCCACAAACACACTATATAATTAATACCACAAACACACCAACACCGAAAACACAAGATCATCAACACCACAAACACAGAATATCATTAATACCACAAACACACAATATCAATATTACCACAAACACACTATATCATTAATACCACAAACACACCAACACCGAAAACACAATATCATCAACACCACAAACACACAATATAATTTATACCTCAAACACACCAACACCAAAAACACAGTATCATCAACACCACAAACACACAATATCATTAATACCACAAACACACCAACACCGAAAACACAATATCATGAACACTACAAACACACAAAACCATCAACACCACAAACACGTCAAGACACAAACACATCAACACCACAAACACATAATATAAATAATACCACAAACACACTATATCATTAATACCACAAACACACCAACACCGAAAACACAATATCATTAACACCACAAACAAACAATATCATCAACACCACAAACACACTATATCATTAATACCACAAAACACACCAACACCAAAAACACAATATCATCAACACCACAAACACACAATATCAATAATACCACAAACACACTATATCATTACTACCACAATCACACCAACAACAAAAACACAATATCATCAACACCACAAACAAACAATATCATCAACACCACAAACACACAATATAATTTATACCACAAACACACCAGCGCCAAAAACACAATATCATCAACACCACAAACACACAATATAATTTATACCACAAACACACCAATACCGAAAACACAACATCATGAACACTGCAAACACACAAAACCAGTCAACACCACAAACACGTCAAACACACAAACACATCAACACCACAAACACGTATCAATAATACCACAAACACACCAACAGCGAAAACACAATAGTCAGCAACACGACAAACAAACAAGAGCAGCAACACCACAAACACACGATAGCAGGAAGACCACAAAAACACACCAACACCAAAAACACAATATCATCAACACCACAAACACACAATATCAATAATACCACAAACACACTATATCATTACTACCACAATCACACCAACAACAAAAACACAATATCATCAACACCACAAACAAACAATATCATCAACACCACAAACACACAATATAATTTATACCACAAACACACCAGCGCCAAAAACACAATATCATCAACACCACAAACACACAATATAATTTATACCACAAACACACCAATACCGAAAACACAATATCATGAACACTGCAAACACACAAAACCATCAACACCACAAACACGTCAACACACAAACACATCAACACCACAAACACGTATCAATAATACCACAAACACACCAACATCGAAAACACAATATCATCAATACCACAAACAAACATTATAATTTATACCACAAACACACCAATACCGAAAACTCAATATCATGAACACTACAAACACACAAAACCATCAACACCACAAACACGTCAACACACAAACACATCAACACCACAAACACGTATCAATAATACCACAAACACACCAACATCGAAAACACAATATCATCAATACCACAAACAAACAATATAATTTATACCACAAACACACCAACATCGAAAACACAATATCATGAACACTACAAACACACAATATCATCAACACCACAAACACATAATATAATTTATACCACAAACACACCAATACCGAAAACTCAATATCATGAACACTACAAACACACAAAACCATCAACACCACAAACACGTCAACACTACAAACACATAAACACCACAAACACACAACATCATTAATACCACAAACACACCAACACCGAAAACACAATGTCATCAACACTACAAACACATATACACACAAACACATCAACACGACGAACGCACACAAAAGCAGCACAACAAACACAAGAGCAGGAACACCACCAAACACAAGAGTCATTAATACCACAAACACTTAATATCATCAACACTACAAACACAAAATATCATTAATACCACAAACACACCAACACCACAAACACATAAACACAGAAACACATCAACACCACAAACACACAATATCATTAACACCACAAACACACAATATCATTAATACCACAAACACTAAATATAATCAATACTACAAACACTAAATATCATTAATACCACAAACACACCAACACCGAAAACACAGTATCATCAACACCACAAATACATAATATCATTAATACCGCAAACACATTAACACCGAAAACACAATATCATCACCACCACAAACACACAATATCATTAATACCACAAACACACCAACACCGAAAACACAATTTCATCAACACCACAAATACACAATATTATCACCACCACAAACACACAATATCATCAACAACACAAACACACAATATCATTTATACCACAAACACACCAACACAGAAAACACAATGTCATCAACACTACAAACACACAAAAGCATCAACACCACAAACACACAATATCATTAATACCACAAGCACACCAACACCGAAGACACAAAACCATCAACACTACAAACACATAAACACATATACACACAAACACATCAACACTACTAACTCACACAAAATCATCACAACAAACACACCAACACCACAAGCACACAAAATCATTAACACCACAAACACACCAACACCGAAAACACAATATCATCAACACCACAAACACACAATATCATTAATACCACAAACACACAATATAATCAATACCACAAACACACAATATCATTAATACCACAAACACTAAATATCATCAACATTACAAACACACCAACACCGAAAACACAATATCATCAACACCACAAATACACAATATCATCTACACCACCAACACAGACAACACAATATCATCAACAAAAACAAATAAACACTATCATCAACACCACAAATACACAATATCATTAATACCACAAACACACCAACACCGAAAATACAATATCATCAACACCACAAACACACAATATAATTTATACCTCAAACACACCAACACCAAAAACACAGTATCATCAACACCACAAATACACAATATCATCTACACCACCAACACAGACAACACAATATCATCAACAAAACAAATAAACACTATCATCAACACCACAAATACACAATATCATTAATACCACAAACACACCAACACCGAAAATACAATATCATCAACACCACAAACACACAGTATCATCAACACCACAAACACACCATATCATCTACACCACCAACACAGACAACACAATATCATCAACACCACAAATACACAATATCATCTACACCACCAACACAGACAACACAATATCATCAACAAAAACAAATAAACACTATCATCAACACCACAAATACACAATATCATCAACACCACAAACACACAGTATCATCAACACCACAAACACACCATATCATTTATACCACAAACACACCAACACCGAAAACACAAAACCATCAACACCACAAACACACAAAACCATCAAAACTACAAACTCACAAAAGTATCATAACTACAAACACATCAACACTACAAACACACACAATTATCAACACCACAAATTCTGTCACAAACGGGTAGACAGCTGGTTCCACTTGCAGCAGGTTTCTTGTACAGACAGGAGCAAATTTCAACTAAAAGTCCACAAAGCTAATCGGTCAGAAACCAGCAGGCCAACGCTCAGGCCAACGCTCAGGCCAACGCTCAGGCCAACGCTCAGGCCAACGCTCAGGTCAGCAGGAAGACACAAACAATACTTCACATTGAGCATGGCTCTGAGCAGTGCTTAAACGTCCTGTGGCTGATTAGATGATGAATGACAGCTAAGTAGCATCTGGGGAGTGTGTGCCGGGGCTGCTGGGAGATTGAGTGCAGTCAGTATTCTGGAGACAGCTTCCACCTGTGACCAGAGAGAGAGACAGAGCGCTGACTCCTGACAAATATGGTCTGTTATCCTAATATTTGCCATGGTCAAGTTTTCGTCATTGTTCACATGGCTAAAAGTTCATCACCTGCTCCTCCAAAAGTCTCTGCACGTTCCTACGTTTTGGATTATTATTGTTTTGCCATAAACACAAATGTAACTTTGAACTTTTAAGTTGAAATTGAGTTTTGAATTCTCTAAACAGAAATAACTTTTCTTTTGCTTTACAGCACACAGACTTTCTCTCTGTTTTCCCATAAATCTGTAGCTCATTTTCGTGGTGTCCAGTTTTCTTTGTTATGGTGTCCAGTGTTATGGCCCCTTGGTTATGTCCCCAAGACTTGAGGCAGGTTTGTCTGTTGGGGCCGTAACAGTGTGTCTGCAGCCTTGTTGTGATGTAGGGAATCTTCAGCGGCTGCTTCTGCATGCTGTGGAGTGCAAACACAGATGGCGGTCCCCTTGGCAGATACCCTGGCCACATGCTAAGAGCAAGCATTTTAACATCCTCCCAACTGTTTGTTCTCTAGGTAGAACCCTTGGTTCTTTAGTGCAAACAGCTCATCAGTCTTGCTCGGTTGCAGGTCAACATTCCCCACAGCAGAGGGAACTAATGAGCCCTTGCAGGGCCGGTCCAGGACATAGGCGACCTAACTGGCTGCCGGTTAGTGCCATCCATCCATCCATCCATCTTCTTCCGCTTATCCGGGACCGGGTAGCAGGGGCAGCAGTCTAAGCAGAGATGCCCAGACTTCCCGCTCCCCGGCCACTTCCTCCAGCTCCTCTGGGGGGACCCCGAGTCGTTCCCAGGCCAGCCGAGAGACATAGTCTCTCCAGCGTGTCCTGGGTCTTCCCCTGGGGCCTCCTCCCAGCAGGACATGCCTGGAACACCTCCCTAGGGAGGCGTCCAGGGGGCATCCGAACCAAATGCCCAAACCACCTAAACTGGCTCCTCTCGATGTGGAGGAGAAGCGGCTCTACTCCGAGCTCCTCCTGGGTGACCGAGCTTCTCACCCTATCTCTAAGTGAGCGCCCAGCCACCCTACGGAGCAAGATCATTTCAGCCGCTTGGATCCGGGACCTTGTTCTTTCGGTCATAACCCAGAGCTCATGACCATAGGTGAGTATTGGGGCGTAGATCGACCGGTAAATTGAGAGCTTTGCTTTCTGGCTCAGCTCTCTCTTCACCACGACGGAACGGTACAGCGACCGCATGACGGTGGACGCAGCACCAATCCGCCTGTCGATCTCACGCTCCGATCTTCCCTCACTCGTGAACAAGACCCCAAGATACTTAAACTCCTCCACCTGGGGAAGGAGCACTCCACCCACCCAGAGAGGGCAAACCACCTTTCTCCGGTCGATAACCATGACCTCAGACTTAGTGGTGCTGACCCTCATCCCAGCCGCTTCACAGTTGGCTGCAAACCGTTCCAATGCATGCTGGAGGTCCTGGCTCGATGAAGCCTACAGGAAAACATCATCTGCAAAGAGAAGAGAGGAAATCCTGTGGTTCCCAAACCAGACCCCCTCCGGACCCTGGCTGCACCTAGAAATTCTGTCCATAAAGACTATGAACAGAACCGGTGACAAAGGGCAGGCCTGCCGGAGTCCAACATGCACCGGGAACAGGTCTGACTTAGTGCAGGCAATGCAGACCAAGCTCCTGCTCTGGTCATACAGTGACCGGACAGCCCTGAGTAAGGCTCCCCGGACCCCATACTCCCAAAGTACCCTCCACAGGACACCACGGGTCACACGGCCGAACGCCTTCTCCAAGTCTACAAAACACATATGGACAGGATAAGCGAACTCCCACGAACCCTCCAGCACCCTAGACAGGGTGTAGAGCTGATCCACAGTTCCACGGCCAGGACGGAAACCGCATTGCTGTTCTTGAATCTGAGGTTCGACTATTGGCCGAACTCTCCTCTCCAGTACCCTGGTATAGACTTTCCCAGGGAGGCTGAGGAGTGTGATTCCCCGGTAATTGGAACACACCCTCCGGTCCCCCTTCTTGAAAAGGGGGACCATCACCCCTGTCTGCCAGTCCAGTGGTACTGTTCCCGACTGCCACACAATGCTGCAGAGACGTGTCAGCCAAGACACTCCCACAGCATCCAGAGACTTGAGGTAATCAGGGCGGACCTCGTCCACCCCCGGTGCCTTGCCACCGAGGAGCTTGTTGACTACCTCAGTGACTTCAGCTTGGGTAATGGACAGCCCCACCCCAAAGTTCTCAGCCTCTGCTTCCTCAACAGAAGGCATATCAGCAGGATTGAGGAGATCCTCGAAGTATTCCTTCCACCGCCCGACAATGTCCCCAGTTGAAGTCAGCAGCTCCCCACCTGCACTGAAATCGGTGCCTGCAGAAAACTGCTTCCCCCTCCTGAGGCGCCGGACGGTTTGCCAGAACCTCTTCGAGGCCAACCGATAGTCCTTCTCCATGGTCTCACCGAACTCCTCCCAGGACCGAGTTTTTGCCTCCACAACAGCCTGAGCCGCAGCTCGCTGGTTAGTGCTTCTTTAAAACTTTAAGTATGAAAAAGCAGCAGAACAAGTACTCAGAGACCGTTTCAATGTCAAAAACACATAGGGAAGAGGAGGAAAATAGGCTCAAAACAGAAGTTTTATGTATGTTACAGTGATTAGAAATTCATCCCCCTCCCCTGCATTTTAGTCAAAGAATACTCTAGTTTTTGGTTGAAAAAGACTAAATCACTGGCAATTACTTTTTTTTTCTATCTTTAACCCTGTAATGCCTGAGCCATGAAATAATTGACAGAAAATTCCAAGCCTTTGAATTTGAAGCCTTTATAGGTCCTTCTGAACAAAAACAAAATTGTATGTATAAATTTCACTTTAAATCATATTTGATATATCTTTTTCCTGAGCTAACAAAAATATTCTAAGACCCTAAAAATGTTCTTGTGAAGGGTTGACAGACTCATGTATCAAATATGATACATTGGGCTTTAAAGGGTTAAACCTTACACACTGGAGACCCCTTTATTAAAACCTATTGTGGCTCTCAGAGTGTCACATATGGTGAAGAACCAGCACGAAGAACCACAAGAGGGCAGTAATGTTTGGTGACCCAGCCATGCAATGGAATCTAACCATTGGGACATGGACAGTCGCATGACTGTGTAGAACGTTCTATACACAGACCATAAAAACAATAGATGAAGTGAGGTGTGACGTCACCCTTAGAACAAGCCTTACCCATATGGCTCTTAAAATGACACCAAATCCATCTCCATTGCTTCCTGATTGGTGCGCCGCCATTTGGAAACCAATCGACAGTGATTGGTCTGATTGGCCTGAGTCACGTTTTTTGGGGAACTACAGCCACCAATCAGGAGTGAGCTTGTAGGAAGTCCACACCCCTTCCACTGAAAGCGGGCTCAGAAGAAGCTGTCAACTAATCGCTGAGGTGGTGCCAGTACCACATGGTTTTACTGAGGCTTCTGATTGGTCAGTTTATAACTTGTGATGAAGAAAACATATAGTGAAAAAATTAGGATTATCAAGAAGAATTCAGATAAAAAAAAAAGTATCAGATCAGGAAGGATTATTGTGACCAATAGAATGACCGAGCAACAACTGTTTATGTCTCATTATACGTCTATGGGTTTTGGCTTCTTGGAACCAGCAAGCACTTCCTGTTTGGAACGAGTGGTTCTGCAGTCTCTGGTTCTGTAGCTGCTGGATATTTAGGCTCACCTCCAGTCTGGGTTCTAGAAGAGTTCTCCTGAACGCTTTCACTCTACGTTTGCTGAATTTCCCTCCGATTTCATGTTTCAACCTCCGGTTTTAAACCATCTGTGAGAAAAGGGTCCAAATAACCAGAACTACACATCCCAGCATGCCGTGCGCTACTGGGACGTCATATGCGCGTGCCAGACAGTTACTACGCTTTGTACGCAGCGCGGGTCTTTGTTCTGGAAGTTCTGTGTTGATCGGTTCTGCTGGTTCCGGGTCGGCGGCAGGATGGGACCGGTCGAGGTGAGTCTGGTTTCGTTTCCACTTCCAGGAATTACACCGGAAAAGGCAGCGGTTTGGTTTGCGCGCCAGAGTTGTGGTTCTACTGTACCGAACCAAGCGGCACCTGCGAGCCTAAAGTCCGTCCATGAATGAGGTGACGGTTCCGAATCCAATAATTCATCCTGAAGAAGTAAAAATGGAGGACATTTAGTCGAAACTGTTCCCTCGATTGTCTGTCGGTGGAACAGAGTTCGTCCTGAAAGAGAAGATCAAAGTGCCGATGAAGGAAGAACCAAAGTTCTGGCTGAGCAGCTGATAGGGTTCTGTTGAAATGTGGACTCTGGTTCTGCCCGCAGCTGCTCCACATGTCCGTGTTCTCCCAGAGCTTCTCTCCCTGCGGACGCTTCCTGGCGGCCGGGAACAACTATGGGGAGATCGGTCTGTTCAGGTGAGGAAAACGAGCGCACCTGCCCGTGCCGGCGCGAGGCGGCGCTCTCAGCTGTGTCTCTGTGTTCCAGTGTGTCTGCAGCTCTGAGCCCAGACGCCGGTGCCGCCAGCCTCAAACCCGTCCTGACATTCACAGGTGAGTCCGGCTGGCGCGAGCCGGTCCAGTACAAGGTTCCTCTGGTGAACATTGGGTTTTCCTGCAGCTCACGAGGGTCCAGTCTTCAGCCTTTTGTCCACGGATGGCGTCCTGCTGAGCGCCGGAAACGGTGAGATCAGCGCCTGGAGCTGGACCGAGCTCATCAAGAAGGTGAGGGTCCTCTGAAGCAGAACTCCTGTCCTGCTGGACCTCCAAACTGACCTTCTGACCTTTGTCCTCAGACTGTAAAACCCCTGTGGAACAAGAGACCCACTTACAGGTGAGAACACGCACACAAAGACACACACATCTACACAACAAACCATGTTGTTGTTCCTGCAGCTCCAGTCTGGAGATCCCAGAGATCAACGCCATGGTGTGTAACCCACGGGTGAGACGCACGCACACACACACCACACACATCCTGTGAAAGCGCCTGACTCAACAGTACAATAATTTAGATCAGTAAATAAAACCACAATAGAATCACAGAACAGCAGATAAACAAAGGGTTCAAATTAACACAAACATATCACACTGTAACAGTAAGAGTCGCTGATTACGACTGCTTAGTTTTCAACTGATTCTTAAGGTGAATTTTGAACGTTTGCAAGGTTGGTCATTGTATCACCCGGAGCGGAAGACTTCCAGGTTTTTCTGGGCTTTACAGACGGAGCGTTTGGTCCAAATGCAGCCTTCCTGCGTGAAACCTCCCAGTCCCTCTAAAGGAGGCTCTGGTCAGACATGGGAGGTGTGGCAAGTCCATTTAGCACTGTGTAAATCAATTATCCACTTTTAAAAAGTTTAAAACAAGTGATATTTACTTACAATGTTGCAGGTGTGAAATGACAATGGGTTTCTATCATAAACCTGTAGGGATTTCGATGGTTTTACCTGTAGTTACATTTGTCAGCGACCAACATGTTAAGCAACGTGTGGCAGGATAATCAAATGGCAAAATATTCTAGCTGCAGCCAATGTTATGAAGCAGGGATGTCCAAAGCCAGGCCTGGAGGGCCGGTGTCCTGCGTGTTTTCCAACCATCCTGTCACTGAAGCTCCTTACTGTCTAAACACACCTGACCAGGTGACCAGCAGCAGATACAGCAGGATTTCTGGAAAAGCGGCGGAAGGCCGGCCCTCCAGGCCTGGCTTTGGACACCCCTGAAAAGTGGTGTTTAAAACTGTTCACGTTGAATCTCACTGCATTAGATCCTCTTAATGTGCTTTTTAAAGCTCAGTGTGGGTTTCAGTGTGTTTGTTTGTTTTTGTGTGTATATTTGTGTGTGTCATCAGGACAACAGTCTGGCAGTGGGGGGTGGAGACAACAACATTCATGTCTTGGATCTGGAACATGGCATCTTTAAGGTGCGGTCAAGTGCAGCGCGTTTGTGGCAGAGCTACACATTCTTCACTGACGGTTTCTGTCTGTAGGCGGTGCTTCACGGACACACGGATTACGTGCACTGCTTATGCATGAGAGAGCGGGAGGCGGAGCTTCTCTCAGGTGGTGAGGATGGAGCAGTGAGGATGTGGGGTAAGTGAATGCTGCCATCTTTAAACTTCAACCTGTGTTTACGATGATGGTGATGATGAAGATGATGGTCTGCAGACAGCAGGACCGGGCGCTGTGTTCACTGCCTGGACGTCCACAAGTACGAGGTAAGAACGTGAGGTCAAAGGGGTCACTCAGATCTGTCAGGTTGGATGGTTTCTGATCATTGTGCACGTGTTTTAGGCATGTGCACGGCCTCAGCACGGAAAATGGATCAGCTGCCTGAGTACTGACTCAGACTGGATGGTAAGAAGAACTGACGTGTTCGGATGCAGCAGCACGATTACCAGACAGGAAGCAGCAGAGGCGTCGTCCTCAGAAGGTCCTAAAGAACCAGAGCACCGAATCCAGGAGGGAAGACTCAGGGTCAGACTGCTGCTGTAGACCGCAGTCTGCAGCAGCAGTCTGCAGCAGTCTACAAGGGAGCGGGCGTCCCGGGAAGGGAGCGGGCGTCCCGGAAAGGGAGAGGGCGTCTTGGGAAGGGAGCGGGCGTCCCGGAAAGGGAGAGGGCGTCTTGGGAAGGGAGCGGGCGTCCCGGGAAGGGAGCGGGCGTCCCGGGAAGGGAGCGGGCGTCCCGGGAAGGGAGCGGGCGTCTCGGGAAGGGAGCGGGCGTCCCGGGAAGGGAGCGGGCGTCCCGGAAAGGGAGAGGGCGTCTTGGGAAGGGAGCGGGCGTCCCGGGAAGGGAGCGGGCGTCTCGGGAAGGGAGCAGTAGAGCGGGATCAACAACTCTCAAATCCACAATAAAACGTTTTACAAACAATGATGGAAAGCAGATCAAGAGAAAACTGAAAGTACTGACCATGTGGACACAGAGATCTGAATGGTATCTTTACTAGGTTTAATGAAACCAGCAGATTTTCAGAGTCCGGGTGGCTTTAGAACCTCAAACTTCAGAGAAATTTAGGAGACTTGAGTTTCATCCGTTAGAAAAAACTAAACGTCTGTTCAGGGACAGAAACTCCAATCTGCTGAGTCATTCAAAGTCTGAGTAAGCTGGCATGGTCGTGTCTATGCCACCAACACATCTGCTCTCCTGCAGGTGTGTGGGGGGGGCCCGGCTCTGTCCCTGTGGCACCTCCGTTCGCTGTCCCCCACCTCCGTCTTCCCCCTGAGCGGCTGCCAGCGCCAGGCCGCCTTCCACCAGGACACGGTGAGCCTCCGCCTCGCTGCACGTGACACGCCCCTCGTGGCAACACTAACGCTCTTGTGGCTGCAGATCCTGGCAGTGGGGGAGGGGCAATTTGTGTCTCACTGTCTGCTGGGGGGGGCAGTGAAAGCGCAGATCCCGTGCACGCCCCAGAGCCTGAATACACTGCAGATCAACACTGGCAGCTCAGAGCACAGGGTGAGGCGCTGAGCGCAGTACGGTGCGCTCACCTGAGGGCAGGGCTCTGACACAGGTGTGTGTGTTGCAGGTGCTGACGGTGGGGGGGAGCAGCAGCTGCATCGATGTCTTCACAAACCCCTCCTACAGAGCCTTCTCCCTCAGCTTCTGATGCCTTCAGGAACACTTTGGAAATGAATAAACTTTGACAGCAGCTCTGTTTGTCTGATCCAGCTTCATGAGGGGGGGGGGGGGGGGGGTGTTCGGGTCACCTGACCTGTTAGCTCAGTTTCCACATGTAACCACAAGAGAGCATGTCAGCTTCCGACCCCCCCAGTGTGAGTCTTGTGAAGTGATGAAGATGAAGTGAGAAAGAGTTTTATTAACACAAATAGGGGCACCCCCCCAAAAAAATACAAAATAAAGCCTGTTGAATCTCAGAACACTGTTACTCAGAATACATTGAAGCAGTCACATGACCAGGCTGCCAGGAGACTGCTGCTGCCGGTGGGCGGGGCTTCAGGCAGCAGACAGGCACGCCTGCCGGACGCTCTGAGCCCAGGTGTTGAGCAGCTCCGTCACCGAGTGTTTGTCAGGCAGCTTCAGCAGTTTGGACGTCATGTTCCGGTACACGCTCTGCAGGAAGCTGTTGGCTCCTGAGGACACACAAACGCATCACGACCAGCCTCGGCTTCCCGCCCCGCCCCGCCGCCCTCACACTCACCATACTGCTCGCTGTCGTCGCTCCAGAGTGGGCTCTGGTCTGGATAATCCGCAGGAATGCTGAGCTGTAGAGGAGGAACGCTGGGAAGCTGCTTATCATCTGAGAAAGAACCAATAGGGGAGGAGTCAGAACCTGAGCCAGAACATCCCAAACCCGCAATTCAGTTTCCAGTGCAGGTGAACGGTTAGATCAGAAAGTGAGAGCTGAGGCGAGTCCTGGAGTACATTTACCACTCCTGGAGGGAAACTACTCGAGTAGAAGTACATCTATAAGTTACTTCAGACGTTTCAGCAAAGAGATGGATTTCCTTCTGAAACATCAAACCTTCAGTTTGATTCTAGATCGCCATTATCCTGATCATTTCCAAAAGCTTCTCATCTGCGTCTCTGTTCCACCAGCCCGTCCTGCATGCGTTAGCGGCTGCACTGAAGCGACCGTGTACATTTCAAAACATCCAACAATGACAGCGTGTGTGGTTTCAGACTGACACGCCAAGAGGACACGCAGCTTTCAGAAACGCATGCTAACCGCTAATGCTAACCGCTAATGCTGACCGCCACCGACCCCCAGCAGCTCACCCAGCTTGCAGACAAGGTGCACAGTGCCGTTGTTGCTGCAGAAGGAGGGGTCCAGGTTGACCAGGAAGCGGACGTCCAGGCGGGCCACCTCCCCCTGCAGGATGTTGGGGACGGTCTGCCGCTCGTCTTCCTCCAGCTTCCTCTTCCTCCCAGGAACACTGGGGCCGCTGCGGCAGAGACACCGGTGAGACAGCGCACGGCAAGAAAGCAGCCCTGGGCGTCTGCGGTCACACCTACATAATGGGGGGCCCGTGGATGGCGCTCATGGCGGGGGCAAACGTCCGGTACAGGGAGTGGTTGAAGACCGGCGAGCGGATGTTGGTGATGATGGCGTCCAGCAGAGGCTGGCACAGGTACTGCTGCTTCGTGGCCATGGGTGGGGGTGGGGGGGTGGGCTGAAAGAGAGAGAGATTACCTGGAGGGTTTGGGGTGCGATACCTGCTCTGACCTTGCAAAAGAGCACAGTGCAGAAGACAACTCGCTCTGATGTGAAGGTGACAAAGGTCATGAGTTCAAATCCAGGGCTGTGTCTGGAGCTAACCGCTCCCCCTGGGGAGGGGTCAAATGCAGAGAACAAATTTTACGCATCTGCGTGAGACGACTTTAACTTTTAAGGTTTTACTCACGGTTGGCCTCAACCACAACCCATCCAACCCGGACTCCACACAGGTCTTAGTTTAAGGTAACTTCACCTTCTGTGGTAGTTCATGACTTCAGAACAAAGACAGATCGTGTCAGCAGCCACCAGGGGATGACATTCTAACACCTGTCCTGATGTTCTCCAACCCTGACTGATCTCCTTCAGCATCACGTCTGTTCAGACGCTCGGAGCGGATTAGAAATAAAAGTGAGATTCCAGACCTTAACCCTGAAGATCAACTTGTTTTAGTTTCAGGACATTCATCAGGATACAGGAGAACCTGGGAAACAACGTTCAGATCTGTGTGAGTTACCACAGCCATGTCGTTCTTCAGCTTCTCCAGGGCGATCTCACATTTCTGCAGCGTCTTCAGAGGACACCTGTGGATCAGAACGTAGGTGTGGTTACAGAGCGGATGAGGGGGAGGGGCTTTGCAGGTCGTACCTGATGTTTGGGTCGGTGAGGATGTTCAGCAGACTCTTCATCTTGCTCAGGTCCTTCTTCCTGTCTGAGAGGAGAAGCAGAACTGAGCTTTGTCCTTCGGGACCAGAACCGGGTTTGGTGCCGGCCTCACCTTCGTTCTTGTCGATCTTGTTGATCATGCGGCGAAGCGGCTCGATGTATTTGGACAGCTGCTTCAGCTTCTCCATGTACTGCTGGTCCTCCAGAGAAGGACTCATCACGGAGCCGGGGTTACCTGAAGGGGCGGGGTCAGATTACCTGTCAGGCTTTGGTCGTTGAGCGGTTCTGGTACTGATGGCTGACATACCTGGAGTGTTGAGTGGTCCTGGGGAGGGAACGCTGTAGATCTGGGGGGGTCTGCTGGACGTGGCTGTGCTGGGGGAGGGTTGAGGGGAGGGGCTGGGCTGGAAGCCTCCTCCTGGGGAGGGCGTCGGGCCGGAGCTGACGGAACCAGAACAGAGTTGGAACCGGCACCAAGACGGGGGAGCGCAGTACCTGTCCTACCTGACTGAGTTGGGCTGTGAGGTGGGGGGCTGGGGTGACGGCTGGGGCGGGGGTGGCATCTGTGGCGTTGGCACCTGCACAGGTGAGGGCGATGATATCATGGCGTGCTGCACCTGCAATTCATTTGTTGGGGGGGTTGATCATTGTGTGGTTCTGGGATTTCCAAACCCTCCTGGTCCTGGTTCAGACGTAGTACCAGTTCTGTCCTCCACCATGGGGGCAGGGCTACACAGAATCCCCCGCGTGGAGCGGTCCAGACATTCACTCATGTTTGACAGGGTTCTGACCCAGCTGGAGTCAGCTTGAGCCGAGAGTGGAACACCAACAACAGGTTCTTTAAGAACATCTAATGGAATCAGCTGATGAGAACAAAGACCAGTTCTTCTTTTAAAGGAAAACCCAGAGTTCTGCCCGTCTTTGGTTCTGTCAGTATGTGGTTTCATTAGTAGTTCTGTCTAATTCTGTTTAAGTTCTTAGTACGTTTGTGGTTCTGTTCGTGTGGTTCTGCTGCAAACACAGGTGTGGTGGAGTAGAGTACCTGAGCTGACATCGCCTGTCCTCCCACCACGCTGGCAGGGGTGGGTACAGCAGAGGTATTTGTGGGGATGGGGGGGGTGAGAACGGGTCGGGTTGGCCGGGCCAGATTCTGCATCGAGGGACGACCCAGCTTTAGGCAGAGAGCAGAAAGCAGACTTTGAAGCTGCTGGTCCAGCACATTAACATAAATGGTGGTTCCGGAGCTGACGGCCGCACACTCACCTGTCCAGGTGCAGCACCGGGGGTGGAAAGCTGAGACTGGGTCACTATCTGTGGATGGTGCTGCTGCATGGTGGCACGGGCCTGCTTTCACACACACAAGGAAAAGGATGGGTCAGGACGAGAACCTGAGCCGGTCCCAAACCCGCTGGACGCCGTGGTACCTGGAAGGCCTTGATATGCTGCTGGCTCAGGGAGGTGGGCACATGCGGCATGGACGCCATCGGGCCGGCCAGAGATGAGGACACCATGTTGGGCTGCTGCAGCTGCTGGGAGTGGGGGGGAATTGGACCCGGCGCCGGCTGAACCTGGACCTGCTGCACCATCGGATGGATGGACTGAGGCTGGGCCTGAGGGTGGTGCTGCTGCAGCTGCTGGAGCATCCTCACCTGGTGCATCTGAAGACACGAGGACAGAGTGCCGTCACCGTGGAAACACCTATCAGTGGGAGCGGCAAAGGAATCTGCTGCTGCTCAACCGAAGAAAAAGTTAAAGATGATCCAAACAATGTGGTGATGTCAGACGGTCATCCCGGCCGAAAGCGGTGAGGACTCAACACGGAGGGGAAAGGACTTTATGGGAGGAGCCAAAGACAGCGAACCAGCTGCTCAGTCATGTTGAGACCAGGTTACGCTCTTCTCTGTTCTGGAAAAACGTCTTCACCACCAACATTTCCACTCTTCCTTTCAAGCCCACCATCTTCAGTTCTTCTGCGTTCCTGTCCTGAACATGAAACTTCTTCATCTTTGCCAGCTCTCCTGAGTTTCTTTCATCCTCACGTTCAGAATGTTACAGAACATTAAAGGAACACCAAAGAATGTTAAAGAAAAGTTACAGAACATTAAAGAAACATCAAAGAACATTAAAAAAATTTTACAGAACATTAAAGAAACACAGAATAACGTTAAAGAAAAGTTACTGAACTTTCAAGGAACACCAAAGAACGTTAAAGAAAAGTTACAGAACATTAAAGGAACGTCAAAGAACGTCAAAAAATGTTACAGAAAATTAAAAGAACGTCAAAGAACGTTAAAGAAATGTTACAGAACTTTAAAGGAAACACCAAAAAACATTAAAAAATTTTTACAGAACATTAAAGAAACACCAAATAACGTTAAAGAAAAGTTACTGAACTTTAAAGGAACGTCAAAGAACGTTAAAAAATGTTACAGAAAATTAAAAGAACGTTAAAGAAATGTTACAGAACTTTCAAGGAACACCAAAGAACGTTAAAGAAAAGTTACAGAACATTAAAGGAACGTCAAAGAACGTCAAAAAATGTTACTGAAAATTAAAAGAACGTCAAAAAACGTTAAAGAAATGTTACAGAACTTTAAAGGAACACCAAAGAACATTAAAAAAATTTTACAGAACATTAAAGAAACACCAAATAACGTTAAAGAAAAGTTACAGAACTTTAAAGGAACGTCAAAGAACGTTAAAAAATGTTACAGAAAATTAAAAGAATGTTAAAGAAATGTTACAGAACTTTAAAGGAACACCAAAGAACATTAAAAAAATTTTACAGAACATTAAAGAAACACAGAATAACGTTAAAGAAAAGTTACTGAACTTTCAAGGAACACCAAAGAACGTTAAAGAAAAGTTACAGAACATTAAAGGAACGTCAAAGAACGTCAAAAAATGTTACAGAAAATTAAAAGAACGTCAAAGAACGTTAAAGAAATGTTACAGAACTTTAAAGGAACACCAAAGAACATTAAAAAATTTTTACAGAACATTAAAGAAACACCAAATAACGTTAAAGAAAAGTTACTGAACTTTAAAGGAACGTCAAAGAACGTCCAAAAATGTTACAGAAAATTAAAAGAACGTCAAAGAACGTTAAAGAAAAGTTACAGAACATTAAAAAAACATCAAAGAACATTAAAAAAATTTTACAGAACATTAAAGAAACACAGAATAACGTTAAAGAAAAGTTACTGAACTTTCAAGAAACACCAAAGAACGTTAAAGAAAAGTTACAGAACATTAAAGGAACGTCCAAGAACGTCAAAAAAATGTTACAGAAAATTAAAAGAACGTCAAAGAACGTTAAAGAAAAGTTACTGAACTTTAAAGGAACGTCAAAGAAACATTAAAGGAATATCAAAGAACGGTAAAGAACGTCAAAGAAACATTAAAGGAACATCAAAGAACGGTGAAGAACGTCAAAGAAACATTAAAGGAACATCAAAGAACGGTAAAGAACGTCAAAGAAACATTAAAGGAACATCAAAGAACGGTAAAGAACGTCAAAGAAACATTAAAGGAACATCAAAGAACGGTAAAGAACGTCAAAGAAACATTAAAGGAACATCAAAGAACGGTAAAGAACGTCAAAGAAACATTAAAGGAACATCAAAGAACGGTAAAGAACGTCAAAGAAACATTAAAGGAGCATTAAAAGAACGTTACAGAACATTAAATTCCCACTCCAACCATATATTTTTCTTTAGTAAAATGGTTCCCAGTAGTCTTTCATATATGTCTGTACCGTTTTCAGCCCAAATCAAAAAGACTTTGTTGTTTTTAGACATATTTTATGCCAAGTGGCAGCAGCCCTTTAGAAATACAATTTAGGTTTGTGGGCGGGACTGTTGGCTCAGAGCAACCCCGCCCATTTCCTCTCCTCGTTGCTGGGAGTTTTGTCTGCATGCTTACGCGTGAGCTTATAGCCCCAAGCTAGCAACAGTTTAGAGCCAGAGGCCAGCTCCGACCAGGAAAATGAATGTATGCAAGGGGGTGGAGGAGCGGAGTGGGAAGAGACTTTGGGACGAGTGGTTACGTCCCTCGCCCCAGGTTTTTCTAGCATCCAGTTTTCTGATCCAATGTGATTTAACATAAGAAATCCTCAGAGATCCTAAATTCTCTTGTATAGTTCGTTCCTCTTTTATGAGCAAATGCTACAAGAACACATTAAAAATGTCCATTTGCATTGGAGCGGCGCTTTAAAGAAATATAACAGAACATAACAGAACGTTACAGAAACGTTACAGGAAAAAGACAAAGTTCTGTACTGATGTACTAACCTATGTTCCTACTCTTACTTATGGTAAAGAGTTCTGGGTCATAATTAAAGCAGCTGGTTTGGATCAGAAACTCCACTGTGACCTGAATGACTGCAGAACAGATCTTTTTTCTTAAATCTGAACCCAAAGAACTGGACTTTTGGCCCGATTCAAACTAACCAAGGCTGGTAACAACTGTAAAATACATGAAGTACCAGTCCTGACCCATTTGTGTGAAGAGTCTACCTGGTTTTGCTGCTGCTGGTTTTGGGCCTGCAGCTGCTGGCTTTGGTGCTGCTGCAGTTGCTGGTTCTGCTGCTGCAGCTGCTGGTTCTGGTGCTGCAGCTGCTGGTTCTGGTGCTGCTGCGCCCTCAGCTGCTGTAACTGCTGCAAGGCGGCGGCGTTCTGCTGCTGCTGGAACTGCTGGAACTGCTGGTGCTGCTGCTGCACCATCGGCTGCATGGGCATTTGGGTCGGCGCTGACACTGCGGAAACAAAAGTGATGGATGGAGCGCCTGCAGCTCGAAGGCAGTCATGGACGGGTCTGAAAGCTCAGACACAGCATGCTGAAGCGCAGACATATGGCAGCTAGGGGGCGCTGTGGAGACCAAACAGCACACAGAGGAAACACTCACGGCCTTGTGGGTTTCCAGGCACCCCTGCCATGGCATGCATCTGCCCCATGGCCCCCATGGGCCCCATGCCCCCCACTTGAGCCCCGGCAGGGCGAGGCCCCATTCCGATGGCGCCAGGGCCCACTCCAACCCCTGTCAGGTTAGTCAGGGCATTCATGGGATCTAGCAGAAGGTAGACAACAAACAACATTAAGCCCATCCAACATGCAGAGCGAAGATCATGACGGCCGTGACAGCATCATGGGTCCAGCAGAGAGCAGAACACATCCAGAACAGGACCGAAGGCCCACTTACCTGGACCCCCCAGAGACTTCTTATCTGTGGAAAGACAGAGGACAAACTGAGGGCTGAAGGCCAACCAGAGCAGCAGCTTTACATCACACCGAACAGAGAATCCAGAAACACCACAGCTCCATCATAAGCTTCATCATTCCAGACCTCCTCGTACAAACAGACCACGACGCCGCGCTCAGACTACTCCTCTCTAGGAACCTACGGTAAACCTGCATTCAGTTTCATGCTCCTGAAGAGCAGCGAAGGAGAACCGCTGAGGACGTCACAGCTGGACTTAAACTCCAGTTTCACGGGAGCAACACTTACGGATGTCTCTGAAGTGGATGATGAGCCGCGCCACCAGTGAAAGATACTCGTCCTGGAAAACAGTCGTCAGGTCAGTTCTGACTGTAATCTGCCCGGTAACAGGAGGAGAACATGCCGACTGGAGCTCTGTCACAAAAAACAACAAAGACTCACTCTGGTCTTGGCCTTGTTGTAGACTTGGTTCTCCATGTCCGTGCCGGACTTGTGCGCTGTGGTGCCAGGCCCCGCCTTCCTCATGGCCTCGTCACTACATACAAACACACAGTTAGGGATGGGTGACATATTGGTGCCAGAATCGGTATCAGTTGGTATTTGCATCATTTGAGATTATCGGCCCAAAATAAAAACAATCCACCGATAAATGCCACCGATGTTTCCTTCTACTTTGACCGGTGGTTACAGCAGGAGAAGCTCTCTGATTTAGCACAGGCTTGCTCCCCGTCGAGGTGTTCGATCGTGGCTATTCACGCAAACACAACTCCGACGCTCCTCTGTGTCCCTTTTTGGATTTTCAGGGTAACCCTAATTCATCAGTTTTTGAAGTGCTTCCCATTAAATCACGAGTCCCAACACCCAAGCAGCAAACTGATACTGGTCTGAGGGCAGATTGGTACTGAGCTGCAGACAGGAAAAAATCCAAATATGCTAACTTTGATTCTTTCCGCTCTTTTGTTCCTTGATTCTGAAGGACATTTTCTTTTGGAAAACTACCAGATTCTGTTCGCCACATCCACCTATCTTGCCGTGTCGTGTGAGATAAAGCGACAGCTCGCTTGGACTCATGTTTCAGCCCAAGGCTAAAAGCGACAGGAGCCACAAAAAAAAAAGATGTACTAGGAAAGTTTCTTTGTGGTTAAAAGAGCCAACGAGGAACCCGAAGAAGAGCCTTCAGGAGTCTTCTTCAAAATATGGATTTATGGAGAGCGTTATTTCCATGTACCGAGCTGCTCTGTCTAAAACGCAGTGACTGATTCACATACGGTCATCATAATAAAGTTACAGACGCGATGAATTCACGTTTTTTATCATATTAGAAAACAACAGTTTTACGACAGCTGTGTCGTTTTATTTTTGCTTTATTTATTCATCACATCTGAAACGCTGGATGCGGCGGAAGTTTTCTTCCGGTTGTTGGCATCCACTGTGACGTTAAAGGGAAAACCTTCATCTCCGAGTCTACATTTAAACACGCTACAAACAAACACGCTTTTATGAAAGACTGCAAAGTTTTATGTTTGCAGTTTGAAATATGTTGTTTACAATAAGCAGTTTCTACTTATTTGTTGTCATTTAAAAACCCTTAATGTCAAGGGTCGGATAGCGATCGCAGCTGCAGGGCAAATATCGGATAGCGATCGCAGCTGCAGGGCAAATATCGGATAGCGATCGTAGTTGTAGGGCAAATATGGTTATTGGCCGGAAAAAAAAGAATCCTGCCCTCCACACAGTCACACCTTCCATCTGCACCAGGACACCTGCACGAGGCCTCCACAGGTGAGAGGACCGTCAAAAATGTCCATATTTCTTCTGTCCATCAGGGGGCAGCGGTCTGAGCCCTCTAGGCCTTCTCTCCATCCACCTCCACTGGGGGAACCATTGACATAAAAGCAAGGACGAAGCGAGGTGTGACGTCACCCATAGAAAACGCCTTACCCCCGGCTCTCACGAAATGATGCCCAATCCGCCTTCATTGCTTCCTGATACATGCGCTAATCTGAGATTTTGACTCCTCGGAACCAGCAGGAACTTCCTGTTTGGAACGAGAGGGGAGGAGTTGAGCTGTCCAGTGTTTTTTTGCAGTCATTGGGGAGATGTTGCGGTCTCTCTAGCACATCCTGGGTCTTCCATGGGGTTTTCATCTGGTCAAGTGGGAAACACCTCGCCACAAATACGCCCAAGAGGGTTCCAGGCCAGATCCCAGAGATACAGGCTCCTCTTTCTGTGGAGGGGCAAAGCAAAGCTCCTCCCCTTTAGAGGGAGGGTCCAGCCTCCCCGCAGAGGAAGCTCGCGTCACCTGGTTCTCCTGGTCATGACCAAAGGTGAGTCACTGAGAAGATCCGCTCCGTAGGGCTTCCGCCAACCACAGCCTGCACCACATGAGATGACGTCACTGGCCGTAAACATCGCTGCTGCACCTCATTCGATTTGTTCACCTGGAGATTTCAGACTTTTTTCTATTTTTTCTGCTGACGTCGCTTTGCATTCTCTTTTGATGTTGCTGAACCCCCAGTGGCCCCCCAGGATCAATAATCCTGGAGCTCCTTCATGTGTACCTGGAATGTTTACAGCTTTAAAGCAGATACTTTCATCAAACACTCAAGTAACCGCACAGCAGGATGAACGGCTCGCTGTTCGAACACACCGGGCCTGTGACGCTGCGGAACCGGACGGCTAGCTTTAGCTTTAGCTTTAGCTTTAGCTTTAGCTCGCGCTGCCAAACAGACCGGAAACTGAAAATGAACGAGATCCATAACAATAAGCGGAGGTTCTCACATCTGAGCGACCACTTTCTGTCGGAACTGCGGGCTCCTCCAGTCGCTGTCGGAACCGGGGACTTCCATAACAGGATTCGGTTCTTCAATGCAGACGTTCGGACACAAACAAACAAACGTGGTTCTTCTTCTTCCACTAAAAACTAGGAAGGCACAGGCACACACGGCTGCCCCCTGCTGGTTGAATTCTGAAATGCTGCGTGAGCGGCAAAGCGTCTGTAACGGAGGACGGAGAGGAGATCCGCTCATGGATCTGGGCTCATGGATCATGGATTCTCCTGCTCCGTTCAGTACGTTTTGTGGAACATTAAATCTCAGTCACTCTTTGAGCGATTTCAGCAGTCTTAGTATCAAAACGTTCAGCTCATTCAGGACATCACTGTTTGTACTTTTGGTTTTCATGCATTTTGCGTTTTTAAAATGTAACAATTTTAGTGATTTCTTTTCCCCAAAGAAATTCTTTGTGCTCTTAGAAACCTAAGCAATGTCAGTATCAGAACGTTCAGCACATTCAGGACATTCATGCTTGTACTTCTGGTATTTATACCTGTTTTAAAATTGTACGCAATGTTTGAGATTTTTCAAATTCTTTGTGTACTTTTAAAACCAATGCAATATTAGTATTAAGACGCTCAGGACATTCATGCGTGTACTTTTGATTTTTATGCATTTTGTGGTTTTTTAAATTTTGCGCATTTTCTCAAATTTTTCAAGAAATTCCCCAAATTCTTTGTGCAGTTTGAAACCTATGCAACATTGGTATCAAAATGTTCAGCACATCCAGTGCATAATTCACCAGTTAAAGAAAATTGTTTCAGCATCTTCAGCTACCACATTTAGCTAAATGCATTCACACTAGTCTGAATTTTTCTCTTAATATATAAGCCGTTCCCGACATTCTTAGAATTCTCTGTCTGAGCATTTGTTTTGTTGTATGTAATCATTGAGTTGGAATGTTTCCTTGATTTCTTAAGATTATTCCATAATCTGATACCCTGCACTGAATTCCTTGTTTCCTTCATTTTTGTTCTGAATTAGTTAGTTTTGAAAATCTCATGTCCTTTTAGGTTGTAATTTCTTTTTTCAAACTTTTTCTGTGTGTTATACGGCAGACTTCTGAAATGTTCTCTATACATTTGTTTTAAAATGGAAGGATCTACTAAGTCTACAGCTCTGTAAATAGTGGTGTAGATGGGTTCCTGTTTTTACTTCCTGTGAGGATTCTTATTGCTCATTTCTGTTGTATAAATGCAGACTTTATGGATGTCTCGTTTGCTTTTACCTTCATTTCTATACAGTACATCAGACATGGAACAATCATTGAATGTATATATTATACAACTATGCTGTTCTTTTTGATTTATTTGTTTTGATGCATTTGAGGATTTTTCATCAATAATGACACCTAACAACTTGGTTTCTTTCACTTGTTTGATTTGAATGCTCGCGATTTCAAATGACATATTGGTATTTATATTGTGATTGATAAAATTAAAAAAAAATGTTTTTACACAGTTAATTGATCATTTATTTGAGTCAAACTGTTTTTTACATTTTTCCAACTCCGTTTGAGTTGACTCTTTCATTTGTTTTCTGTTGTCACCCATGTCATCCTGTTGTCATCAGCAAACAACATGCATTTTAGTAAATTGGATACACGTGTGATATCGATGATTTAAATGTTAAACAGTTTAGGACCCAGGAGTGACCCTTGGGGTACCCCAGATGTTACGGAACCTAATGTGGATTTTATGTCTTTTATTTGTACAAACTGTTTTCTGTTCGTTAAATAACTGGTTAACAGTTGAAGAAGAGAAGCAGTTTGATAAAGCTTAACACAGTCTGACTAGCTTTATTCATTTGAATTGTTTAGTGATTAAAAGTTTAAGCAAATCTGTAGTTTGTATGGCATATTGTGTAATCCTGGTTTTTCCACAGCGATTGAAATTGTGCTGGAGAATTGTGGGAACCGGGATGTTGGTCTGTAATTAGATAGAGTGTTTGTTTCCACTTTTATAAATAGGTATGAGCTTTGCAATTTTCATCCTATAAGGAAACATTCCCATTGAAAATGATAAATTACACATATAGGTGAATGGTTGTATAGCGTATTCGATAATGTTTTAATAAAGTCATATCCAAGTTGTCACAATCAGTGAATCTTTTGTTCACAGATTTCTTCACTATGTTCATTATTTCTTCTTTTTTGGCTGCGTTTAAAAACATTCTGTTTGCATTCTCTTTTCTATTTTCACCTGCTTAATGATCTTCACTGGTTGTAATATTTTTGGTCCAACACTAACAAAACGATGATTAATTTCTTCAGCTAAATCCTTTGTGTCATATAGATCAACAGCACCCTTTTCAAAATAGTTTGGGAGTTTTCCAAGTGTCTGATCTTTTCTCAACACCCCGTTTAGAAGTCCCCATGTTATTTTGGTGTGACTTCTAATTTCCTCTACTTATTTATTGTAGTACTCTTTTGTCTTCTGATAATAGAAACCAGTTTGGTTTTGTATATTTTATACCTGTTCTTAATTTTAAATATTTTTTGTATAGATTCTTCTTCTTTTTACAGCCATTCCGTAATCCTTTTGTCATCCATAGTTTGCTTATAGATTATTTTAATACTTAGTTTCTTTAGTGTTCATTTTTTCATATAAACCACTAATTAGAACTATGAAGGGATTATAGGCATTATTTACATCGTTTACGTACACATCTTTCCAGTTTTGTTGTAAATCTCTTTTTAATGCTTCCAAAGCTTTCTGCGATCCATCTCTGCTTAATAATTCGTTTTGGGTTGGGGTTTTGTGGCGTGTAGTTCACAGACTGTAAACGCTGACATCAGTCATCACTTTGCCACTTCTTCCCAGATCTTTTGAAACATTTGTGAATATATTGTCTATAATTGTTGCACTTTGTGCAGTGATTCTAGTTGGTTTGTTGATCAAAGGACAGGCTCTCCATAAAGCTTACAGTCATTACTCGTCTCTGACACGCTTACGTTTCCCAGATCAATATTAAAGTCACCACATTTGTGACAGTTGTCATTTTGTTAAAAAGTTTGCATTTTAAGTCTTTTTTTATGTACGGTGCGACCCTGTCAGCGTTTCTTTGTTTTTCATTCGGTTTTCAGAAAGGATTTTTGGTTTTCATTTTTAAAGTTTTGGTTTCTGGAGTTTTGTTTTCTAAAAGGTGATGCTGTTTTTTAACATTTGTTCTGTTTTGTTTTGTATCAAAGAATTTATATTCAAAATAATACATAAAAAATATACATTAAATGATATGTACACTCAAACACAAGGAGAGACTATTATCACAATTTGTAATATTGAAATAATGCTTGATTATGCATTAACTAACGTTAATAAAAGGCTCCTGATTATAAAATGTCACCAGCTTGAGTAACTCCAACGTATTTTTGAGTAAAACCATTTGCAAACTCGTCCAACGGTTTCTGTCTTCAAATTTGTCAGCTTCTCATTCAAACAATCCTCCTGTAAACTGATCAACCAATGAGAACCGTTCTCCTCTCAGCAGCCAATCTGATTGCAGAATGTTCCACCCATTCATTCAAATGGATCTTCTTTGTATCTTGAATTTTCTGACATCTGGGATTACATTTTACAGTCAGACTCTGCAGCTCTGCAACATCTGGAGAAATGTTACTTTTGTTTGTTCACAAAATGATTATAATCCTCATTTTATTTTGAAATGTTCTCAAAAGGTTTTTCTCTTCATTTCCTGCTCACCTGTTCAGGCAGACAAACAGCTAAATGGTGACAGACTGAGCGGACGTGCTCGTACGTGCACACAGCTCAGTGAAGAACAGATGTGTGTTTCCTTGGAGGAATGGGAGGAATGGAGGAGTAGAGGTGTTCTGGACCAGACCGGAACCAAGACTCAGATTCTGTCCAGACGAAACCGGAAGACTGCGACATTCTGAAGAACACACAAAAAAATTCACAAACCGATTCATCAGAAAGGACAAATGTGAGATGGGAGGAGCACAAACTATAACAGAGATTTGATTGGTTCCCCACCTGCTGCCTTCTGAGATAAATGGATGTTCTGCTTTTACAATCAAACACACATTTATGTTTTACTAAAATAAACGGTTGATTAAAAAAAAGTCTTTATTCTTCCAAGTTTAGCTTAAATGGACTCTATGTACGACCTACTTCCGCATTCAGCCCTTGACTGCTCAATCATCTCCGGTTTTGTAGATTTCATGGAAATAACGGAGTATTTGAGTTAACGAGATGTCTTTGGAGCAACCAGAGTCACTAATAATGATGTGAAGAGCATTGGCTGTCTTTCTAGCAAAATAAAAGGCAAAAAGGATTCAAATGTTTTGTGTCATCCTACATAGCAAACTTTGAAGGTAATTTGCTAAGGTGGATGTTACTCACATGTATTTACGTACGACCAGCTCAAAAACGGATGGAAATTCATGTTGGCAACATGTAATACGTTTTTTTAGTGCCTCCGAGGCTAAATGTTGTCACTGGTCGTATGAAATTAATGTTGAAGTCCTGTTAGCTGTCACTCACCCAGAGTGTGAAGCACAATGATCGGCAGACACAACTCATGATCCATTTGGCATATTAACCGTAACCACAATCCTTACCTTTCCTCCGGGTCCATGCGGCCAAAAAAAAAGTTCAGCCCTGATTGAATGAAAAAATAAGTGTGAACGGTCACTTTCATTTGGGCTAATGCTAACTAGCATGAAAGACAAATCTAATGACCGCCGTCTTTATCTTCACGACCTGTTAGTTGTGTGTTACGGCCCTAGACCTTATGTGTGTGTGCTTGTGTTTGTGTGTTTCTGTCGCTTTGTAGAGACTGGCTCCACCATGCTGCCTGACTGCACCTCCTGGTTTCAGTCATCTTCCATCTTCCTGCTCCAATCATCAGCTTGAAGGGAAGCATTCAGGCCTCAGCAGCTCCTGCTCCAGCAGCAGCTGAATTCCCTGTGAGGGATCTGTGTCCTCGGCTCCCCCTGCTGTCAGTCTTGGCCTTTTGGAAGCTGTTGAGAAATCCTGGTTTTCCTTGTGTTTTGTTCTCCCTTACGTTACTAGTTTTGTCTTGCTTGTGCCCTGCTTTATTTTGCTTGTGCCTTAGTTACTTGTTGTTTATTGTTCAGTCTGTTAATGGCCTATACAGGGCCTGTGAGTTTCAGTTTAAGTCCTTGTAATAAACAGCTGTTCAGACAGTCTTAAACATCCTCCCAGGTTTACTTTTTTTATGTTTCCTGTTTCTTCCTCCTCTCCAAGGAAGGACGTAACATTGTGTTTTCATTCCTCCACAGCAGAGCGTTTTTACATTTCTGTCAATGTCATTTTCAGCGTCAGGTAAAGCAGTCTGACAGGCGAGGTGACGGTTCGAGCAAGTTTCTGCCGCTCCATGAAGACGGCAGAGGCTCCTCATCAGCTGGGAATAGAACCAACAGTCTGGAAGTCACTTCAGAGTTCAGTTACATGTTCAAAGTTCAGTTGAGCAGCTTTTAAATGTTCTAACGTGGCTACGTTTCATCTCCAGAAGTCATGAGATCACACAGAACATGGTAGCGTTTGTGAGTTCTGCTGGAAGGAAAACGTTCCCTTTTTGGAAGTCTGCAGCTCCTGGTCCACCAGCGGATACGGAGAACACGTTTCACGTACCTGGGTGTGTGACAGCTAATGGGACTTTAACATTAAGCATAATTTTACGTTCAGCCAACAACAAAATCCAGCCTTGGATGCACTTAAAATACTGCAGCAACGTGTCACGTGTGGCCAACCTGAACTTCCATCACTACTTATGCTGGTCGCAGGTAAACACGTAGGAATAACGTCAGCCGTGTAAGAAATGACCAACATTAGACAAAGCCAGGAATAGCACACCGAGATTTGCTAAGTTCGATGCACACAGTTAACTACTACCGGAAATAAAAGCGCCGTCTTATTTTAAACCGGAAACACGTCACACAGCTCCGTGCATAGAGCCCTTCAGCTTCAGCTCTGCAGAGCCTGACTGGCTCCAACAGGGTGATGCCTTCAGGGACCTCGGGACATCACAGCATGTCAACACCTCCCTCTCCTCTAGGGGGCGGGAATGAGGCGAAGCTGCTTCAGGAGTCCACGAAGAAGTTCTTCATCACGACTGTAACGACGTCACAGTCAGACGGCCAATCAGATCGCCCGCGGGCCCGCCCCGGAACAAAGGACGAGCTCGCGCTGAGGCGCGCAGATTTGAAGAAGAAAGATGGCGGCTCGAGCGTAAGTGACCGACTTGAGTTCGTGTGACCGTCGTTCCTGCGAGGAAATGACGTGAAACGGACCCGCGGGAACTGATGCTTTGTTTGTTGCAGCGTTCTGCGGCGCTGCGACCCCGCCCTGCTGGAGCCGCCCGGTGACCCGGACCCGGATCCGAACCGCGACCAGGCCGCAGAGAGGATGCTGCTCTCCCTGTCGGTGCGTCCGGCGACATGAAATCAACAGAAGTTTAGAGCAGAGTGGAAGGAAAGCAAACGTTAAAGCTACAAACCTGTCTGTTCAGGACAGCCGGCGGGTCCAGAAGGTTCTGTGGCGTCAGCTGTTCGTTCTGGACTCCATGATGTCATCCCTGGAAAGTCAGGAATCTGCCCCGCACCTGATGACAGAGCCGTGCCCCCCTCACTCAGGTACAGGAAGCTCAGAGATCCGGCTGGTGAGGGCCCGGGTCCGAACTAACACACCTGTACCTGTGTGCCAGAGGGCGGGGCCAAGGGCAGGTGGAAGGCTCTTAAGGCGGCCAGCCTGTCGGCGGAGGAGGAGACCGAGGATCTGCTGAGGTCCCTCCAGGACCGGCTCCAGCAGATCCACCACAGAAGACACGCCCTCTCGCAGCTGCTCCAGAGGCTGCACAGCCAGGTGAGCGCACGTGCACCCACCAGGGGGAAGGCTACCACTCGGCCACCCACAAGGGCTAGAGCTCTGTTACCACGGCAACCCTCACTCCCCCCCCCCTAGACGCAGCATCAGGACCAGCTGCAGGCGTCTCTGCTGACGGCCCAGAATGCTTTGCGCTCCTGCAACCATCATGTGACCCAGCTAAGAGTGGAGTCGGAGGTGGTGCTTAGTCGGCCCCTTGACTGGCAGCAGCTGAGAGAAGGGTAAGCCCCCAGGGTCAAATGACGACCCCCCTGCTCTGGAGCTGCTCTGACTGGCTACTTCCTGCTCCTGTCAGACTGCAGCTGCTGGTCACGGCGGCGCAGGAGGTCACACAGGTCAACCTGCTCTCCTTCAGCCCATCTGAACTATGTGTGGAGCTCAGGCCACGCCCCCCCTTCACCCCGTCACCCCATGAGCTTGAGCCTGTGAGGTTAACAGTCACCTGGAGCTCCACCGAGTGCTTCACCCTGCAGGTGAGTGTCTCCACATGAGCTGTCCTGCTCCTTGATTGGCTGCAGTAACAGGAAGTGCATGCAGGTGGACGAGAGTATGGCTGGCCTGATGGGAAGCTGCGTGACGGGCAGACGGTCCGAGCTGAGCGCCGCCCTGCTGGATGTGCTGCAGAGTTATGTAGGGCAGGTGGAGCTTCTGTCTGAGATCCAGAGCCTGAGGTCCAGGTGAGGTGGCACACCTGAGCATGTGACCTTTGACCCTGATAAAAGCTTCTACCCACACCTGTCTTCTCCAGCTTTGCCATTGACTGGCGGCCAGCTCAGCGCCTGCTGCTCTACCTGAAGTCGGCCTCACTGGTGTGTCACCTCCACGTGGAGGAGGGATACCCCAGAGGGGGGCGAGCTCAGCTGCTGTCGGTGCAGCGGGACGGGCAGCTGGTAGACACCAGCAACCTGAAGGTGGGGGAGTTCGGTGCTGAAAGTCGCCATTTAGCTTCGCTCGCTAACCCGTCTGTGTTTCAGCCTCCTAGAGATGACCCCAGTCTGACGGAGTGGCTGGTGTTTCTCTGCAGCAGCCCCGCCCTCTGACCCTCTCCTGGACGCCACGGTTCCTTCCTCCAGCAGGGTCATCACGGCCTTCTGATTGTAAACTGAGACTGTCAATAAAGTTTTCAAGTTTTTCTGGATGTGTGTGATGAGTGAATTACAATCACACCTTCAAACATAACCCACACTTCAATCTGAATCAGTGTGTTTCGTCTGATCCAGATCAGCTTGTGTTTGTCCTGCCTTTAATCCATATTAAAGCCCTTTGTTGAGCATTTGAAAACTTTCAACAAAATCCTGGATCAGTTTGATCCTGAGTATTAGGATTATTCTGATCCTAGCTGAGACCAGGATCTGAGGCTGGTCCTGCATCAGTTTTTTCTTTGAATATTTGTCTACCACCCCCCAAAAAGAGAAACTATTGAATGAGTCCTGCCGTACAGAGTGGACTTAGAGCCAGAGACCGGCTCAGACGAGGAAAATGAATGCATGCAAGGGGGCAGAGGAACGGACAGGTGAGAGATGCTGACCCTCGGTCAGGAATTACTTCAGTAGTCACAGCTTTCTCTAGCATCTAGTGTCTGATCCTCAGACAAACAATCTTAATCCTAAATTGTTTTATCTGGTCACAGGAGTCGAACTCCAGGCCTGGAGGGCCGGTGTCCTGCATATTTTCCAACCAACCTGTCACTGAAGCTCCTTACTGGCTAAACACACCTGACCAGGTGATCAGCAGAAGATACGGCAGGGTTTCTGGAAAAGCAGAGGAAGCCGGCCCTCCAGGCCTGGCTTCTGACACCTCCTGTCCTTTAATATGAGAAAAATGCTACAAGAATGTGTTAAAAACACTAAGAGACTATTTTTATTGGCATTAAACAGATTTTAAAGGTTAATTCAAAGCTTTTAAAAGGGATTTGAAGTAGTGATGTGACGTTCTGTGGCGAGGCTTGGAGTCGGAGAGGAGGAGAGCGCTTATCGGGGTTTGCTTCATCTATGGGAGGAACCAAGAAGGATCTGGTTCATGGAGTGGTTCAGTTTGTTCCGCAGGTTGGACAGCAGCATGAATCCTGCAGCTTCATTCATAATGTGGATGTTTGATGGAGAGTTTGGACAGAAGTAGAGATGCTTTTAGAGAAATTATTATTACTATTATCATACTATTATTATAACTATTATGGATGGATGAAGGGATGGATAAAGGGATGGATGGATGTTGGATGGATAGATGAAGGGTTGGAGGGATGAAGGGATGGATGGATGAAGGGATGGAGGGAAGGATGGATGAAGGGTTGGATGGATGAAGGGATGGATGGATGTTGGATGGATGGATGAAGGGTTGGAGGGATGAAGGGATGGATGGATGGTTGGATGGATGGAGGGATGAATGGATGAAGGGATGGATGGACGGTTGGATGGATGGAGGGAAGGATGGATGGAGATTTTTTCTGGTTTTTAGAAAATGTGTTTTACTTGGAATAAAAAATCCTTCAGACAAACGTCCGGAAATGTCTTCATTTTCGTCACTTACATCTGAATCATTTCGGTTCGGCTCGGCTCGGCTCGGCTCGGCTCGGCTCGGCTCGGCTCGGCGCCGCAGGCGCTCGTGCCCGCTCACGTCACGTGCTCTCAGTCGGTGCACAGGCTAACAGTAAACGGAGCAGCTCCGGTCCTCCGCAGCTTTCGGTCCCGGAGAAACGAGGCGCACGCGCAGACCTATGCAGGGATGAGATAAGCTGCACAGGAACGCACGCGCTTTCAGGTAGGAGGCACCTGTCTGTGCGTCCTTCACCTGCAGGGGTCGATGCGACACACCTGCCCCTCCAGCTAATGGAGGTCATCGTACTCACGCTGTCGGTCCGGTATGCGCGTGCACAGACATACTGGTGTTCCGTCCTGGCGGATCCGTGTTTAGAACCTCCAGAATCCAAAGAAACTTGGATCCGCTCGAGGCTAGCTTTAAGCTAACGATGCCATTTGTGTGAGCTGATGACGTCATCTGCGTAAAGAAAAGAAAACCTTGATAAAAATGGAATAAACTTTGTTTACATCAGGTTCAATGGTGGCCGTGTTGAAGGACAGAAAGTAGCAATAAAGTTTCCGCGGGTTGCTATAGTGAAAGGAGGATGACACAGAACCGTTATGCTGCGTTCAGGGACCCGGTTTTCCGGCCGTTTCTCAGTCTTCATGCTGCGTTCAGTGACCCTGTTTTAAAGCCGTAAGTCTTTGTTGCTTTGATGCTCCGGTCAGAGAAATCCTACAGATTGAAAACTTAAATAAATGATGCTTCCTACAACCTCCTGCGGGCACGCCAAAGATTCTGGACCTGGTTTGGTTCTGCCGATCACGGAGAAAGAACTTGATATGTTTTTGGAATATGTTCTGGTCTCTGACTGGTCTAAATGGACTTAAGCCCCGCCCCTGTTTCTGCTGTAGGATTGAGGTGCATCAGCAGCAGGATGCCCATCCCTCCACCTCCACCACTTGGACCTCCACCCCAGCTCAACAGCGGCCCTCCAAAGATGGGTGGGGACGAGGCTGGGGGGCGCGGCGCCCTGCTGTCTGACATCTGCAGAGGCACCAAGCTGAGGAAGGTGGAGGCGGTAAATGATCGCAGCGCCCCCCTGCTCGACAGTAAGAGAACAACACCCCCCACAGAGCACCCATACTTTCGCTTATATCAGTACCTACACCAGAGCCAGCAGTCCCAGGAACCGAGGAAGACTGCCGGAGACAGGAGTGCTGCCCCGCCCCCCCAGAGTAAGAGCATCATTTTTCTCTGATTGTTCAGGCTGCAGTCTCATTTAAACAGCTGCTGCAAACTTTAAATGTAGAAGAACCAGGAACACAGAGAACCACAAAGACAGAGGAATGTGAGGGCGTTAACCCGCCGACAGGTGAGGACGTTAACCCGCCGACAGGTGAGGGCGTTAACCCGCCGACAGGTGAAGACGTTAACCCGCCGACAGGTGAGGGCGTTAACCCGCCGACAGGTGAGGGCGTTAACCCGCCGACAGGTGAGGGCGTTAACCCGCCGACAGCTGAGGGCGTTAACCCGCCGACAGGTGAGGGCGTTAACCGCCGACAGGTGAGGGCGTTAACCCGCCGACAGGTGAGGGCGTTTAACCCGCCGACAGGTGAGGGCGTTAACCCGCCGACAGGTGAGGGCGTTAACCCGCCGACAGGTGAGGGCGTTAACCCGCCGACAGGTGAGGGGCGTTAACCACGCCGACAGGTGAGGGCGTTAACCCGACAGCTGAGGGCGTTAACCCGCCGACAGGTGAAGCGTTATCCCGCCGACAGCTGAGGGCGTTAACCTGCCGACAGCTGAGGGCGTTAACCCGCCGACAGGTGAGGGCGTTAACCCGCCGACAGGTGAGGGCGTTAACCCGCCGACAGGTGAGGGTGTTAACCCGCCGACAGGTGAGGGCGTTAACCCGCCGACAGGTGAGGGCGTTAACCCGCCGACAGGTGAGGGCGTTAACCCGCCGACAGCTGAGGGCGTTAACCCGCCGACAGGTGAGGGCGTTAACCCGCCGACAGGTGAGGGCGTTAACCTGCCGGCAGCTGAGGGCGTTAACCCGCCGACAGCTGAGGGCGTTAACCCGCCGACAGGTGAGGGCGTTAACCCGCCGACAGGTGAGGGCGTTAACCCGCCGACAGGTGAGGGCGTTAACCCGCCGACAGGTGAGGGCGTTAACCCGCCGACAGCTGAGGGCGTTAACCCGCCGACAGCTGAGGGCGTTAAACCCGCCGACAGCTGAGGGCGTTAACCCGCCGACAGGTGAGGGCGTTAACTCGCCGACAGCTGAGGGCGTTAACCCGCCGACAGGTGAGGGCGTTAACCCGCCGACAGGTGAGGGCGTTAACCCTGCCGGCAGCTGAGGGCGTTAACCCGCCGGACAGCTGAGGGCGTTAACCCGCCGACAGCGTGAGGGCGTTAACCCGCCGACAGGTGAGGGCGTTAACCCGCCGACAGGTGAGGGCGTTAACCCGCCGACAGGTGAGGGCGTTAACCCGCCGACAGCTGAGGGCGTTAACCCGCCGACAGCTGAGGGCGTTAACCCGCCGACAGGTGAGGGCGTTAACCCGCCGACAGGTGAGGGCGTTAACCCGCCGACAGGTGAGGGCGTTAACCCGCCGACAGGTGAGGGCGTTAACCCGCCGGACAGGTGAGGGCGTTAACCCGCCGACAGGTGAGGGCGTTAACCCGCCGACAGGTGAGGGCGTTAACCCGCCGACAGGTGAGGGGAGGTAGGGCGTTAACCTGCCGGCAGCTGAGGGGCGTTAACTCGCCGACAGCTGAGGGCGTTAATCCGCCGACAGGTGAGGGTGTTAAACCTGCCGACAGGTGAAGACGTTAATCCGCCGACAGCTGAGGGCGTTATCCCGCCAACAGCTGAGGGCGTTAACCTGCCGACAGCTGAGGGCGTTAACTCGCCGACAGGTGAGGGCGTTAACTCGCCGACAGCTGAGGGCGTTAACTCGCCGACAGGTGAGGGCGTTAACTCGCCGACAGCTGAGGGCGTTAATCCGCAGACAGGTGAGGGTGTTAATCCGCCGACAGGTGAGGGCGTTTACCCGCCGACAGCTGAGGGCGTTTAACCTGCCGACAGGTGAAGACGTTAAATCCGCCGACAGCTGAGGTGTTAACCCGCCGACAGGTGAAGACGTTATCCCGCCAACAGCTGAGGGCGTTAATCCGCCGACAGGTGAGGGTGTTAACCCGCCGACAGGTGAGGGGCGTTAACCTGCCGACAGCTGAGGGCGTTAACTCGCCGACGGCTGAGGGCGTTAACCTGCTGACAGCTGAGGGCGTTAACTCGCCGACAGCTGAGGGCGTTAATCCGCGACAGCTGAGGGCGTTAATCCGCCGACAGCTGAGGGCGTTAACTCGCCGACAGCTGAGGCGTTAATCCGCCGACAGCTGAGGGCGTTAACTCGCCGACAGCTGAGGGCGTTAACCTGCCGACAGCTGAGGGCGTTAACTCGCCGACGCTGAGGGCGTTAACCGCAGACAGGTGAGGGTGTTAATCCGCCGACAGGTGAGGGCGTTTACCCGCCGACAGCTGAGGCGTTACCGCCGACAGGTGAAGACGTTAATCCGCCGACAGCTGAGGGTGTTAACCCGCCGACAGTGAAGACGTTATCCCGCCAACAGCTGAGGGCGTTAATCCGCCGACAGGTGAGGGTGTTAATCCGCCGACAGGTGAGGGCGTTTACCCGCCGACAGCTGAGGGCGTTAACCTGCCGACAGGTGAAGACGTTAATCCGCCGACAGCTGAGGGTGTTAACCCGCCGACAGGTGAAGACGTTATCCCGCCAACAGCTGAGGGCGTTAATCCGCCGACAGGTGAGGGTGTTAATCCGCCGACAGGTGAGGGCGTTAACCCGCCGACAGGTGAGGGCGTTAACCTGCCGACAGCTGAGGGCGTTAACTCGCCGACGGCTGAGGGCGTTAACCTGCTGACAGCTGAGGGCTTTAACTCGCCGACAGCTGAGGGCGTTAATCCGCCGACAGCTGAGGGCGTTAATCCGCCGACAGCTGAGGGCGTTAACTCGCCGACAGCTGAGGGCGTTAATCCGCCGACAGCTGAGGGCGTTAACTCGCCGACAGCTGAGGGCGTTAACCTGCCGACAGCTGAGGGCGTTAACTCGCCGACAGCTGAGGGCGTTAACCCGCCGACAGGTGAGGGCGTTAACCTGCCGACAGCTGAGGGCGTTAACCCGCCGACAGGTGAAGAGGTTGGAAAATCTAAAACGCATCACTTAACCTTGAATCTGGGAGAAAAAGAGTCTCACATCAGATTTGTGTGTAAATGCAGTTTTGTGTGTGCGTAACAAGCGATTTGTGTGTAATTTTTAAAGATTTGTGCGTGTAGTTAGTTTTAAGCTGTTGTAATTTTAAGTTGTGCATGTGTACATTGTATTTTGTACACAAATTGGAGTGATACTTATTTCTCTCCATACATCGTGCTGTTTTCGTGAACCTGTTTTATGTTACTGTGATGACATCATTGGTGTGGAGTGGGCGTCTCCCTCCTCACGCCCGACTGACCTGTCCTTAACTTGTCACCGGCCCCCTGATGTTCAGCTGCTCTGCCTTACCTGTGGTCCTCAGAATCCAGAGGAAGTACAGCATCTGCAGGAGCCAATAGGAGTGTTTCTGAGAGCCCGTCAGATTCAGCTCAGCCAATAGGAGGGCTGTTTACAGACAGAGTTCCCAAACAGCGTCCAATCGGAGGTGAGAACCATTTTTATTTCTTAGTGTTTCATTTACAGTATACCTGCTTTCATTTTCATTGTATTCTGGTTTGTTTTTGTGCTGTTTGTTGTCCTGATGTGTGTGAATGTTTATGTACGTGATGCGTCTGCGTGTCTGTTGCAGACGGCTCATCAAGACCCTCCTCCTCCACACGGGGCGCTGCTCCCCGCCCTCCGAGCCATCACTGTGAAGTCACAGAGAGGCCCCTCCTTCAGGCCTCGTCTCCAACAGAGTGTCGCTCTCATCGACCTTCTCTCCCCAACCTCGTGCCCTCCCCCTCTTCCGCTGCCTCTTCTCCCTCCCCCAGCATGAAGCACTCCTCCTCATCCATGCCACCCCCTCCTCCTTCCCAGTGTCACCGTGGAAACCCCTCATCACCTTCCACATCCTCTTATAACAGAGGGAAGCCCCTCCCACCGACCCCCAGCAGCACCCCACCTCTCCCTTCCAAACCCCCTCCATCTCCAAACAACAGCAAACGCCCTCCTACCTCAGGAGGAAACCCCGCCCCCTCATTTAGCTCTTCACTGGCTCCATCCCCCCCAACCTTACCGCATCCCTAATGGTCCGACCGGCAGTGGCGAGCTTGCCCCTGAATTGCCACTGCGGCACAACTCTCTCAGTAACAAGAGGATGGCCCCCTCGCCAGGTAGCCACACCCCTACAAGAGGCCCTGCCCCTCCTCCTCCTTCATCCCCCACACCGCCTCAGCTGGGCACCAACAAGCCACCGCCCACTATCAGAGAGGGGTCAGGTAGAGGCACAGGTAAGCCTCTGAGGTTTTGTCTCTGTTGGCATCAACTAAACAACAACAAACGTGTTTCTGTCGTTTGTAAACACTCGTACGGTTTTAACGCACTTTTTTACAAACACCTGTCTGTTCCTCAGCCCCCCCTCTCCTGGTACCGTCTCCGGCGTCATTGAGGGTGGGAGGCAGAGAGGCCCCACCTCCACCTCCCTACAGGACCCATGGTAGCCCCTCACTCTCTTCTGACCCCCCCATCAGGGGGAAACCCCCTCCTCCACCCTCCCGCACTCCTGCTGCTCCTCCGCCGCCTCCTCCCCCTCCTCACCGTAATGGACACCCGCCTTCACCCTCCATCACTCGTTCCTTTGTAGGTGAGTTCAGGTGTCCCTCGCCCTCCGCAACAGTTCTGCTGTGGGGTTGATTCTAATTATTCGCCTTTTCCTGTAGATGACTTTGAGTCCAGGTACTCCTTCCACACTTTGGACGACTTCCCCCCCCCTGATGAGTACAGGCACTTTTCCAAGATCTACCCCAGCAGGGCAAACAGAGGTAACAACCGTTGTCTCCCGAGAAATCTTCTATAGAGTTGAGAAATAACACTGAAAATATTATCACAGATTATCACAGATTATCATGTTTTTTTTACAGATTATCACAGATTATAGTAGATCATCATGATCAATGATCACAGATTATTATTTATTATCAGAGTTTGTCATAGATGATCAGAGATTATCACATATTATGAAAGGATGTCAGTAAATATAACAGATTATAATATAACATTGTTCTGGATTCTTTTAGATTTTTATAATTTATCATATATTTCTTGTGGATGATTAATATTCTGATATATTGAACACAGTTGATTATTTGTAATCATTTTTGTAGATTATCCTAGCTTTGTATAAAGTTTTCTGGATTATCATGAATTGCAGTTGAATATTTTTAGATTAATGATCAACTTTGTTTTCTGTGGGATTTTGATTATTATCATTAATTATTTTAATTTTAGACTGTAGAGTATAACAGATTATTGTTAGATTGTTTGAATTGTTTGGGATTATTTTGGACTCTTGGACGTCATCATCCCTGAACATTATCTGAAGAACTTTGCATGCTCTGTATACCACTATCCTCCGTCAGGGAGGCAGGATCTTCACTGAACATATGGTACATGACAGAGGGATGAAGACAGAAGAAGTAGAGGCCATGCTAAACGCTACGCTAAGGCTAAGGGGAAGTAACTACGTCACAGACTGCTTAGACAGCAGATGTTTAGTCACTAAAATGATAAAGATGATACTTAGAATTTTAAATACTAAACCAGATAAGACGAAGTTAGATATTAGCAAATCAATCAATGACCAAGCACTGGTTAAGGCTCACCCACATGTGACGTCACCATTAACAAAACTGAAGTTCTTCCAGTCAAACATTGAGCTTTACCACAATCTGCAACATTTCAATATAACATACATTATGTAGACATTATTATTTCCAGAAATAGTTTAGAAAGATGCTCATTAAACTTTGCTCCTCTAATAGAGTTTGAGAGGGAGGCGTTTACTTACCAAATCACAGAGGATTCCTCAACACACTGATTCTGCTCCGTCTCTGCACTTGGACAGTCAGACTCTCAAATCTATTGACCACATGTCAATGTCATCCCTGATCATTGTCTGAAAAACTTAGTATGATCACTTGAAATATTGTATTTGAAACATTTGTTTTTCTTTCCAGTGATGAGAGGAGCTCCGCCTCTGCCTCCTGTTGGCAGGTGAAGCAGGGAGCTCCGCCTCTGCAGTAGCTAACCCCATCCCTGATGATGCAGGGACACTTCCACCCATTGCAAGAACACGGACACGCGCAGATCAGCGCGCCCCCCGTTCTTTCTGCTGATTGGCTCTATCTGTCGGGGGAGGGGGGTGTCAGAGCTGGAGTCATTTTCTACACTTTGGTTCATCAGCTAAACTTCCTGTGATTTGCACATTTGTTTGTTGTAACCCCCCCAAGGAGAATATGATCCAACAAAACCAGAACCAGAGTCCAGTTTGTGGGCAGGGCCAGTGTTAAAGTGCCAAACGGACTGCAGTGAAGCGTGGGAAGAACTTTATGTGGAACATGCCTTCACACAGATCGTCTCAATCCCATCCTGGATTATGGGGTAAAATAACTGTCAATAGGAAACAGATTCATAAAGACAAAATTTGCAGATTAATATGAATACCAAATGTAGTTTTACGTTTAACGTGTTGTAAATACGATTTGTCTTCGTTTTCTTTGTCTTTCATATGAAATTTGTGCTGTTAACTCCCTGTCAAATACGTCACAGGCATATTCATCCCGAAATATGGAGAGAAATAAGTATTCCCCTGATTTGTGTGTGCGTAACCCTTGATTTGTTCATAATTTTGGATTTTTGTTTGCATAATTCTTAACTTGTAACTCATACAATACATTTGATGCATAAGTAAAAAAAAATTACAAAATAAAAAAAAATACAAAGTACAATGTACACATGCACAACTTGAAATTACAACGGCTTGAAACTAACTACACGCACAAATCTTTAAAAATGATGCACAAATCGCTTGTTACGCACACACAAAACCCCATTTACACACTAATTGGATGTGAGACTCTTTTCACGTCTCCCAGATTCGTGTGTGATGCGTTTAAATGCTGCTGGAATGCTGGGTCATCTGAGTTTTCTTTTAAGACGCTCTGAAGTTAGATTGTGAATAAAATCTGTGAAACTTGACATTTTCCAACTTTCTTAAACAGATATGCCAATAATTATTATAAAAAGTCTAAATATGCATTTTCAAACACGTGTCCCTTAAAAAAATCCAAATATTTTCAGAACTTTTTGTTTCCTCTCTGCAGCCCCTCCCCTGACGGCGCCTCAGACACGTGGCTTCTTCCTGAGTGCTCCTCGGGAGCGCTGTCTGCACCTCATTAGTTGTAGACAAAAAAAGGACATGTCTGTCAACATTGGTTGATAATAAAAGGATAAAGAAACCAAAACAGCTACGCTTACTCTGAGCTTAAGTAGGCTAACTAGCAGTCAAATGTTGCGGCAGCCAAAATGAATTAAATATTAAAAAATTGTCAGAAGGATCAGAATACCCATCTTTTTTTATTTTTGAGATTTTCTTTTTCCTTTAACTATCGCCACGGCTGGCTGCCAGTTAGCCTAGCATCAGCTCAGAGTTAGCGTAGCTGTTTTTGCTATTTTCCATCCATTTTCTGAAGCCGCTGTATCCCTTCAGGGTCGTGGCACTTCCACGGTGCACCAATCCCATGTCTGGTGGGTTGCTATACGCTCAGCTGTTGTCGTTTGTCAACAGAAACAGGACATGGCTGTTTTTTGTTCAGCAGAGCTATGGTATCGAGATCAATTCCCTGCCAGCATCGACGACATTCTAAGAAGTTGACTTCTGTTTTAGTTGAACAAACGCGCATGCTCTCTCTGTTAAATCCACCTTTATAACTGTGACCTATATGTGACAGTTTTACAGGGATTTTTGCTTTCAAGACGAGTAAAAGTTATATTGAAAACAGACGTGAAACTTAAAACTAAATGTTGTACTCTTCCTTTTTTGTCTTTATGAATATGTTTCGTATTGACAGATTCCTTACCCTATTCCCTATTCTGGATGGACCTCCACCACCACCACGCACACACACCTTTGTTTGTTTGCCTTATATCCCTGCAGGCACTGGACTGACCCCCCACCCCCCTAATTAATGGTCCAGACAGAGAACTGGAAGCATGTTTACTGCAACTGACAAGAAATAAAACCTGCAGCTTCAGACTGTGTGTGTGTGTCTGTGTCTGTGTGTTTGTTTGTCTGTGTGTGTTTGTTTGTTGGTGTGTTTGTTTGTCTGTGTGTTTATTTGTCTGTGTGTGTTTATTTGTTGGTGTGTGTTTGTCTGTTGGTGTGTTTGTTTATATGTCTGTGTGTGTTTATTAGTGTGTGTGTTTATTTGTTTGTTGGTATGCTTGTTTATTTGTCTGTGTTTGTTTGTCTGTGTGTTTGTCTGCGTGTGTGTTTATTTGTTTGTGTGTGTTTATTAGTTTGTCTGTGTGTGTGTGTTTATTTGTTTGCGTGTGTGTGTTTGTTTGTCTGTGTGTGTTTATTTGTTTGTCTGCGTGTGTTTATTTGTTTGTCCGTCTGCGTGTGTTTGTCTGTCTGTGTTTGTTTGTCTGCATGTGTTTATTTGTCTGTGTTTGTTTATTTGTTTGTGTGTGTTTGTTTATTTGTCTGTGTTTTTGTTTGTTGGTATGTTTGTTTGTCTGTATTTGTTTGTGTGTTTATTTGTTTGTGTTTGTTTGTCTGTGTTTGTTTATTTGTTTGTCTTTGTGTGTGTTTATTTGTTTGCGTGTGTGTGTTTATTTGTTTGCGTGTGTGTGTTTATTTGTCTGCGTGTTTGTCTGTGTGTATTTGTTTGTCCGTCTGTGTGTGTTTGTTTGTCTGCGTGTGTGTGTTTATTTGTTTGTCTGCGTCTGTGTGTTTGTTTGTCTGCGTGTGTGTGTTTATTTGTTTGTCTGCGTCTGTGTGTTTGTTTGTCTGCGTGTGTTTGTTTGTCTGCATGTGTTTATTTGTCTGCGTGTGTTTATTTGTTTGTCCGTCTGCGTGTGTTTGTCTGTCTGTGTTTGTTTGTCTGCATGTGTTTATTTGTCTGTGTTTATTTGTTTGTGTGTGTTTGTTTATTTGTCTGTGTGTTTTTGTTTGTTGGTATGTTTGTTTGTCTGTATTTGTTTGTGTGTTTATTTGTTTGTGTTTGTTTGTCTGTGTTTGTTTATTTGTTTGTCTTTGTGTGTGTGTCTGTGTGTGTGTTTATTTCTTTGCGTGTGTGTGTTTATTTGTCTGCGTGTTTGTCTGTGTGTATTTGTTTGTCCGTCTGTGTGTGTTTGTTTGTCTGCGTGTGTGTGTTTATTTGTTTGTCTGCGTCTGTGTGTTTGTTTGTCTGCGTGTGTTTGTTTGTCTGCATGTGTTTATTTGTCTGTGTGTGTTTATTTGTTTGTCTGTGTGTTTGTTTGTCTGTTTTTGTCTGTCTGCATGTGTTTATTTGTTTGTTGGTGTGTTTGTTTATTTGTCTGTGTGTGTTTGTGTTTATTTGTCTGTGTGTTTGTTGGTATGTTTGTATTTGTTTATTTGTCTGTGTGTGTTTATTTGTTTGTCTGTGTGTGTGTGTGTGTCTGCGTGTTTGTCTGTCTGTGTTTGTTTATCTGCATGTGTTTGTCTGTGTGTTTATTTGTTTGTCTGCATGTGTTTGTTTGTCTGTGTTTGTCTGTCTGCATGTGTTTATTTGTCTGTGTGTTTATTTGTTTGTTTATTTGTTTGTGTTTATTTGTCTGTGTGTTTGTTTATTGGTATGTTTGTTTTTATTTGTTTGTCTGTGCATGTTTGTCTGTGTTTCTTTGTCCGTCTGTCTGCGTGTGTTTGTCCGTCTGTTTGTCTGCGTTTGTCTGTGAGTGTTTCTTTGTCCGTCTGTGTGTGTGTGTTTGTCTGTGTGCGTTTGTCTGCGTGTGTGTGTGTGCACAGAGACATGAGTTTGAAAACAAACAAGAAGACAACGCGGTGCAAAGCTGCAGAAGATTAAAGATTACAAACATTTTTTATTCTTTTAAAAAGAAGTTATTTAATGAAATAAAAGTTTTTAAAAACATGACGGATTCCTGAGGTTCTGCAGCCAGAACCATCAGTACTGGGATTAACTGAGCTTTAGAACCCCGTCAAAATATAATCAGGATTATTGACGGCGGTCGTGGACCTGACACTCTGGAGGTCCTGTTGTCCAAAAGAAAACTGCTGCTGAATAAAATCCCATGACGAAACTCCTGCAGGTACAAACGAAGCTCCGCCTTCCTTCTGATCACAGATGAGCTCAGTCTCTTGCTAAAGCGCCACCTACAGGTCGCAGCCAAACTGCGGCCAAAGTTAGTCTTGTTTCCATGGTGACGACTCCAGGGTCAGATCAGGACGCTGGACACCGGCACCCGGGTGGAGCGGCCGCTCTTCGGAACAACGATGGGCTCGTCATCTGCAGATCAGAATCAACGCTTTATTTCCCTGCAGTCTCCGGGTCACAGCGGCGGGGGCTCCGTCTCACCTGTGGGGGCGTAGTTCTCCGCTCTGTTACGATCTGTTTCAATGAAGAGGGCTGTGGCCAGGAAGAAAGCCCCGCCCACCACGGCCACAAAGGAGCAGAGCAACAAGGAGAGCTGCAGGGAGCGGAACTGCCAGAGGAAGGAGTCCGTCTTCCGCATGGAGTCTGACACCTGAGGGGGAGGAGCCTGTGTGTTTCGGTTTGTGTGTATCAGTGTGTATATCGGTGTGTGTTTTTCTTAACAATCTTCCTCCATCTTAACAATGTAATCATTAAATAACTGAAAACTAAATGTTTCTTTGATAAATCCTTGATTTTTTAAAAATATTTCTTTTTCGTTTTACCGCTTTTTTCGTGGTGTGATGTCATTGCTGCGCTCGGCGCCACAGGAAGTGTGAACCTACCACTCCTATCAGGTACGGACTCCCTGCGTCTCCCAGCAAGTGCGAGATGACGATCTGCAGCGCCTCGGCCGTGGAGCGGCGTGTGGGGACGACCACGTACTAAAGATCAGAGGAACAGAGACGGGCTTGAAGACATCAGGTGGTTCTCGCGCAGAACAGGAACCCCCGGTTCTTACCAGCAGAATGTCGGCCACGATGGCCCAGTTCATAGAGAGGAAGGTTTCCCCGAAGAAAATGAAGACCTGCAGACAGAGGTGTTTGTGCAGCTTCATCTCAAAGAAACGCAGAAACTCTGACTTCCTGAAATAAAGGCGGGGCTTAAAGAGAGGGGGCGGAACCACAAACACTCACATATGTGGCGATGGTGCTGGACTGAGCAAAGACGATGGCGAGGTAGAGGAACGGCGCCGACAGCAGCAGACCAGCAGCGCAGACCAGAGGGTCGGCTCGAGCCGTCTTTGTCCTCAGTTGCCGGCTCACCTGCACGCCGCTAGCCACGCCCAGCACGCCAGTGATGCACGTGATGATCCCGAAGATGAGACTGTCTGAGGAGGAGCAGTGCGCCTCGGAGCAGGGGGCCTTCTCCCCCGTGAAGACGGCTGCTCTGAACAGAAAAGTGGGGGCCCAGAGCGCCAGGGAGCCCGTCACGAACGCCACCGCAGTGAAGCCGAACGTGGACAGCACAAAACTACGGCTGCAAAAAGACACACCCATCACCTTCAGCTGTGACAGCGGTACGGTTCTGACCCAGACGCCTCCTACTTCCTCCTGAGGGCCTGCAGGTCCGTCAGCCAGCCGGTCCGGCGCAGCTGCTCCTCCGCTCGCGCCTCCACCGCTCCTCGCTTTGGTTCCTGGACCACAAAGAGCAGCAGCAGCACGGCGACCAGCCCCAGCCCCGGCGTCACCTGCAGTAGAGAGGCGGAGCCGCTGAGGAACCGAGGTCAAACCATCCGCCGGGCCACAGGAACCGGTCAGAACCGCTGAACTCACCCGCAGAGCCCAGTGCCAGTTCTTCACCGCGCTGCTGACCTGTGAACCCACGATGTAGCCCAGACCACTGCAGGGAGGAGAGACGGGGGTCAGACTGACAGTGGAGGCGGAGTCAGAAGAGTGCGTGTGAGGGGAGGGGCTACCTGCCCACTGGGATGGCGAAGTAGAAGAAGGACAGCATGTTGGTCCTCCTCTCCTTCACGTACAGGTCTGCGATGATGGTGGGGGCGATGGTGGAGTAGCTGGCCTCCCCGACCCCGACCAGCCCACGGGTCAGCAGCAGGGCCCAGAAATGCTGCAGCAACAAGAGTCACACCCACGCTTGAGCGTCCGGCCGCCTGCAGCCACCCCGCCCAGATCACCTGACCGCTCTGGTACTGATGACATCACCACGCCGCTTCATCAGACCACCATCGACCCACCGTTTAACCGGGGGGGGCGGTGAGCTGCATTTGTGAAACTGCTCGCTGGAAGACCCCCCCCATCTAACCAAGCGGGGCCAGACTGTGGACTCAAACCCACAATCCCTCAGTCTCAGGCCAGACACTCTATCATTGGCTGCTGTTCAGCAGTCAGAGCCTGAAGTCCAGGTCAGAAGCCACAACCTCTGACCCCCCAGGACCACATCCCCACAGAAAACTCACCTCCTTGGGGGTGAAGGAGCTGAGGAGCGTCACCAGAGACCAGAACAAGATCCCGACGCTCATGATGTACTTCCTGTTGTACCTGTCGCCCAGGTATCCGAAGCAGGGGGCCAGGAACATGTAGCTGCAGATGAAAACTGTCCGGACACAAAGAGAACCCGGTCAGAACGTAGCGCCCAAACCTGCAGAAGTCCGGGTCGGCGGTCGGACCTCTGACCTGTCTGCAGCAAACCCGACTTTCCATCGTCGATCCCGAAGAAGTTCTCGATCTCAGGAAGGACGCCTACGGAGACATGGCACAGGAGTTACGAACACGCCAACTTCCTGTGATGGCATCACGGGCCACACGCCCGGTCTTACCCGCCACGGTGAAGCGGTCCATGTAGTTCAGCAGGTTGATGTAACAGAGAATGAAGACGGTCAGACGAGCTCGCACCGCCGAGACGCCGCTGGCCGGTGCCTCCTGCTCAGTCGTCGGTCTTGAACGCTCCTCCAGACCTTCTGCCTCGCTGTCAGAGGAGAAGAGCGGCGCCGAGTCCGACGTTTGCTCCGTCAGAGACATGACCGCTGCAAAGGGGCAGGGCCAACAGAGACACGAGCTCGTCATCGCCAGTTAAAGTAGCTTCTCTCAAAACCGAATGTTGAGGGTTGTACTGCCACAAACTTCCTGCTTTCTAAACACTTCCAGCTCTTTTCAGAATAAAAGCCCCGCCATGAACAATTGAAGGGCTTTTATTTTAGAAAGACAAATCCAAACAAGAATCTCAACACCATGGGGGGGGGGCAATGAAGCTCAGAACTGCTTCATGAAACCCGTCACCAACAGCAGGAAAGAGTCGACCACGGAACAAGCCGGATCACCAGCAGGAAAACGGAATCAAGGCATTGATCCAGAAAACTGATTCTGGAAAACGGAAAAGTGTGTTCAAGAAAACAAAATCTAGCAAAGACTCTGGCTTTGTAGACAGGAAAAGCTGCATTTTACCACTGAGGAAAAGTCTCAGAAACTTCAGTAAACAGAAGCGGGAAGAGCAGTTCCGCAGAGTTCCAGAGTCGGAGAGACAGAAGGAGGAAGCAGAGAAAGGAGAACAGAGAAAGACCCGTCTGAGGAGAACTGACCACACATGACAAACCCGCCGCAGACCTGAGGGGGAGGAGCCAATCAGAATCAGTCCAACGTTCAAACATATTTGATACTGGAAAGGAAAAAGCCTGCGGTCACATGACAGGAACCAGGAAACACACTTCCTGAAAAGGATCAGGAATTAAACACAAAAACACAAATGAACACAACTTTCCAAACAAATCAGGAAAATCACACAAAAGAAACCAACAAAATAATTTAACAACGAAAACACAAAATTAAAAACAACAATCTGGACAAAGACAAAAAGGTTTAAAAAAAAAAAAAAACGATCCCGAAACTGGAAGCAAAGACTGGATGTGGTTCTAGAGTCTGGATCCTCTTCAGGTTTTGGATCTGGATTTGATTCCGGGTTTCCTGTCACTCAAACACTTCAAGGGCGCGCGCTTGAATCCCAGAATTCCTTCGGAAGGAAAGCTCTGGAAGGACTTTAGGGATGTGGATCATCCCGGGATAAAAGCAGGAAGATTTCCACGGCTCAGGTATCGATCAGGACTGACCTGCGGTGAACTTTGTCACGCGGGAACCCGATCATCCCGTCGGTCAGGGACCGGAAGCCCGAAGCTCGACCCCCCCCCCGCGGTTCTGTACTTTGGCACAGACCGGGTCCTTCATCATCACTGTTGTTGTTTACCTGCAGATGAGCCAGGACCGCCGGTTCGAATCCGCCTCTCACTGCGTTGCCATGGGAACGGGATCCGGTTTGGGGGCCGCGCGGGTTTTGGTCAAACGCGCCTGCTGTGAACAAAAAACCGTTAATTCTGGTCTGGAAAACGCCTCAGAAACGAAGCTCCTTCACCGCCATGACACCATGACGACGCTTAAGCTCCGCCCCTCACGTGACTGACAGAATCACGTGACAGGCTCGTTCGTTTCAGCGTCCAAGGAATTTTACTCGGAAATAATGGATGTTTTTATTCTAAAGTGATATTTGCTGGAAACTGTCAGTGAAAAAGAGATTTATATTTATATGTGAATGTTTTTTAGCTTTCTTCCCATTTTAAATGTTTTTTTCTTAATTGTAAACAGTATAAATTGCAAAATAAAGTGCGTAGACATCCTAAGCTCTGATTTGTGGGTCAAAAGGTTATTTTTTAAGAGTTTGAACTCTTTTGAAGTGCAGCAGCTTCAGATGAAGAACAGCACGTCAGACTCTTCATCACAGTGATGATGGCTGCAGTGTGGACGCTGATGGACGGATCTCCTCTTCCAGGTTGTTCTTGCAGGAACAAGCTGCTGTGGGGATCAGGAGTCCCAGCATTGAAGTTTGCATCCCTGGATTTGTCTGGCACCAGCTGGACTCATGGATCTGGATCTGAAGGGCTTTGAAGAACCCGGACTGCACGCTGTCAGGTGTAAACATTAAATGACAGTCAAACTATAGATTTTCTTTACTTGATCAGCAATGTGTGGTGATGATTATTAGATTCATGTTAACATGTATTCTGATGATAATCAATAAGCACTCCATTTTGTTACTTGATGAATAATCTGCACTTAATCTGATAGGAACCAGATTATGAAAAAGATATGTCAAAGAAATCCCTGGGAGTTTCATAAAACAAAGGGCTGGGATAATATAAAGCAGCTTCTTCTCTTTCAAGCAACAAATCAAACTGTCCTTGACTTGAATTGACAATTGTTATATTTAATGGATCTAATTTGACGAATTTCTGCATTTCTAGCTATGATTGCGAGTTCTAGTGTCAGGAAGATGCAATCCTTTCAACACATTTGTCCTTTTAATCAATGTGTTACTTTGTGTCTGGAGTGGGCTCCATATGTCTGTGCTTCGTACATTTTTATTGCACTGTTGCATTATTTTTAACATTTGAAATTAAGCAATCAAAACAAAACCAGGCTCCATTACTTTGTGCTTCCACTAGAGGTTTAAATAGTTTGATAACAAATTTACAGTAAAATATTCCTTTTAAATAGAAGTTTCAGAACCTGAGACTAGAACAGAACTTGCAAAGATGAGTGAGCGTCTGCAGGTCAGTGTGAAAGCTGCAGGTGCAGCCCTGGACCCTGAATGGGGAAATATTGAGTTTAGAAAACGGCTGGACTCCAAGTCTGGACTCAGAACAGAGTTCTGCTGCACAGTTCCAGCCTCAGTCCGTGAAACACAGCACTACTGTGAGCAGGAGCCAGAAACGACTATGACGGCCTGTAGAAACAGAACCAGCTCCAGAGAGCCCAGTTTGGGTCAGCATGAGGCAACAGAACCAGAACTGGAAGTTTAGAAACTGGAAAACGTGAATTCAACAAATATATTTTGATTTGTTCCTTTTCTGCATGAACCCATGTTGGTACCGGTCCTGGTACATAGAATGACATCAAAGTGGGAACTACCGGGTCGGTGTCACTGCTGGTCACCTGGACCATGTCGCTGTCAAAGAGCCGAGTCCGCTCCCGGTGGGTCGATGTGTGCCATTTCTGACCCCTGCCGTCCACATGTCACGGCGATCAGTGTCAGCTGATGATGAGAAGGCGCCTCAGCAGAGAAACCAACGCAGCGCAGGAGCTCTGCAGCAGGTCCTGGAGCGTTCAGCTGAAACTGGGAACTTTGAGGAGTCCTCAGGTCTTCATGGAAAGAGATGTTGATCAAATCCATCGTTTGGTTTTGAACGAGCTTTGAGACTTCAGAAACTCTGTGTTCAACGGACAGTTTTTACGGACAGGACGAGAAGGCTTTGAACCAGGGGGGTGGGGGCCACCTTCCTGCTCGGGCATGTTCTGGACACACCTGATCCAGGTAATCAGCTGTGAGGTGGACAGTGCTACCTAGTAAAAATGCAGACACTTCGGCCCTCGAGTTCTCCCCACCAGCTTCCATGGGGGAGGTGTTGCTGCCCAGGTTCTCTGATGGCACAGGAACCATCGTCCTCCTGGTCAACCCATCGTGACCTGGACGCCACAGTGCGTCATCTTCATCCTGCTCAACTTCTGCTTCCTCACAGCCAAGCACCCCCCCCCCACACACACACACACAGATCCTACTCCTCCACATTTATCATTGGACGTTCAATCAACAGGTGTTTGGATAAAATCGACATCAGACACTATAAACCGCAGACTGAACCGCAGAGACACCACGGAAGGCCTGGCTTCCAGAAACACCAGAACCTGAAGACATTCTGGACTTTTATCCAAATAAAGACTTGTAACGTGACCCCTAGTGGTTACCAAGTGAACTGAAGAGGCTCCAGATAAGTTAAAACCATTCACAACAACATTTTGAATGAGCAGAAGCTTTAGTGCAGACGCAGAAATGTTTCAATGATCTTTACAGACAACTCAGCTTTGAACGGCCGTTTCAGTTTCTTCTGAAGGAAAACGTCTTCAGACCTAAAGTGACTCAAATGAAAAAGGAAGTTGTGAGGGAAACTCAGATCCAGACTTCCACGATGTCTCCGTCCTCCATGTCCAGCTGCGCCGCCGTCTGGTCGCCCGTCACCCGGGACCCGTCAAACTGGAATCGGGCCTTGGAGCGAGCGGCGGCCTCCATGCCAGACAGATACTGACAGAAAATGGAGGCCAGCGGAGCCTCCTGGAGGGAGGAGAGGAAACTGTTCGTTTGGGTTCGGATCAACACCAGGATGAAGGAAACCAGGAGAAACCAACCCTGTGAATGGAGAACTTCTGCGAAGATCCACGGTCTTTGCTCTGCAGCCGCACCGTGATGATGCTGCTCTTCTCCTCTGTCGCCATGACGACGCAGTCTGAGGACAGACACCAGATAATGAACAGAAGGAGCATCCAAATGAGCCACAGGGGGGTCATGTGACTCACCAATGATGTCAGCAATGCCGAGTTGGAGCTCATCCACCGTAAGATTTGGTGGAAGCTCCACCTCCTCCCTGAGCAGCAGCAATTGGGAGGGCGGGACATTCAGGATGACGGACAGCTGACCCAGCACTTTGCCTAACGTTGTCGACTGAAATGACAAACAAAGTTCTGCAGCAAAGCAAACGGACCCACCAATGGTTCTGCCAGAACCTACCGGCAGCACTGGGACCCTGTGGATCTCCGTTCTGCAACGGACCTTGAGGGAAATCTTCCAGGCCGGGCTGGAGGAGTCAGGCAGACTCTGAGCGCCGGGGGTCTCCAGGATGATGATGTCATCATCGTCTTCCTCCACTGTAGGGGGGGTACCAGAAGCTGCTGTGGGCCGAGACTTTGGGGAGAGGATGGAGCTCGCCGCCTGCAGCCGCCTGTCGATCTCACTGGGGGGGCATTTATAGTAAAATGATGGAGGCAGAAATGAAGCAAACTGTCGCTCTGAAGTCCAGCTGGGGGGACATCATCCCCCACCCCCCAGCATCCACCATTAAAAACCACATCAGTTCTAACTGTGTTGGGGGTCTGCAGTCAGGGATTTTATAAACAGGCATCACGTATTGGACAAAAAAGAACATTTGAATCAACGCGACCATGAAAAACAAAAGCAGGCTCACTTGGTCTTCTGCCGGACCTTTCTGGACTGTTTCTGGACGGGACTCTCCGGTGGGGGAGACGGGCAGAGCAACACACGAGTGAATCTGTTTAATCAAGATCACATTCTGTAAGACTGTGTGTTCTGATCAGACATTCTGGTTCTGAATATTAGCCGTTTAAAGTTGATCTAAATAAAACCTGATCCAAACCACAACTGATTTTTAACAGCGTGATTATGGAGAAACAAACATGACGAGGAACGAAGGAATTTGTGAACAAACTCCAGCCTGAAGCGCAGATTTTCCCTCAAAGTGAAGCTGCAAACAAAATGCCTCTAAAGGCAGGTAAAAAAGAAGAGGCCCAACACAGAGCCCAGGGGAACACCAGCGGTGATGGGACGGCTTTCAGGCGGATAAAACATCCATAAAGCCTCTCTGGTCTTTGGCGTGGATCTGAAGACTTACACACACTCCTCTGTTGGTTCTGCAAGGCGTTGATGTGATTCGAACTCCTCCTCTGAGTCGCTTAAACAGATGATATTGGCTGATTCCTTAGAGGAAAACTCCGCCCACAGATAGTCGTCAGCATCATCTGCTGGGAGACAAAGTTATGAGCAACTGAGGAGGAGTCTGCTGCTGGAAGCTCCGCCTCCTCTGATGTTACCTGTGTTTTCGTTCTCGGTAAACAAAGACAACGTTGGCTTCAGCTGCAGGCCGCTGCTCACCTGAGCGACAGACATGGCCACCGTGTTCAGGAACGCACATCACAGCACCTCTGAGACTGGTCAGTCACCTGCTTACCTTGTTGGAGTAGATGGGGACCGGGGTGATTGCTGACGGGTTGAGGATGCGCCGTCGTTTGGGAGGCGGATTCATCTGTTGAATGTCGCCGTCAAAAACCTGAGAGAGACGAGGGAAGCGAGGCAGAGAGGAGGTCCAAAGAATCAGTATGGAGGACCAGAAGGGACAAAATACTGACATCTTTTTAAAACTAAATCTAACCTTTGTTTTGTTTAATTTTGTTAACTAAATGTAGTTAAAATCACACATACACACTCAGCCCTACTTAAAACCTTCCCAAAGAAAAGCGGATCTGTCATTATTTACTGTTAGCTTAGCCAGCCTTTAATTAGATTAAATCAGTCAAACAAAAAAAGTATTCGCAAAACAAAACAAAAAACCTTCAGCTTTGAAGAGCAGCAGCTAAAGGTCACAATTAAGAGTTGAAGTTCCTTTAAAAAATCTGGTTTTCATGTGAAGATCTCACCACTTAGCTTTAAACTCTAACCTCTTTTACGATAGGTAGAAGAAAAACCACGTGACCGGAACCCGGAAGAGCCCAACACCAACCCCGAGCTGGTTAGCGTTCAAACTAGATAGATTAAACATCGATACACTTGATCCCGCGAAACAGTTTTCTTTTTCTGGTTTTGTCCTCAAGTTGAAGTGTTCTGGCAGAAAATGTGAGATTCCATTCTGACAACATTGATGCTTGTTTCGTTTTGTTCTGGAAGGATGTCTCGTTAGATCTCACATCAAACAAAATGCAATAGGACTCTGGTCTTTATAAATCTCTTGCTCATCTTGGCCACATTTCATATCCACAAATGTAAATTCTGGACAAAAACACGTTTCATTGTATTTTTTCTGAGCAAAAGGCGATCAAAAGCATGTCTGCATGAGAAAGATTCAATATTTTGTCCTAAAATCTGGCTTACCTCTTTTCTTTAAATATTCATCTTATGTGTTTTTGATAGTAAACATTGTTCCTTTACTGCATAACTGAATGTGCAAATAGGTTTAATGAGGGAAAAAAGAGGCTCTGGATAACAGTGATGTTTTCATGGATCTATGTCTTTAAGCGTAAAAAAACAGATTAAATATTACTTTTAAAGTTGAACATCTTCATTTAAACTTTTTACCTTTAAACTCAGCCTTCTTTAGAAACGAGGATTAAATGTGAAAAAGTTCACTCAGGATGTTTACAAAATAACATTAGAAAAAACTAAAGCTTGACACAAGCCTGTAACGTTATTTCATTACGATAGTTTTTAACCGAAATAACAATGAAAGACACGTTTTCATCCAAAATCAACAGTAATTGTCTACATGCAGTCCGGGAGTCAGTGTTAGCTAACCGCAAACTCTTATTGTGAAAGGCCTGCCTAATCAATCCTTAAGAAATCCGAAGATTCCCAAAAGTTCACTTGGAGTTTGAAGTCCGTTCCCTCAACACCTATTAGCCGCAAACTCACCCGCCGAAGAACGGTTTCAGTCCAGAAAACACGGAGGAAAAGCGCCACTCACCGTTTCCGCCATGGCTGCTTTCGACCCTCTCTGTTGCCTTCAAGGACGCTCGGATATAAGACCATTTAGCCTGATTTTTGCTCTCGCAGTCACTCAGAACACGCACCGCACGAACATCACACATAAACGTCTGTTTGTTTGATGAAACAAAGCTTACATCAAACGTTAACGTCTCATATTTCTTTTTCCTCATAACCATGTTTTCAATTTCTTTTAATAAAATCAAGCAGAGTAAAATTTAAAAATCAAATTAAAACTCAATTTAAAAAAGTCAAATATGTTTATTTAACTTGATGTTTTGTTTTTTTCAAAGCAGTGATGTCATGATTTAACCTTCCATTTCACCTTGAGGCATTGCACCACATTTTCTTTGGTTGAGAAGTCTTTGAAAAAGTACTTTTTAAAAAATAAATCAGACAGTTTTTTTTGTGCTGTTTAGAGTTAATGAAGAATTTTCTCTTCAATGTTTACGGTCAAAAAGAGATCCATTGAAAGGAGTCTCAGGATAAACCAGTTTAGATGTTCTTGTGTTTGAACTGAACAGCAACAAAAATCAGCAACAGCAGTTCCTCTTATGGAGCACAGGTGGCGCTGGAAAGCTTTTTTTGGTTCAGGCTGTCACAGATACAGGAGATTCCTGCTGATCAGAGAAGTCTGTAGTTTTCTGCAGGCGGCACTCATTTCTTCTTGTTCTCCTTGCAGGCGACCACGTAGCGCTGCGCCACATTCAGTGGAGGAGAGTAACCATCGGCGTATGATGTGTCCTCGAACAGAACCGAGTAGTCGTCCTGAGGCTGCACACAAAAACAGCAGGACGACAGTCATGGACGAGCACAAACATCTCAGGTTATGTACCTGTGCGGCGCTTGGACACGTCTCCACTGATACACTGGTGTTTAGGTCCCGCCTCTCTTTTGAGGGACTCAGCTAAGGGGAGGAGTCACAGACATACTGTAAACATCTCAGTGCTGCGAAAGAACACTAAGAGAAGTATAAAGAATCTTTACGAGAAGACGCTTCACTTTGACCCGTTCTTCACAGAAATGTGAACAAACTGTTGAAGGTGAAGGAGGGTTGATGGAGGAGAAGACGTGCGGCTCAGTGCTGCTTTCTGGAGAAACTAAGGACTTACTCTGACACGCAGAACCAGCAGAGTTCTGGTTCTGGTGGAACATTCCAGCACTGAGGGGAGTTTTGACCTCAGCATGGAGGTAAAGGGGTTTGACGCCTGGGGGGTGCGGGGAGCAGCTCACCCGGTGTGGCGGGGTGTGGATCAGTGCGCGGTAGAAGCAGGTGGTCTGCGGGTACAGAGCCAGAACCAGCTGGTCCTTGCTGAACAGAGCCTCAGGGTCTGTCTCTGGGTTGGCCTTCCACTGAGGGAGGGGGATGATCCTCCGCCGGCTCAGGGTGTGTCTCCTGACGGTTCCACACAGAGAACGTTCAGAGATCTGCTCTAAAACCACGAACAGACTCCAGAAACAGAAGAGAACTCACTCTTTGCCCTCTTCGTCGATATCATCCACCTCGTACCTGCAGCACAGAAAAGCAGTCAGAGCTGACACGTGCACATGTGCGCGTCAGCCGTGTGCGCCTCACTTGTTGGTGGAGTGGCTGTAGCTGACCACCTCAGCCAGAATCCACTGCTCGTCCCCGTCCACCACCTTCACTCTGGCCGCCACCTTGTCACCCTGCTTGGCCACGTAGTCGCTGCTGGCAGGGATGGCACCGCACAGAGGAGGGGGGCTGGAGAGGCAGGGGGCAGATGTTAGCGATGCTGCAGAGCACGGAAGAACACGGCAGAACACGGAAGAACACGACAGAACACGGCAGAACACGACAGAACACGGCAGGACACGACAGAACACGGCAGAACACGGCAGGACACGACAGGACACGGCAGGACACAGAAGAACAAAAGAACACAGAAGAACACCTCTCTCCCGGCTTCCCGATCCACAGCGGCAGTGTCATGGCTGATTGCTGCAGGAGCGTCATCAGCACGCCGCGCCGCATCGTCTTCCTGGGGGGGTCATTGTCACTCTGAACCCTTGCAGACTTGGCGGCTGGAAAAGACGTATTTCTTTACAGACCAGAAGAGACACAAAACCGGGAGCTCGCCGGTGCACGTACCGATCCTCCTCTCCTCTTGCAGAGACTTGATTTCTGCGATCTTGTCCAGAGCGTGGCGCAGGATGCTGTGAGAACACCAACACAAGAGGCGGATGAGAGGGAGCCAATTCCATCAGGAGGAGGAGGAGGAAGAGGAGGTGGACCTACCTGCACTCGGCTTCAGCGTCGGCTTTAGCTGTGGTGTACAAACCCCTCAGTTTGGTGCGATAATACGGAGAAGCTGAAAGAGAAACGGCACCCAGACGTTTTTTAGAATTCCTGATTGGGTTTCAGAGCAGCAGAACGTCCTGATCCGAAGGCAGACCCGGATTCAGTAACAGAATCTGAAGAAGCAATGAAGCGCTCAGAGCCGGAGCTTCAAAAAGCTGGATCTTACTTTTGTTCTCCGTCTGCATCCTCTCATGGGTTTTCTGGATGTTGAGCAGGTTGTGTTCGCTGCGTGACCTCTCCTCCTGCAAACACAAACACCTGAGTCTGGAACTAAAGAGGAGGACTTCCTGAGAAGACAAGTCTCCAAAGTCTGGAGCTGATTTTGGAGACGACTTGAAACAAGTTTAATAAAATAGCACAGAGAAGAACAGTCTAAACCTGAAGAGAAGGCCTCTCAGATCTTAATCTAATCTCCTTCATTTGAAGACATTACACAACAGATGATAGAAACAGCATCATCAGTCTCCTGGTCTGAAGAGAGAAACAAAATGTTGCTTAAACTCCTGAGACTCATGAGACACTGAAAGAACCCTGCGCGGTGATCTCTGATCTCCTCCAGCGCAGCTCCAACAACCATCAGAGTTTTTCTGGATGTGGCTGCAGATAAAACCATTTTCTGATGTGACACAAACCTGTCATGAATCTGGAGAACAAATGGAAAAGTCCTGAAAGGAGCAGTGTAACAGCGAGTCATCTGCGTGTAACAGGACTAAAGCTGAAAGTGCACAAAGACAGAACCCTGAGGTACTTCACCTGACAGAGGTTCTAGATCAGAGATGTTCTGTGTCTGTTGGGTTACAGAGACGACTGGTCTGGATTTTGTAATCAATTCTTTTCCTGAAAATAGTACCAAACTGTATCCAGTGTCGGCAGCAGATTTTATAACATTAGCAGAACTGAAATGATTTTGTTTTTCCAAATGTTTAGGATTCAGTGTTTGCAGCCTTGATCCGCTTTGGGCTTTAACGTTCATCCTCATGTGTTCCAGAACCAGCGGCAGACTCCTGATGCAGCCAGACTTTATGCACCTCAGCCAGCACAGATACAAGGCTTTGATTTAGCAAACAAAAGTAAAGAGAAGGAAACTGAAGACCTGGTTCCAGAGAGAACATCAAGGCTCACAGAACTCCATGGAAATCATCAAATCAGATGTGGAAGATCTCAAAGGTCAGGATTCGGACTCTGGTTTCACAGAACAGTGTGGGATTCGATTCTTATCAGACCTACAGATGCTTCACAAACCATCTAAAAACGGTCAGCTTCACTTTGATCTGAAGTTTCATGATGACGCTCTTATCAAGTTTCCAACCTCAACATCTCCTTTAGCGTCCAAACCGTGCAGACATGCTTTTACCTTCTCCAGGTGTCAGATGACGTCAGCTGTCAGAGCACGGCAGTTTCTGAGGCTCACCTGAGTCTGTTTGATGAGCTGGTGGAGCTCCGTCAGCAACTCTGCGATCTTTGTGTCTGCAGACATCTCTCACCTATAAAATACGGCTGATTCACATACAAACAATATTTGTTTCAATCTCTAAATGACAGGTTGCTTGAGACTCTGACATCAAACAGAATTATTTGCAAAAAAATTACTTATTGTATTCCAAATTAAAAATGGACCAAAATCAACCCTAAACATTCTAATTACGTCACATCAGCATAGAAACGTTTGCGGTTACCGTTAGCAGCTAGTTTTCCCCGAAAAACGATGAAAAGATTCCATAGTTTACATAAGGTTAACTTCATCGTTTAATTTTGAAACATAAAAATGTACAAATGAATCATTGCACACACTCGGTCATTAAGACTCACCGTCAGCGATAGTTTTTCTTTACTGTTGTTATGCTAATTTCAGGCTAGCTAGCCGCTGCTTCTTCTTCGTTGTTAAAGGTCCCTGACTGATTTGTACACAGCCCCACCAGCTGGTCAGAAATGGTACTGCAGAAACCGGAAACGTTTGACAGATGAGCGGGTCCCTGCTGTTCTGGGTCAAACTGACACGTTTCGAAATTAACGATAACAATGAAAAATAAATTAAAAAGCACTTTTTTACAGTGAAATTTCTCCTAGTTGGCTGATGTGAGTTAATCAACAGAGAGCAAAAATGGTTGAGTTACCTTTTTTTTGTTATTCAAAGGGAAACAATCATCACAGGAAGGTCATAACAGAGATATCCTGCAATCTCTTCACCCCCACGGTTAAGAGCTGTTGAACGAATCTGATCTTCAGAGCAGCCAGACTCTTCAGGTGGATCTGGAACTCGTGAGCAGGTAAAAAAGGTCAACCAGCCAGTGATTGTCAGAAGAATTGGTGGATAACGTCTTGGTGTCTCTCAAAGGTGGGGGCTGTTATCAGTGGTTTATTGTTGGTGGTTATGGTGGGGGAGTGAATAGGATCTTAGTCTGCCGGACAAAAGATGTCAGAACACGTGATACAGGAACTGCCTAAGGACAGCTGTTCTTTCACCGGTGCAGGATAAACCAGGTGTGCCTCTTATTTTACAACAAAGCCTTTTGATCCAACGGAAGGTCCAAACCAGGTCAGGGAGAGCTACAGCAGAACCCCTCATTCCAGTCGTCATAAACCAGGAATCCTCATGGTTTACACAGACCATCATAAAAAGGAGGCAAACAGACCTCATCAGAGAACCATCCTTATAGTTTATAAAGGGTTTCATTCAGGAATCTTAAATAATGAAGATAAAAACAGTTTGAATGCTGCTGCTGATGGGGCGTCACTGGACCACTGACTGTATACGAGAACTGGATTGAGTTCTGTCAGAACAACAATTCTTGCTCAGACCTTAAACGTGTTCTTGATAATCCTCTTTCCACGTTGTTCTGTAGTTCATGCTTTTGAAGTCATAAAGTGACCAATCAGCATCTCAAAACATGTGGTGCCCTCTGGCCCCCTCCAGGGGAAGGGGTGTAAGCTTCAAACACACTTACTCCTGATTGGTGAGTAGTTTCCATAGAAACATGACTGAGACTGACCAATTGCTGTCATGTGGTTCCAGGATGGAGATGTTCATTCTGCAGGAAATTTAATGAGCGGGAGGTCAGGCATTTTTATGGGTGATGTCACAGCTGCACTGTCCAGCTCTTTATACAGTCAAACTGGACCTCCATCTGCAGATCAGCAGCTTCTGCCCCCCCCCCCCACAGTGATTACAAGGAAAGGATGTCATTTAAAAACAACTTTAATAGTAAAAAAAAAACAAAACAAATAAAATGTTAAAATAAAGCATCCACTGATGCACAGTCACGATCCGAACCCGGACCAAATCAACCATTAAGAACGTCACAAAGAACCAGGCGCAGAGGGTCTGAATCCACCTGGGTCGACAGGCCACGCCCTCTTGTAACTCCGCCCCTCGGCGGTGGAACACTCATGCAGGTCTCCGTGAGTCGCCATGAAGGCCATGTTCGGTTTCCGTTTCAATCCGTCCGCGTGGTCCTGGATCAGGGACAAAACCGGACCGTTCAGAGAACCTTCAGTTAAAGACCGGCCTGGAGCAGTCCCGTCTCCATGGCAACAACCACGCGCTCCTAAGGCTTCACTCTGAATAACTAGCCGTCATGACGCAGTGCGCATGTCCTAATAGCAGGCTGGACACGCCCCCTTATCATCAAAACATTCCCCTTTAGAAAGAGGGCCGTTTCGGCCTGAAGCTTCAGGGGACGTTTTGAAATGATGCATGCGGTGTGTGCGCGGAGGTTCGGTCCGGTACCGGTACCTCAGCGGTCACGCCTTTGCCTTCTTCTCGCTGTTCTGCAGTTTCTCCACAATCTTGCGCTCGTGCCCTCCCGGGCTGGGCCGGTTCGTGTTCTCGCTGGCCTCTTTCTTGGTTCTGCCTTTGCGGGCCGAACCCTCTGTAACACAAAACACATCTCAGACCCGCAGCCCGAACCGGGAAGGAGGGCTCCCGCGGCTGCTCACCCACCCACATATTTGTCCGTCAGGTTGTAGTACTCGTACTCGTCGAAGTGCTCCTCCTCGAAGCTGGAGGGCTTCAGGTTCTTCACGTCGACGTGGCTCATGGCTTCTGCTTCTGCAGCTGCTGCTTCGGCTCTTCTCGGCTTGTTCCGGAACTTCTTCCTTCGGCGGGTTTTTAAAGAGTTTGGTGGCGTGGGGCCCGCCCCGCCCCGCCCTCTTACGTCATTAAAGTTGCATCAGAAGAATCAGCAGAGGCACGTGCCACACGTTCACTGTAAACAAGAGCGGAAAACACAAAACGTTTTTACTCATAGTCCTTAATATTCCAAATATTTTTAAATCATAAACAGCTTCATAGATACAGTTGATCCACGGCTGATTTACTGCTGATCTGCTGCTGATCTACAGTTGATTTACTGCTGATCTACTGCTGATCTACAGTTGATCTACTGCTGATCTACAGTTGATCAACTGCTGATCTACTGCTGATCTACAGTTGATCTACTGCTGATCTACAGTTGATCTACTGCTGATCAACTGCTGATTTACTGCTGATCTACAGTTGATTTACTGCTGATCTACAGTTGATCTACTGCTGATCTACAGTTGATCTACTGCTGATCTGCTGCTGATCTACAGTTGATTTACTGCTGATCTACTGCTGATCTACAGTTGATTTACTGCTGATCTACTGCTGATCTACTGCTGATCTACAGTTGATTTACTGCTGATCTACAGTTGATCTACTGCTGATCTACAGTTGATCTACTGCTGATCACTGCTGATTTACTGCTGATCTACAGTTGATTTACTGCTGATCTACAGTTGATTTACTGCTGATCTACAGTTGATTTACTGCTGATCTACAGTTGATTTACTGCTGATCTACTGCTGATCTACTGCTGATCTACTTGCTGATCTACAGTTGATTTACTGCTGATCTACTGCTGATCTACAGTTGATCTACTGCTGATCTACAGTTGATCTACTGCTGATCTACAGTTGATCTACTGCTGATCTACAGTTGATCTACTGCTGATCTGCTGCTGATCTACAGTTGATTTACTGCTGATCTACTGCTGATCTACAGTTGATTTACTGCTGATCTACTGCTGATCTACTGCTGATCTACAGTTGATTTACTGCTGATCTACAGTTGATCTACTGCTGATCTACAGTTGATCTACTGCTGATCTACTGCTGATCAACTGCTGATTTACTGCTGATCTACAGTTGATTTACTGCTGATCTACAGTTGATTTACTGCTGATCTACAGTTGATTTACTGCTGATCTACAGTTGATTTACTGCTGATCTACAGTTGATTTACTGCTGATCTACTGCTGATCTACAGTTGATTTACTGCTGATCTACTGCTGATCTACAGTTGATCTACTGCTGATCTACAGTTGATCTACTGCTGATCTACAGTTGATCTACTGCTGATCTACAGTTGATCTACTGCTGATCTACAGTTGATTTACTGCTGATCTACAGTTGATTTACTGCTGATCTACTGCTGATCTACAGTTGATCTACAGTTGATCTACTATTGACCTACCGGTCACAGAGTTTTTAATTTAATCTGACTGATGTTTTCATGAAAAAAAAGATTGTAGTTTATTATATATATATATATATATATATATATATATATATATATATATATCTTTTCTTTTCCATTTTATTTTAGTCAAATGTTTTGTTGTTTTTCATCTTTGGTTTTTTTTTTTTGGTAGTTTTGTTTACGTCTTTAGTTCATTTATTGTAGTTTTCTCTCTTTAATGGAAACTAAACTCTTAAAGCTGCAGATGGAACGGCAGAAATGCAGACAGAAGAATCCTAAACTAAGATTAGTTCAGTGGGAGGAACCAAAAGGCTGCTTCTTTTGTTACTTCGACACATTTTTCAAACATCTCTTTTTTCTTTTCTGGTTTTTTCTGTTGCTTAAATAAAAGTCACGCTCTGGAAGTTAGTTGGATTTTCTTCCTGATTCTTGTGTGTTGGATGAAATGTTTTTATTAATTCTCTGTTTCCATCAGATCTGAACTTTAATCTCAGGTTAGTTTGTGAACTTTTAACGCAACAGTTTTTATCTCCATGTCATTCTAACCTCATCAAGTCAACATTTCATTTTTTTTGGTCTCATTTCACAATTTTGACTCATTTTGAAGTTTTCAAAGCTGTTCTTGTTTTTGTTCCATAAAAATGCAGTAAAGACAATTTCATCTGAGAATCAGGATCAAGTCTTCGGACTTTTATGGTTGCGATGTCTGAAGTCTCCTGCGACTTGAGGAGGTCAGAGGTGCAGCGGGTCCGGCTCTTATCGGTTTCTGAGCAGCTGCACTGGCCTGACCTCATTCTCAGGCTGGAACCTGAGCAGAACTCACCTGGCCTGAAGACAGACTGGAACCAGCTTCAGGTTCCGTCTCTGTTCAGTCTTTCAGCTTAAATCTCTTTAGTTGTGAAAAACTGTTTGGCTCAACATGAATCCAGACTGGATAGAAATGTTTGTGTTTTTGAACAGTAAACACAAACTTTAACTGAAACACATTGATGAGGCAGAAAGTGATCACATGTTTGTAAATTGTCAGGCTGTACTCAGGTGTGCAAACTTCAGTCTCTCAAACCAAACTTTGGACTCAGCTTATCGGGGTGTGGGGGGGGGGGGGTGCAGAAAGGTCGTTTGTTTGCTTTTTTGGATCCGCCTGCTGCAGGTGAAAACAAGCTCTGGTCACATGGGATGCTTTACATGACACCAGATGAGATTGAAGTGACGCAGAAAAAACCTTCTCAGTCTTCTCCTCTGAGGTCAGCTGATCTCGGAGGTAAACTTTGGAGATTTCTGCACCTCCGCCTGCTGGTAAACAGGAACCAGGACGTCCGTGTGGACACGCCGTTTGTACACAGTACATCTGGAACAGGACCGGACTGTCTGTCCTCTGAAGACAAACTGCTGAGAGCAGGAGACAAACAGGAACAAGAGGCATCAGGCAGAAAATCAAGCAGCAGTATTTCAGACTTTTGGTTTATTTGCAGAGTCAGCAGATCTCAGAAACCCAGAGGCCCCAGGGTCATCCAGGGTCATCCAGGGTCATCCAGGGCCATCCCGGGCCCTCGGGTCTGAGTTTGCAGGCTTTCCCAGATAAGGAGTCAAAACAAGAAACACAGAAAAGAAATGTATTATTCAAACAGCAATTTCAGATCAGAACATTTGTTCAAGATGACACAACAGCAGAAAAACAACAACAAAAAACCCACACAAGTAACAACTGTAGAAAATACATGAGTACTGGAAGCTATTTGCTAAAATACAAACGTAAAACTGTTATGAATGATTGTTTCTATTACCAACCATCACGTGTTCAGTCTGTTACTGTAAATGTTTGTGTAAATATCAGCTTTATCAGGATTCACTGATTTTTATCATTCTACTGAACAAAACAATGAATGGCTTTGAGTTTTTTTCCTGTCGTTTCCTCTGAAGTTCATTTGTTGTGACATGAAAACCTGCATGTTTGTGTTTCTGCTGTGACAGACTCACTGCAGGATTCCTTCAGAAAAAAATCCAGAAAAGTTTTACAGAAAACTTCCATAAACTCAACATTTGTGTGGAAAACACGGAGGTATGAGCTGCGCTGTTCCACCAGCAGGGGGCAGCATCAGTCACAGGTGGAAAGACATCAACACACGGCCCCCCCTCCCATGCTTTAACCTCTTCTATCTCACACACGCACGTGCACGCACGCACGCACACACCCGCACAGACACACACACTTGCATTTACAAATAGAGAATTGTCTACTCGCTCACACACAAAAAGTGTCTCTTCACAGGAGATACCAGTGCTTTGAGAAACCCCCTTGTTGCCTAGCAACTGCTCCTCAGGATGGCCCAAGAGCCCCTTGATTTGTTGTGAGCTGTAATCTGATATTCTGTGAGTGTGCGGCTGTGCGAGCATGTTCCTGCGCTCAGGAGTTGAGAGGCAGAATAAGAGAAAAGTTCCTCATTTAAAAAGACGAACTCCAGTTTTTAACAGGGTGTTCATTTACCACGAACACAAGCAGACGCTACACTCTGGCTGTGTCTGAATCCTGAGTAGTACTGAGTAGAGCAGGAGCAAGACATAAACGTAGAGTCCAGGTGAAGGTCAAAGCACAAGGTCAAGGCAGGAGAACGAAGAAACATGCAAGGGGTCAGAGAGCCAGGAAGTCAAACGAGGAATAAACGCTCAGACTGTCAGCGAGGCCGAACAAGACTTCACATTGAAGGGAAGGAATACACGCTGCAACCAAAGGAAACAGCTGAACAGGAAGGAAGCTGAGGCTAAGGCTGATGGGAGTTGAAGTACAGAGCTGAGCACTCATTACTCAGGAGAGGACTTCCTCTGGTGGTCGGAGGTGGGAGCTGCTGACAGACTATCCAGGGTCCTGGATTTGAAGTTCAGACACAAGCTCTCTTTTTGATTGTTTTTAAACACCAAACACGACGTCAGCCATTTCCCAAAGTCAAACAATTACTGTGTTCTGATGATGAGATGATTCATTAAAGAAGACATTCAAATGAAAGCTGAGCAGCATTGCAGCCTGCAGGCCTGAAGCTCAGACTGAGGTCTCCATAGTTTCCAGGATTTCCAGGCTTCAGATGTTTGTGAGGAGTTTCCTTCATGAAAACACAGAAGAACCTTTTTTCCTGATCAGATGTGTTTTCCGCCTCATTGTTTGTTTCCTGTAGTCGTACAGCAGGTTAACCTTTGTGGGGGGGGCTGTCATGTGGGGGCTGGTGCTGCAACAGCCACAGGCTGACATTCAGACCCAGATGTGAAGTGAGATATGTTTCTGGACAGAGAGCAGTAGGCCGGTGACTGATGAGGGCTGACAGACTTCATGCAGACCGTCAGAAGGTCTGTGGCGTGTCGTCGACCTCTGTGGAGGCCGGAGATGGCATCCCCCGCCCTGTCAGGCTCAGATTAACACGCCCGGCTGCCTTTAAAGCAGAAGATTAAGATTCCACAGCTGTAGGAGTCCGTCGGGCCTCAAAGGTCAGAGCCTTAAGCTGAAAAATCAATAGACTTTGGAAAGCATCCTTCACACGATGAGGCTCTGAGGTAATCACGTGTTCTGCTGTGATGAGAGCGTGGAACCAGCATCCCGCTGATGCTCCTGGTACAGCTGCTTTCAGGACAGCACATGCACATCCGTGCACATCAGCTTGAAGATCTCTGCAGGTCAAACAGCGGGGAATGTTCTGCTGTTTGACTTCTGAGAACCAAACGAGGAAGTCTGGTTTGAATCTGTTTCTGTTTGATGAAAAGACGACTGAAGGTCAGGATGGGACTGTCAACCTGAAAACGCTGAGCGTCAGGTCCTGAAGCTGAGGAGACAGCAGGAACAACATGGAGGCAGAAGAGAAGACGTTCATTTTTAAAATTCCTTCTAAAATAAGGATTCTGCAGAAGTCAGAAAGACAAAGCAGAAAAACATCATTTCTCCTCAAAAACAAACTAGAAGAGAATTTCTAATGAATCATTTTCTGAAGATCATTGAAATGATTTGAATCCTCAGACAGAAGGAGTTGAGATGAAGCGCTCAGCAGATGGTGGAGGTGAACCGTGGCAGAGCACGGCGAGGAGGAGGAGGAGAGGCTGGCGAAGAATTAGAGAGAGAACGGAGGGTCAGGGAGGCTGAGGAAGATGAGTGGCTGAACGATGAGGAAGAACAGACAGGCGTGGAGAGCTGGGGGGGGGGCGACACGACAGAAAACCTCTCAGAGACCGAGGTGAAGAAAACAACCTTCTTGTTGTTTCAGAACCGGGTCTGTCCCCTTCCTCTGGAGACAGCGCCCCCTATGGGCTGGGGAGATGTCAGAAACCAAAACCCTTTCCTCACGTCTGCAGAGAATTTCACGTTTCGACACCAAAATACACGATCCTCTGTTTATGGCGACCACTGATCGTGTAAGCCACGTCAACATCCCTGTAAGAATCACAGTGAAGGAGAGTGGGTTGTTCCCTCTGACTGTATCAGAGAACTGGACTGAACGACCCCGCCTCTCTGGTGTTCCAAACAGGAAGTACCTGCTGGTTCCCAGAAGCCAGAAGCTCCTAATAAAAGAAATAAACAGCTGTTACTCCGTCATTCTATTGGTCAGAATAACCGTTCTTGCTCTGATACTTTTTTAAACATTGTCTTGATAATCCTCATTTTTTCATGTTTTTCTGTAGTTCAAGTTATAAACTGACCAATCAGATGTCTCAATAAAAGTAGGTGGAGCCTGCTGGGCCCCACATCCAACGTTCAAAACCTTTTGACAGATTTTGTGTACCTGCTTTCAAGTGGAAGGGGTGAGGCCTTCCAACAAGCTCCCTCCTGATTGGCAAGAGTGGTTACCATAGAAACAATGACTCAGACTAATCACTGCTGACTGATGACGTCTGGCTCCAACATGGGGACGTCTGCAACATGAAAAAATGTCAACTGAATCAACTTCACGTGGTTGGAGCTGGAAGTACCACATCACGCCTTCAGCAGACTCCCTCCCCCAGGGACAGTTAGAGGATGTGGAGCGTCTCCTCTAACCATCGTCTGTCTCCTCCTTGTCCTCCAAGACCCCCCACCCAGAGTCTGATTCTGGTGGGAGTCTTCTGTTGACTTTTTCTGGACTTTCAGAATGAAGTGGACAACGATTGGTTGGTTAGTGGCGAGGGGTTGGGGGGCTCTGAAAGCAGCTGTTCTGCATGTTTTTCACAAATCTCTTTGTGCTTTGGGCCGATGCCCTAGACGGGGGGTTGGGGGGGGTCTGCAGCATGGCTGGAGGAGGTCACCATCCAAACATGGAGATGCTGCTCCTCAGCATCACGCTGCACACTGATCTGGTACAGAGGAGTCTGGAGCCAAGCCGTCATCCGCCTTCTACTCAGTTCCGTCACGTGTTCTGGGTTCCTTTCCAGCTGCTCTGGTTCCACGTGGGACGTTCTATTGATCAGTCGGTAATTGATGTTTGCTCTGCGTGGGTCTGCAGCCCACACAAAAACTATTTCTGCTTCATTTCACATATCTGCCAACGTCTCCAGAAAAAGCATCTCAGATTCTGGACGAGAAACTCCAGGCAAAAACACGGGGCGAAACACGGATCCAGCAGACCTGCAGCTCCACCCAGCAGGATGGAGATGTTCCTGCCTCAGACGGGTAGCAGGACCTCTGAGGTGTTTCCTCACAGGAAAGGGTTCCTTTAGAAACCTGCAGATGAAGCGTGCTGAAGGATCAAAAGGTCTGCAGGGTGTTAAACGCGCTAAAAACAACGGCGGGGGCGGCTTGAATCAGTCGTGAATAACCAAGAAAACGAGCCTGTTTCTGAGGGGGGGCCTGCCTTTATCTGCTGAGCTCATTCCTCCTGCAGCTGAAGGTCCAAACGGATCACAGAAAACGGGATATCAGACTGAGAAACCACCTCTGACCTTTTTATGAGGGAGGTGTCTGAGTATGAGGTAAGATAGCTGTCAAAAAGAAACGTATTCAGAAAGAAAAAGTTGTATTCATAGATACAAAGTTGTGCACAATTTTGAAGAAAAATTATGAATACAACCTTTAGTTTTACTTTTCACACGTCAGTTTTCAACACGATTTGTCTTTGTCTTGAATAGGAATTTCTCCAGTTAAATTGCTGTCAAAAATACGTCACGAGGTCACAGGCATCAACATCGAGTCCCGGAGCATCGATTCTTCACCTGTTCATGTGTGATAAAGTTTATTTATTAAAATGAAATAAACTAAAATTGAACTTCTAGGAATTTTATTGATCCCATAATGAGAAAAGTAGATAAAACAGATCAAAAACAGTGATCTTCAGCCGCATCTTCTGGTTTTCAGGCTCCAACAGGCGATCGTGTAAAGGATGCAGCAGAGGGTCGTTTTAGAACCAGAAGTGGAACACAGTCTAGAAAGACGTCGCAGACGAACAACTTCACTCATTCAGTGTAAAATAAAAACATGTCTGCTGAAATGAGTTGATAATCTGAGGATAAAGAACCAAAATGGCTAAGCTAACTCGGAGCTAAAGTATGCTCACGGGCAGCCAACTGTTGCGGCAATAAAAACAAACAAAAAAAGAAAATTTAAAAAGTCAGAGGATCAGAATACCCAACTGTCTTTGTGTTTCTAATTTTGTAACTATTGTTACAGTTGGCTGCCAGTTAGCCTACTTTAGCTCTAAGTTAGCTTAACTGTCTTTGTTATTTTCATCCATTTTCTTATCCTGCTAGCTATCTCCACGGTGCTGCCAGAGACTGTGGCGGGTGCGGACGCCCCTCCTGTCCCGGGCTGCTGCCCGGCTAAGCATGGATCCCCCACGCTAATATTCCGCCGCTGGCCGGTGTTGTGTCGAGATACGTTCCCTCTGCCAGAACCATGTCTGAGACAAATTCTAGCAGGAGAAACGTATCTATGCGCACACCGGCAGCAGCAGAGAGACAGAGATCCTCTGCCGCCTGCTCGGGCGTTTCTATTTTCTTTTCTTTCTTAAATTCTCTTATTAACATCTTTTTCTGACACCATTTCCGTTTTATTGTTTTTACGCTCCACTGATGTCGCCTGGCAAAAATAAAAATAAAAATAAAGCGACAGGACTCGGCTGTTTATATCTTCCATGTTTTAACAGTTTGTTCTTTCACAAGAAGAAGAAAAAAGTGCTGGCAGGCAGCAGAGGCAGTGGGATAAACAGGATCTAGGAGAGATCCAACCCAAAGGGAATAAGGATTACGTTCTCCTCCTCTTTTGGTTCTCCTACTCTCCTTCACACTGATGTGAACCGCACCAGAGTTCATCTGCAGGAGAACAGAGACTTCTTTCTCCAGAGAACCGGGGTTCTCTTGTTTTTTTTTTTCCCCAAACAGTTCAGGTGAACTTTCACACCTGCAGAACCAGAGGACCATCAGTTCTGGATCAGACCAGAACTGCTCCATAACCTTAGTTTCTTCTGCTTCTCCTCTCTGTGGGGTTAAGGTCTCCTCTTCTTCTGAGTGAAACAAAAAGGTTCTGGATCTGGATTTCATGGTTCTGGGTTTTGACTCATCACTGGCTCTTCAGTCTTTGTGGATCATCAGTGGTTGTTGTTGGTGAAAGCTCGGCCTGAAACCACATCCAGACCCTCAAACATGGAGGAGAGAAACGTCCAGATGTTTTTAAATCTGCATCTGAAATGAACAGAACTGAAGGTGTTTTTCTGAGAGGAGCTTTCCCACCAGCGGCGCTCGGCGCTGCTTCCACCGAGCAGGTCTTTGGAAGCAGAACTTTAATCCTCATTCTTCATGACGGCTTGATGATCCAGGCAACAAGCCCATTTTTAGCTCCTCAGCACCGCATCTCCTCCTCCTCCTCGGTGTATGCTGAGGAGGCTCCTGCAGCAAACATGTCAGGGATTTCAACACGTTGGCGTGCATCCGCCTGAAGGGATGGGCTTTTTTCGGTTCGCTGTTTGTGCATCTCGCCTGTGCTTCTCCTCATCCATCACCCACATGAATCCTGCTTTCCTCTGCGGCTGAGCAGAAGCTGCAGGAGGAGGTCTGGAAGTTTCACTGCAGGACCAGACTCCAGAACAAAGGCGGACCCAGGAGGGAAGGTTCTGCTCTGACAGATGCTCAGTAACGTCCTCAGAGTGGATAAGGACCAAGGAAATGGAACCAACAGGACGGGTCAGATGAAACCTTGTTAAAAAAAGGCCGGTTCAGTCCCGGTCTTCTTTTTAAGACATTCCAGATTCATTAAACTCAGCAAAGATTCATTTTTCCACTTCCATGTTTGCTGTCAGCACCGAGCCAGAGAGGGTTTGATCCCAACAGCAGCGCGGGCTGGACTATTGAGAGGAGGTCGTATCACCCGTTTGTGTGTGCGTAATTCTTGGTAATACAAAGTACAAAAACTACAAAATACAATGTACACACGGACAACTTAAAATTACAACAGCTTGAAAGAACTACACACACAAATCTTTTAAAACTAGGCATGAATGGAACTTAGATTGTGAATAATATCTGGTGAGATCATTCATATAAAAAAGGTTAAATTTGCGTTTTGAAAAGACTCAACACTAAAGTTTCTTTGTTCTTGTCGCTCTCTTGCTGCTGTGCTTTCCCTCCACGCCTTCACCCTGGAACTCTTCCACGAGCAGGCGGCGTGAGGTCCTCCTCGACCCCCAAAGAGCGCACAGAGTTGATCAGCTCTCCGCTCCGCCCCCTGGGTGTGGAGAAGCAGCAGCAGATCAGAGCGGGCCGGCGGGCTGATCGACCCTCTCCGCTCTGTGGGAGTTCAGTCAGGCCTTTGAGAAGCTCAGCGGGGAAACCGGACCAGAGCAGAGAGGGTTGATCGGCCTGCCGGCCCGCTCTGATCTGTGGATGTTCAGAGTCTGGGACCCTCTGCTTTCCCCGTGACTGGTGACCAGCACTCAGAAAGGAGCCCCGTGTCGAGGTGCTGTCAGCGGAGGGGCTGCAGAGACAAGACAATCAGTTCTGGGAAATATTTTAATTTTGAAAGGAACAAGTGTTTTGAAAATGCTTATTTAGCCTTTTTTATATGAATTATCAGGCATGTCTGTTTCACAATTATTATTCACAATCTAAGTTCAAAGTGGCTGATCAGAAAACTCTGATGACCCAGCATTCTGACAGTATTTAAAAGCATCATTTACACATGGATCTTGGAGACGGGAAAAATCAAAAAATCAGATTTGAGAGTAAATGCGGTTTTGTGTTTGTGTGTAAGAAGCGATCATTGTGTAATTTTTAAAGATTTGTGCCTGTAGTTAGTTTCAAGCTGTTGTGATTTTAAGTTGTGCGTGTGTAAGCTGTATTTTGTGGTTTTTGCACTTATGCACGAACTGTATTGGATGAGTTAAGAATCACGCAGCACAAACCGGAGTATTTCTCTCCATACCGGACGCTCAGATCAGAAAGCTGTTCCTGTTTGGGAATCATGGCGTTGTGTTTCTTCATGACCCCCCCATAAGCCCATAAAACAGAGAAAAAACCGTAGACAGCATTCACGCAGCAGAACCTGCAGAACCGCCAACGGCTGTGGACTCTTCAACGTTCTGCTGCTGGTTTACCCCACCCCCAAACTGTCCATGAACAGCTGCTCGATCTGCTGTTTCCAGAACCAACAGTTTGAACAGGTCAGTCATAAGAACTGAAAAACACGCCATCTCTGTTCTACCGAGGAAAGAATATGAAAATGTCGTAACTTTGAGGTGAATCTGCGATTGTTTTAAAAAAACACTTCAGTTTTGGTGAAGTGAAGCAGATAAAGGCGGATCCAAAGAAAACAGTCAGTGAACATTGTTCAACCGCAGTCAGAAATGGCAGCTCGTATAAAGCTCCTACAGCTCCTATAAATCTCCTACGGCTCCTATAAAGCTCCTACGGCCCCTATAGTTCCTATAAAGCCCCTACAGCTCCTATAAATCTCCTACGGCTCCTATAAAGCTCCTACGGCTCCTATAAAGCTCCTATGGCTCATATAAAGCTCCTACGGCTCCTATAAAGCTCCTATGGCTCATATAAAGCTCCTACAGTTCCTATAAAGCTTCTAAGGCTTCTATAGTTCCTATAAAGCTCCTACAGCTCCTATAAATCTCCTACGGCTCCTATAAAGCTCCTACGGCCCCTATAGTTCCTATAAAGCCCCTACAGCTCCTATAAATCTCCTACGGCTCCTATAAAGCTCCTACGGCTCCTATAAAGCTCCTATGGTTCATATAAAGCTCCTACGGCTCCTATAAAGCTCCTACAGCTCCTATAAATCTCCTACGGCTCCTATAAAGCTCCTACGGCTCCTATAAAGCTCCTACGGCTCCTATAGTTCCTATAAAGCTCCTACAGCTCCTATAAATCTCCAACAGCTCCTATAAAGCTCCTACGGCTCCTATAAAGCTCCTACAGTTCCTATAAAGCTCCTACGGCTCCTATAAAGCTCCTACAGCTCCTATAAATCTCCTACGGCTCCTATAAAGCTCCTACGGCTCCTATAAAGCTCCTACGGCTCCTATAAATCTCCCACGGCTCCTATAAAGCTCCTACGGCTCCTATAAAGCTCCTACGGCTCCTATAAATCTCCTACGGCTCCTATAAAGCTCCTACGGCTCCTATAAAGCTCCTATAAATCTCCTACGGCTCCTATAAAGCTCCTACGACTCCTATAAAGCTCCTACGGCTCCTATAAATCTCCTACGGCTCCTATAAAGCTCCTACGGCTCCTATAAAGCTCCTACGGCTCCTATAAATCTCCTACAGCTCCTATAAAGCTCCTACGGCTCCTATAAATCTCCTACAGCTCCTATAAAGCTCCTACGGCTCCTATAAAGCTCATACAGATCATATAAATCTCCTACAGCTCCCATAAAGCTCCTACAGCTCCTATAAACCTCCTACAGCTCCTGTAAAGCTCGTATAAAGCTCCTACAGCTCCTTTAAAACTCCTACAGTTCCTATAAAGCTCCTACAGCTCCTATAAATCTCCTACGGCTCCTATAAAGCTCCTACGGCTCCTATAAAGCTCCTACGGCTCCTATAAATCTCCTACGGCTCCTATAAAGCTCCTACGGCTCCTATAAAGCTCCTATAAATCTCCTACGGCTCCTATAAAGCTCCTACGGCTCCTATAAAGCTCCTACGGCTCCTATAAATCTCCTACAGCTCCTATAAAGCTCCTACGGCTCCTATAAAGCTCCTACGGCTCCTATAAATCTCCTACAGCTCCTATAAAGCTCCTACGGCTCCTATAAAGCTCATACAGATCATATAAATCTCCTACAGCTCCCATAAAGCTCCTACAGCTCCTATAAACCTCCTACAGCTCCTGTAAAGCTCCTATAAAGCTCCTACAGCTCCTTTAAAGCTCCTACAGCTCCTATAAAGCTCCTACGGCTCCTATAAAGCTCCTACGGCTCCTACAGCTCCTATAAAGCTCCTACAGCTCCTATAAAGCTCCTACGGCTCCTATAAAGCTCCTACGGCTCTTATAAAGCTTCTACGGCTCCTATAAAGCTCCCACGGCTCCTATAAAGTTCCTACGGCTCCTATAAAGCTCCTACAGCTCCTGCAGCTCCTGTGACTCCTTCAGCTCCTGCAGGAGGTTTGCTGACACCTCCTCTAATTCTCCTTTCTCTAAGGAAGTTCTCTCAGAACATTTTTAGTTAAAAAGAAACAGGGAATTCTGGGCATCAGAGCAGGTTTAAGGCCAATTTAGTCTTTTTTACCCCCTGAGATAAAAGGAGGAGCAGGAGGAGATGGAGCTGAGGCTTCAGCCTCCTTCTCTTGTCTCATGGATGGAGAGAGTGTGGGAGGAAGAGCAGCAGTGAGGAGGAGGAGGAGGGTTTTTTTTTAACTCGTGGTTCCTTCACCCCGGGGACACCTCAGTGCTGGACCATGGGGGGCAGAGGCCAGACCCCCCCAGCCTTCCTGTGTGGACGCTGGCGTGTATCATTAGCCGTCATTAAGCCCAAATTATACAGAAGGAGCGTAGAAACAGATGCTGCTGTTGGCACATTACTGTGCTCCACTCATCCCCCCACCACACACACACCACGCAATCTGCAGTGAGGGGGGGGTGTTAATCTAATACATGAGTAGTGTGATTAAAGGAAGAGCATCAGGAGAACGTGGAGCGACGAGAACGGATATTAAACTCTCACAGAAAGAAGCAGAAAGAGGAGAGAAGGAGTTAAGGTCCAGATCTGTCACAGGGAAACCTCCCTCCTCCTCTCGCTGCTCCTCCTCCTCCTCCTCCTCCCTGCTGCTGCCGTCTCCCCACCTGTTAGTGCGGACTCCTCGTCCACTGACATCCACTTGCTTGTGCAGGAATCTCCTCTCGACACAGAGGTAGGAAGCCGCACTTTTCCTGTTTCTGCTTCGGCTCTGGATGCTTTCATGCGCCCTCTCCCCCCCATGCAGGATTTTGTTGCTTTGCACTGGTTTGGGGGTGAAAGTGCCCCCCCGCTGTGGTGCAGATGTTCCTGTGACAGCTGGAAAGTATGTTTCAGGGTTTGCAGAGCTGTAAGGACCTTCAGTTTCTTCTGCAGCGTTTTCCATAAAAGATCATCTTCAGTTATTCATGCGAATGTCAGACGATTACATTCAATTATTCATATATTTGATTGTATTTGACATTTATCACTAATAAACAGAGGAAAATTAGGTTTTTTAAGGGTGTAGCAGCATCTCCTTCAAACTTCTTCAGTCTCTATAAATAAAATAGAACAGAACAGATTAATGCAGAAATATGTAAAGTGCTTGAGTCACTTTACTGTGAATTCAAATATGCAGCTTTTAAGGGTTTACTGAATTTATCGGATTTTTGAAGCACCAGCATGATCTCATTTAAGCTATGAATGTTCAGCTCGGAGCTTTGGCCCTAAAACGTCTTTAATCCTCAAGTTTGCAGAACGTCATAGTAAAATATTCATGAACATTCAGTATTTATGGTCAGTGTATTTGCTGGAGATGCTTGTTGTTTCCCTAAATCTTTTATGGTTTGTTAACAGTCAAGTTTCCAGACTGAAGAAGACAGACAGCCACGCCCTGATTTTAAAATATTCTGCAGTTTTTACAAACAGAAAAGTGAGATTTCAAATTAAATGTCCTCAAAGACAGAACTGAACATTTCTTGACGTTTCTCCGTTTCGGACCAGAATGCCCTCAGTGACGAGTTTGGGTTAAACTGACCCAAAAGAATCATTTTAAGATTTTTCACTGAACATTTGCTGAAGCATTCTCATATTTTAGTATTAGCTTTTCTAAAGTTTAAGAGGAAAAGTGTCAGTTTGATTGAAACACCAAAGTTGAAAAAAACAGAAGACAAACTAAGAAAAACTAACCAAAGAACTCCTTCTGTTGAAGAACATCTGACTACAATAAAAACAATCCTTAAACAGAAAAATACTTCCACAGCAGTTGTTTCTTCTGAGAGTTTTGGGTCTGTTTGACCCAAATCCTTCAGTTGAAGCAGAACCACACAGCAGATGTAGTCTTGAAGGCAGCAGCTTTGTCCTGAAGAGCTGACACGGTCCATTCCAATCCATGGTTCCATCAACGAAGCTCCTGAGGAACCAAAGAATCCAGCTGAGAGTTCTTGTCACCAGAGACTCTTACAGACTCCAAAAGGAAAAGTTTGATCCTAAGCTGCGTTTGTTCTGCAGGATATTGCAGTGTGTGTGTCAGTGTATGTCAGTGTGTGTGTGTCAGTGTGTGTGTCAGTGTGTGTGTATCAGTGTGTGTGTGTGTCAGTGTGTGTGTGTGTCAGTGTGTGTGTGTCAGTGTGTGTGTCAGTGTGTGTGTGTCAGTGTATGTCAGTGTGTGTGTGTCAGTGTATGTCAGTGTGTGTGTGTGTCAGTGTGTGTGTGTCAGTGTGTGTGTCAGTGTATGTCAGTGTGTGTATGTCAGTGTGTGTGTGTCAGTGTATGTCAGTGTGTGTGTGTCAGTGTGTGTGTGTGTCAGTGTGTGTGTCACAGGTGAGAACACTGTTGTGTGAAAACCATCCTTTTTGGTTCCATTCACTGTCATTTGGATGAAAGTTGTTTTTTCCTGATTTGCTTAGAGAAACGTTAACGTTTTTATCAGTAGAAAACATGTTTAAACCCTTGAATTGAAGCCAGAAACTTGCTTCTCTTTATGAACTAATTCAGCTCCAGAAATGGATCCCTGAACTTGTGGAAAGAGCGATTTCTCAGCATTGGTTTGTGTGGAGATAAGAGGACTCCAGCAGGGGACTGGAATATGAGAGTCCGCTTCTTGTCATTTCACTCTGAGGATTGTGGATGAAGCTTCAGGAAAACTGGATGTTTTCATGCTTGTGGTCTTTGTTGTTTTGATCAGCGGCTGAGATGCCATCTATGAAGGCTTCACAATAATAAAGCCCCTATCCGGGTGAATCTGGACTCTTGTTTCAGAGAATCTGATCGATATCACGTCTGCATGGCAACAAAAGCAGGAGTCTGAACTCATGAATGTGAATAAAAGAATGCAGTCTGGTTTAGTTTGATAACAGAGAACGAATGAAAACATCAGCTTCACACACTGAGGAGGTGCTAGGAGGAGGTTTGGAAGTGAAGCTTTCCTGCAGAACAATCCATTTCAGCTGATTCCAGTCCCTGTGTGTGTGGGGAGGGCTTACATTGCCCACGTAAGGATGTAGTTGCTGGTTATTAAAGTTACCAGCTCCAGTTGCTGGTCTGATCCAGAAATCCTCCCTGTGACGGTCCTCCTGGTTCTGAAGCTGTGAAAGTTCCCTTCAACTCTGGTTTGGACCAAACAGGAGAACTCCAGTCCTCTTCAGAGTGAAGGTCTCTGTTCTCCTGCAGATGAACTCTGGTATGGTTCACTTCAGTGCGAACACAGACAAACTTGCCACAAAAAGGAGGAGATCCAAAGATGGAGGAGAACCAAAGAGAGGAGGTGCTGTAAGCGCCCTGTGTTTGGAGGAGAACCAAACAGCCACATCGCGAATCTGAAGAAGCAGAAACCATGAAGAAGTTTGGAAATGCATGCTGGGTAAAGGAGGAGCAGTGATGAGCTGCAGGAGCTTCCTCAGAGATGACCCTCAGATGACCCGAGGAACCAGATGCTGTTCTTCTTCATGATGTCTTTTTACTCCACTTGGAGGCCAACTCAATAGCTCCCCAATCAGGCAGCCGTTGGAACTGCAGGACGTTTTCCTGGGGTTTGGTTTGGTCCTGACAGCGTCGCGTGTGAAACTAATGCAGATTATTCAGGGGTAGGGGGTTATTCCAACCAGGACTGTCTCTGAGGGGGCGGGGCCTCACAGTTCAATGCTTTTTGACATAGAACTTTGTTCAGCAGACTTGCATGTTTCCGATTTTTGCGGTTCCTCTGCTTCAGACTGTAAGAAGCTGCAGAAACGCTCTGGTCCTCATGCTGTTCCTCAGGTCTCAGTGTTCCACAAGAAATGTGTGATCCTCTTTGCTTCCCAGATGGTTCTGTGAAATAGTTGAACACATCTTTTTCATCATTTGAGATCTCTTTTTATGTTAACATTTCATAAACCGACAGAAAAACTCTTTAAAATAATCTGGAGTTTTCAGACGTCCTCAGAGGATTGAGGTTTATCTACAATCTGACCAGTCTCATCTTCACAAGTGACAAACGTCTACAAATTGTTAAAGGCCATCAGGTCCATGACCTTCCCTATAAAACTGTTGGCGTGGCGACGGCATGAATGAAAAGAATTTGACCTAAACTCACTGAACTTAGAACACGCTAAGGATCATAGATGAGGAGCGCCGTCAGGAGCTAAACTGCCATCAGCTCTAAACACGTTTTAGACTAAACACTCAAACCTTCTCAGACACATCTTAAAAGACCACACCTGCACAGGTGTACTCTGGGAAACGTGCACTTTTTGCAACAAGGCCACAAACAGTCTCAGCTTGTTCCAGTCCAAACATGGACGGGCTGTTCTGACATCAAACGTTCGCCCAGTTTTAGGGAGTGTTTAGAAATGCTCTTTGATGCAGGAAGACATTCTTCAGCCTCAGAAAAGCTGCAGACCATCACCCTCGGAGAGGTGACCTCCAAACACAGGACGGGTTCTCCTGAGTTCCACTGGACTGATGGAAGGCTTTGGTTCTGACGCTGGATCGCCATCAGAGCTCCTCTCACACCTGTCAGTCAGCCGTCATGAGCAGCTGCAGAGTGACAGGCGTCTGACCAGACGCTCACCTCTGCACGCAGGAGAACATGTGCGAGGAGCAGAATGTGGACGTGGAGAGCAGCTTCCATTAACATATTCCTTTCGGCTTAACGCTGCGCCGCAGAGCCTCGCCGTAATCCCACGGCAGCAGAACATCCGCCGCTCCAGATTTCACTTTCATGTGGGAGAATGTTTGGGCTGATAAACGGCGCTTCCAGAATTAGCATGATTGTGACGGCCGTGACAGAAACGCCTCATAGGTAAGAGTCATGTGACAGGTGAGACTCATAATTATTCCATCTGAACATAATAGTCAGCAGGATGACTGAAGGTCTCCCAGAGAAGAAAAGGAACCACAATTTCTCTTGATGCTGAAAATATTTTTGCTGCAGAAGCTAAAAACTGACTCTGTTTATCCTGCTGATGCTCTTACTTTGAAAGCACTGATGACACCGTCTCTGTCATGGACCTCACGTTCCCATGATCACCCTGACACCATATTTAAACTAGAAGATTACATTTCCTGTGAAAATACAGCAGAAAGCTGAGGAGGATGAATTTGATGAAACCTTCATCTGTCTCCCGTTCCCTCATGGTCCTCTGCAGGTTCACAGGGATGCTGGGAAGTCTCAGAATCTCAGTCACTGCAGGGTGAAGGCAGGGCACACTCTGGATGTGAACCAGAACCTTCTTGTTCTGAGGAATTTATACTAATCGCCACAGGGTAAGCTTCAATGTTTGTACAAAAAGTTTCTTCTCATTTCTTAAGTGCTAAAGAAGAAACCCAAAAGAGCTTCCATAGAAGAATGAAGGAAAGAACTAAATCAGGCAAAAATAATCCTCAATATCTTAAACATTTCAGTAAAAAAGCCCAGACAACATTTTAAAAGAGGTAAAAGAGTTACATTATGTCTAAAAGGAGCTTTAAGCCTTTCACAGTGGCGTTACTAAACCAAAAATCAAAATGACTGCAGAGTTTGAATGAATGATCCTGATGTCTGATGACTCTAACCTGCATCTTTGAAGCTGAGAGTTTGATGATGTTCTCAAAGAAGTAAAACATTTCCGTGTTTAAACACAAAGAACAGGAATCTCCTGAAGATCCTTCTTGTATTTGAGCTTAGCTTCACATTCCGTTCGTTCCAGAGCTCCTCCCACCAGAACCGCCTTCGGCTAAGCAGGGCCTCCGTCAGGACTGAATGAAACATTGAAACTGCTCTGCAGACTTCAGCTGAAACTTCCTCTGCTTCTGCATTCAGCCGCTTTTTGTCAAAGGTTTCATTAAAGTTAGTGCAGCCTGAAGGAGGAGGCGAGTCCAGTAATTCATCTCTACCTTTGATCCAGCACTGGCAGGAATTCAGCCTAGTTAAAAGTCCTCTGCAGGAGTCTGGTCCTCATCAGATCTTCACACCAAAGACTGCTGCAGTTAATGTTTGCAGAGTCTCCTTCCTCAACCTGCTAATGAGAGTTCCTCTTAAGACGTGTTCCTCAAAACCCCGAGAACAAAACCAGCTTTTTCAAGCAGAGAACAAAGACAAATCTGCTGTTTAGCATAAAGTCACTTTCTTGATCAGTACACAGATGACCATGATCCAGATTCCTGCAGGAAAACAATCACATCAGAAAGAATCATTTAGAACTTTTACCTGCAAAACTTCACCTCCTGGTTCCTGTTCCGGACAAGCCCCCACCTCACACAAAGCAGCCTGCAACAAAAGCAGGGGGGATGAAATATCCTTTAGGACAGTTTGAAATGAATGCATATGTCTTAGTGAACAGAGATGACAGGGATGTGAGCATGTCCAAACATGGACCTCCTTCCAGAATCTAGATGAGAACAGAGTCCTTAAGCACAGATCCAGTTTATCCTCATCATAAAAATGTAGGACTGATGGTCTGACTCATAAAGGCTCACTGGTTCTGAGTTTGACTCTGCAGAGAACGAAGGAAGAAAAGATCCAGCCGTCCGTTCACTCTGCTGCAGCGGAGCAGCTCTATCAGCTGCAGGCGGATGCCATCTTCATCCTCCCACTGGAGATCTCTCTGCCCGACTGTTTTACTGCTCCTTTATGAGCAACGCGAGCAGCAGGTCGACATGCTGCTGCTCCACATATACTTCGCTTTTTCACAGGACATTTAATTTGAGACTTAATTTAAATGTAATAAAAGAATATTTTTATTGTCTTACTTTGTCTCTGGTTTCTGTTTCTGTTTCTTCAATCTATCAATCACCAATCGATCGATCACTCAACCAACCAACCAACCAACCAACCAATCAAGATAGATCCATGTAGAATGGATGGATCTATCTTTCCATTCTGCCCTGCTTGCTTCCTGTGTTTCCTGTCCAGTCCTCCTTACCATCGCTGTCATTTTTCCTTCTGCATTTTCCATCTGCACCCCCACCCCCCGCCTCGGTGTTTCTGGCACAAACAGACAATCTCCCTCCTCATTAGATACCTGCTGTCTGCGTCCTGCAGACGTCCGCTCAGCCTCATTTGGGCCTAAATTGTGTCGGATCTTCTGTGGAAAGACGAGTTTGTTTCAGTTAATTCAGAGTCAGAGCGTTTTTCTTGTAATGAGACATTTACCTGAGAAGAACTGAGGATGTGGAGTTGTCAGGCTCTGTGTGTGTGTGGGGGGGTTTATATATACTCACCAACACCTGTGGTGAGGCTGTTCTGCTGCCGGAGGACCAGAACTATCCATCGCTGCTAACAAGCTGGCGTCACCATCAGAGCTGCAGCCTGGTGGTGACTTTGGTCTTCAGCTTGGACGTCAGACACAATCTTTGGTGTTGCTCATTCTGACATGTTCTGGTTCAGATCAAAAGACATGAAGGTGTTGGACAACTGAGACGTTAGGTCAAAAACATTTTTTCCTTCTTGTTTATTCTTTTAAACTTTTCAAATGAAAATACGACATTAAAGTCCCACTCTGTTAGTCTATTATAAATCCTTCACAATAGTCTTTTCATGATGATGCCGTTTTTTAGCCAAAATCTTAAAACCTGTGTCGTCTTCTAGGACGTAGTTCCTGCAGAGCGACAGGAGTTCATTAGAAATTCACCTCTAAGTCATGGGCAGGGTCGTTGACGTGGAGTAACCCTGCCTGTTTTCCCCACTTCCTATTGCTGAGAGCTCTATGTTTACACTCCCTCCATTTAGCTCACAAGCCCAATTTAACATTAGCGGTGCATCAAAAATGGTGAGCAATATCAGAGCCAACCAGCTGCCCAGTTTTGGTCCCGATTCCAGCTCGTTGATGGATCTGTTTGTCTGCAGGTGAATGCATCAGAATGGGGCAGCAGGGAGACTTTAGCTAATTGTAGTTCGTACATAATAACTACAAGCTTTTTCAAACTGCATCTTTTCATCTGTTCCAGATTCACGATTTGAATAAAGAAATCCTCAGAAATGCAGCTTTAAGCTTAAGTTTATTTATATTTGCCCTCAATCATGAGAAGCATCCTAAAAACACAAAAAAAGACTATTGTCATTGCAGTGGGTGTTTCAATATTTTGTTCTTGTCTTTTCATATCTGAAGAAAGGGGAAGCCTCTCTGTGGTTTTTGCTTTCTTCAGTGAATTCTTCGTTTCTGTTTGATGTGCTGTAGACTTCATTAATTGTCTTCTCATTTTCCTGCACCATTTTCAGGGTTTCTGTCAGTGAAGGTTATCATTTTTCTAGGGAACGTTGCCTTGAAGTTGAGTAATGGAGTCTGGATTTTAAATCTTTCTTTTTGAAATGTTTCTCCGCCAATCCAAGTCAATCCAACGGATGAATGTACTTGGATGAGTGATGAAACATTTCAAGAAAGAAGGTTTCAAATCCAGATTCAGTGACTGAACATCAAGACACTCGTCTAGCTTCTGTTCTTCTTGGTTCCTTCTGGTTCTTGCTGGTCCTTTTCCATTTCATAGTTCATCTTTGGTCCAGGTCTGTCTCCGTCACACTAAGCCATTTTGGTCATAAAATGTTATTTGTTGTGTTTGAAAATTCAGGTTTTGGAGATGGGAACTTCTTGGTTCTCATCTGATCCTTGGTTTGACTGAGATTTAATTTGGGATTGTTGGTTCTATTTAATTTTTTTATCCTGAATTGGTTCCTGTTGGTTCCGGGACTTGTTGCTCCTCACTAAAAGTGACATCCTGCTTCAGCGTAGCTGGTTTGGCTAAATTGGTCTTAAATGTTGATCTGTTTGCTTCTGAAAGGACCTCCTCGTCTCAGAGCAGGTCTGTCTCATGGGTCAGAGTGGGATTGCATGAAACTGTTGGAGGACTTGATCTCATCTCGTCGTCTCGGGACTTGGTGTCTGTACTTGAGTTTGCCTTTGCTGCTGGATCCACATCTTGGGTTGGGTCGCTCATTTAGAATTACTGAAGAACTGGCTCTGAAACTGTATCTGACAATCTTTGATACGCTTTGGTTCTGACTTGGTACTTATGTCTGTATCGGCGTATCTCTCCTTTTTTCAGATAGTCTTGCTTGAATTGATGTTTTCTTTAAAGTCGGACATTTTGGTTCAAAAATGTACTTTTTGTTGATTCCTGCTAAATGAGAATGCCAGATCTGCCTCAAAGATCCTGAGGTGAAAGTAGAACTCTAGCCTTTGGATCAGGTTTTGTCTTTGTCACGTCTGATTCTTGGCCCCTCACCTTGTTTGGCTCTGCTGGTCCACACTGGCTGGAATGGACGTGTTTGTAGTTCTGACCAGCAGCATGCAAACGCCAGTGAAGATCAGCCACAGTGACGGTGACGGCTGCAGTCAGACTGTAGCTGCAGGAGCTTAGACTTCTTCACATGACATTTCCCATCCAAATCCCCTCAGTTTCTGTGTTTCAGGAGCGTGCCTTTGATCAAAGTCACACTCATCCCTCCCGTTGGGTTCGGGGGACAATTTCAACCACTGTGCTGTTTCTTCTGTCCAAAGCAACTGTGATTTAATGACAGGGCCGGTTGCTGGTGGAGCTGGGAAAAGCAGCCTTGATTCCAAGCCAAACTCCTTCAGTAAAAATGTATCATTACACAGCAATTGTTCAGATCCTGCAGAAAATCAAGCAAAGAAAAAAGGAGGAAAAAGTCCCCCCAAAAAAGTCATAAATCTAAAAATCTCTTTTGTGGTTTTCTTGAATTTGTCAGCAGGTGAAGGATGGGACGCCTGGTCGGCAGAGATTATGAAATCTCTGCAATGGTCTAGAAAAAAATAAACTCCTTCTTTAGCAAGTCTTTTAGTACAATTGGGCATTGAGACCAAGTCTGACGGCCAAAACAGGCTGGACAGGGAGGTTGTGATTGGGTAATGTCAAAACTGCTGGATCAGTGAGGACTCGTGGTGCTAGCAAGACCTTGAATTGTTATCAGAAACAGATTCTGCTGCGTTCGTGTTTCCAGACTCTATGACGGTGCAGAGAGGAAAGAAGCTCAGCATCTCCATCCAAGAACATATGGCCATCGACGTCTGTCCCGGCCCCATCAGACCCATCCGACAGATCTCCGCCTACTTCCCCCGCCTGTCCCCCCACATCCCCCACACCCCTTTCTCCAAATCCCTCCCTGTCTCCTCCCCCCAACAGTTCCCCCGTGGCCCTCAGCCCCGCTGTGGCATCAGCAATGGGCGGAGCTCACCTGTTGTCTCCTCTTCGGGCGCACCGTGGGTGGGGCGGCGCCTCGTTGTCCCAGAACAGCAGCATGGACACATCTGTGGAAATCAACAGCGATGACAGTGACGACTGCAGTGAGCCTCGCTGTCGGCATGTGCCTGTGTGTGTTTATATGTTAGTGTGTTTGTGTGTGTTTATATGTGTCTGTGTGTGTTTATATGTGTCTGTGTGTGTTTATATGTTAATGTGTTTGTGTGTGTTTATATGTGTCTGTGTGTGTTTATATGTTAATGTGTTTGTGTGTGTTTATATGTGTCTGTGTGTGTTTATATGTGTCTGTGTGTGTTTATATGTTAATGTGTTTGTGTGTGTTTATATATGTCTGTGTGTGTTTATATGTTAGTGTGTTTGTGTGTGTTTATATGTGTCTGTGTGTGTTTATATGTTAATGTGTTTGTGTGTGTTTATATATGTCTGTGTGTGTTTAAATGTGTCTGTGTGTGTTTATATGTTAGTGTGTTTGTGTGTGTTTATATATGTCTGTGTGTGTTTATATGTGTCTGTGTGTGTTTATATGTTAATGTGTTTGTGTGTGTTTATATGTGTCTGTGTGTGTTTATATGTGTCTGTGTGTGTTTATATGTTAGTGTGTTTGTGTGTGTTTATATGTGTCTGTGTGTGTTTCTGTGTTTGTGTATGTCTGTGTGTGTTTATATGTGCCTGTGTGTGTTTATATGTTAGTGTGTTTGTGTGTGTTTATATGTTAGTGTGTTTGTGTGTGTTTATATGTGTCTGTGTGTGTTTCTGTGTTTGTGTATGTCTGCGTGTGTTTCTGTGTGTTTATATGTTAATGTGTTTGTGTGTGTTTATATGTGTCTGTGTGTGTTTATATGTTAGTGTGTTTGTGTGTGTTTATATGTGTTTGTGTATGTCTGCTTATGTTTGTGTGTTTATATCTTAGTGCATTTCTGTGTGTTTCTATGTGTATGTCTGTGTGTCTACGTGTGTTTGTGTGTGTTTATATGTTAGTGTGTTTGTGTGTGTTTATATATGTCTGTGTGTGTTTATATGTGTCTGTGTGTGTTTATATGTTAATGTGTTTGTGTGTGTTTATATGTTAGTGTGTTTGTGTGTGTTTAAGTGTGTTTGTGTGTGTTTAAATGTGTCTGTGTGTGTTTGTGTGTGTTTATATGTGTTTGTGTATGTCTGCTTATGTTTGTGTGTTTATATGTTAGTGTATTTCTGTGTGTTTCTGTGTGTATGTCTGTGTGTCTACGTGTGTTTGTGTGTGTTTATATGTTAATGTGTTTGTGTGTGTTTATATGTTAGTGTGTTTGTGGGTGTTTATATGTGTCTGTGTGTGTTTATATGTGTCTGTGTTTGTTTATATGTTAGTGTGTTTGTGTGTGTTTATATGTTTATGTCTATGTGTGTGTGTGTGTATGTGTGTTTCTCTTAGTGTTTGTGTGAGTATTAGTGTATGTCTCTGTGTGTGTTTTTGTGTGTCTGTGTCTGTTATTATTCTAGTATGTCTCTGTACATTTTTGAGTGTGCTTCCATTTGTGTGTGTTTGTGTTCTTGTATTTGTGATATCATTAGGACCACGACTGTCATTCACACCAACAATATGAGGACCTTCAGGTTATTTTCAGGTAGATTTGTGTTAAAGCGGGTTTTCAGGTTGTGTTTTGGGTTTGGAGCTCAGATGTGATGCATGTCAAATTTAAACTTGTATGGATCTGGTACTAGACCAGTAAAACCACCACAACCGACACTGAGACCATGTATGAGTTTGGCTATTGCAGCGCTGCAGCAAAGATTTGCAGGAACAGTTTAAAGCCCAGAGGTTCTGGTTTCATTTTCATGTCTGCAAAAGACCAAAGAGAAACAGAAACTTGTCTTCTCAGGATCCTTTCATGTGTGTTTGGAACACTCAGTCTTTGAAGCACGTTTCCGGAGTGTAAGAGGAAGCTGAAGTAAACCCACACATGAACCAGGAGAACACGCTACACAGAAAGAACTCAGCTGAGATTTGAACCTTCTCACTGTGAGGTGAGAGTTCTAAACACTATTCCACTGTGCAGCCCAGAAACCTAATGTTTAAAGTCAAATCTACAGTTCTTGAAATCAGAGTTGGTTTTTGGACCATTAGGGATGGAGAGAGACTTAATGTGGTCACATGACCCATGAAGGTTGTTGAGTTACACCTTCTTAGATAACTTTGATTTTGTACGAAGGAGAGGTCAAGCTGTGCATGTTTGGAAGCAATTTGGCCCAAAATGAGCAGCTGTGAAAGATGCAGACTTCCAGGATGTTCCAGGTCCGCTTCAGTCTTTGGTTCTGTTCTGGAATCTACAGATGAACCACCTTCAGCATTTGAAACCTGATGTTGAGTCTGCGCAGGCATGTTGGATCTAGAACTTTGTGTTGAAAACAGGATTAGCAGGTTGGTTCTTCAGGTGTTTGTGTCGTGTTGGATTAGTGTGAACTGTTCTGCTCTGTGAGATTGGATCTCTGTCACCTCCATGATTAGTGTGCTCCCCTGCATGTTTCCTCTTCGTTGTGTCCCACGGTGATCTCTGTCGTTTTCCTGAAGTTTTCTAATGACGCGAGGTGCTTCTCCTCCACAGCTGCTCTGGGAACGCTGGAATTCGAGCTGAGGTACGAGCAGAGCTCCAGCGAGCTGCACTGCACCATTCTGAAGGCCAAGGTGAGGCTGCAGCCGTTTGTTGTCATGTAGACAATAAGGGTTCTTCTGTGAGAAGTCCACCTGAGCAGGTTGACCCCAGTTTCACAGAATCCAGCGAGATCTTAGTCTTTTCAATCTAAGATTCAATTTGAACCCCTGAAAGGATGAACAGAACATTTTTATTTCATCCAAAAGGATGTTCCTCAAATCAATCATTACAAACCACATGCTTTAAATGTTAGAATGATAAACATTTTAAAACATCAACTAAAGAAAAACAGACTTTCAGCTCAAATGACCTGATATTTTAATCTGAGCAGAACATGAACCACATCATTGTTTAAAATGAGATTGATAAAATTAGATTGTTGAAAACTGGAGAAAGCTGTGCATCACTAATGAAGGTGATTGTGTCCAAATGAGACGTTCTTGATGGTCATCCACGTCTCCTCCTGGAGTGATAGGCGTCAGGTTAAATTATTATTTTTAAATTAAACAAAGCAATAATACGGTAAAAAATAAACAGTAAAGGAATTCATTTCAACATGTTTGATAAAGACGCTAAAAGATGCTGGGTGGGGGTTGTGTGGCACATTTCTTTCAAATCTGAAAACAATTGGAATTTTTTTTCTTTCTTCTGTAAACGTTTCATTTATTTTTAAATTAATCCAGAAAAAAACAATCCTTTAAGAAACTCATCAAACCAAGAATAACTGAAGACAAACACAGAACCCTCAGTCCTTCTGTAGCAGAACATTCATTAATGAAATGAGAACTTCGTGAGGTTTAGCTGTGGAAAGGTTTGTTAGGAACTTTATAACGACGTTCTTTTGTTTTCCCTCCTCACTTTTGCTGGATCATCAGTTTATATTCTGCTTTAATTCAATCAAACTTTCATATCAGGACATTCACAGGAAAACATTCAGATTCATTGATCCTCACAGATGCTGATTGTTCTCCTGGGGAGGAGAGACTGCAGAGGAAGGCTTACAGATGAGAGTGAGCGGTGTGTGCATGTGCACGTGCACTCTGACTCCAGAGTGAGAGTTAAATGTTAGAGGTGAGATAAGAGGCGCCGGGGGCTGCAGAGCCAGCAGGAGGAGCAGGTGGACACAAAGGAAAAACACCTCCAGAGAGTTCACAGTGTCTGCCCCCTGGAAACAGCCAGCACCGGAGTCAGCTCAACCACAGACATTTAATCACTGGACGGATAATCTCCAACAGCCAAAACAAATTCTGAAATGAGGTGGGGAGATTGATTGGACTTTGCAGGAAAGCGGCGGGACAAAGTAAAAGGAGATTTGTTGAGTCTAGCATCTGCAAATCAGAAAAACCCCTCAAGAATACAAAAATGTAAACTCTAGAAAGATTTTTATAACCTCCTCCTGATCATGGATAGAGAATCATAGAGGAGCATTCTTGCAGCTGACTGTGTTTTTTGACAGAAATAAAACATTTTCTTCACAGAAACAAACTCGTCATCTGAGATGTTCTTCAGGAATGAAGAAGCAGATGTTCTGAGTCCTGCAGACCAGTCTCTTCGCTTCACTTTAAATACATAGAACTTGATCTTTAAGATAGTTCTGAGGGTTATGCTGGTTGCAGTCTGAAGGTGGATGCTCACATTCAGGACGATGTTCTAATGAGGAGGATCTGTGAACAAACACATCTGAAGAACATGTCGGGTCATAGGATCTGAATGGCTTCTACACTCACAGATGACCTGCAGCTCCTCAGCTGATGTTTGTCTCATTAGCATTCCTGCAGGTGCTTGTCTCACAGAGGAGGACGCAGCTACACCTTCTCAGGGAAGGAGATTATCTGAACTCCTGCTGTCACTGAACCCTTCATGTCTTCAGGAGCCGTTCTTCTTCGCTATTTGAGCACCCACTTGAATGTCAATGATGCCCCCCCAGCATCGTCTCCCTCCAGCAGCAAAGAACTTGACAGCTCCCCTCATTGCTGCACAGCTTCTGTTTCCACGGGGAAGGTGGAGCTTTCAGCGAGTTGAGACCCCGCCGGCTGGATGTCTGACAGACCGCTCATCACATTTTATCACCAGAGAGAAAACCTTTGACTTCCTGTTTGAAGCACAAAAGCCAAAGACACAGAAGTTCACCAGCTGTCCACCAGGAGGCTAGTTCTACAATCAAGTCTCTGTTTACTAAATAGTCAACTTTACAACAGGAATAAACCAACGGTCTTGTCACATTTATTATCTAAAAACTTTATTATGCTGTCCCAACATGCAGAGTTCATGTTGCTAACTAGCATTAGCTGCTAGCATGACTAGCATTAGCCGATAGCTCTGGCCATCTCTTTACATAAAAATGTTATTTTTGTGAAGTGAAGGTGAGAGCTGAAGAGTCCTGGTCTGGTTGAGGAGAGTTCCAAAGTTTTGCAGGAAATAAAAATCCAAGAACTCAAACGTTCTCTCTGAACGTCTAAGCCCTCATCTTGCATCGCCATGTTCTCCTTCAAGTCACATGACTAAAAACTATCAGCAGGAGCATTCACACTGATCTGGACCGCAGGAAGATATCGGACTGGAGATCAGTCACTAGAAGGCTACTAGAAGTTAGAAGCTGGGAAAGTCTGGTGCACTGGGATTTCTGTCCTCTTATTACTTCTCCTCTATTCTTTATCATTTTTCCAAGTAGGCTGCAGCTCCTCACACATTTTCAACAGTTTCTGCAAAGTTCACAATAATGATGGAATTCGGGCTCTTCCTTAGCCATTTGGCTCTTTTAAACTAAAAAAATGTTTCTACATATGTATGCTTTTATTTTTCCTTTCAGATAAAATGCACAAAATAAAAGATGAAGACTAAAAACAATGATTTATTATTCAACTTTTAAAATTAAACAACACAAAATACTGATTAAAACATGTAAAACAGAAAAATAAGCAGGTTTGTACTGATGGTAAAGGTTGGTCTTTAGAAATAACAAATGTCTGATCTTTGTGAATCTGATCTGGTTTCTTCTGTCACAAATGATCTGTCTGTTGTTTGAAACTCTTTTCTTTCAGATTCTAAATTCTGCTTCATATTATCATGAACAGTGAAAAGGTTTCAGATTTGTCTTCTTTTTTCAGTCTCACTCATTTCTTTATGTTTTGTGTTGAAGTCTTTTGTCGTTGTTGTATCTCTATCTTTCCCTCGTGTGCATCTCCTGAATGTGCATGCTGAACGGTAATGAGCATTGTCCCCCCACCGCCTGCAATATCATTGCTTTGACTGCATGATGGGTCTGCGCAGACACGTATTGATCAGTCATGTGCGGCTTGAAGAGAAAAAGAAGCCGTAAAGGATTTGTGACACTATACCGATAAATCAAAATGATCCGCTGCGCTGTGTCCTCAGCTAAAATTCTTCATTCTTCTGCTGCAGACAGACATATATGCATGACTTTTAACCAGTGCAGTCTTTATTGTAGAAGTTATGTTCTAAAAACAACTCATGAAGGTGAAATCCATGAATTAGGATTCCAGATGTTTAACTCCTCACTGCACACTTCCTCTGTGGCCACATGTGAGAACATTTAAAGAGGTTTGGTCTTCCTCCTGATTTTTACAATGAAGATATAAACACATGTACTGTAAACACAGACAGGAGACCATCTTTGTATGAACATCTGCAGAACAAACAGCTGAGTTTGGGAACAGCTGTTGTTTTCTCCAGCTGGATGGTTTTGGAAGCACCTTCTCCTGCAGCTGCACTGGTCAGCAGGAAGTCCAGTGAGCAGAAACCTCCAAACCTTCTCCTTACATCTTGTTCTTCTTAGAACTCAGAAGTTCAGCTCTCGTTTCAATCTCGGCTCGTTTCCATAGGTACCATTTTCGTTGGTTTTCGTTGAATGTCCTCAACCCCCACCCCCCACCCCCACACCGATCAGAGTAACATCTGTCTGATTTTAGCAAGTCTTCATTGTCGTTCCTTCCACTAGATGATTATATCTGTCACATTAAGATCGGATTCCCTCCAGAAGGTCAAGCCCCCCTCCCCACCTGAATAATGGGGGGCAGAGATCTGCAGTTGCTGAAGGTTTAAATGTCAAAGCTGTTGAAAGACATAAAGGTTCAATTTCTCATCATAATCATCTCTGATGAGCTCCATGTTTTTCAAGCTTTTTTATAGATACATCCAAGGTGGTGGTGGTTCCACAGTTTCTCCCTTTAGTTTGAAATTTAGAAAAAAACATCAGTAAATTTACAGTATTTCAACCCAGCAGTGTCAGAGGATTTTTACGACTTTTTGATGGAAAGATTTCCCCAAAAACATTAAATCTATGAACACAAAACCTTCTGTATGAGACCCGAAAAAGAAGTTCACGAATCACAAAAGTAACAGAACAAGGAATAAACTACTGCAAAAAACGAATCAAGACTTTCAAAAAGAAAACTTCATTAAATAAGCATTTAAAATATTACTTTATCACAGTTTGAATTTTATCACACCATCTATGAAAGTATAAACTTTCTATTCTATTGGAATCTATTCTATTCTAAACATTTTTTAGAAGAGACTGAACTTTACACCAAAAACTGTGATTTGTTACTTCTACAAGCTAATGTTACGATACAGTTTAGATGATGAGGTTCTTGTGTAAAGATCTGAAGATTTGGATTTAACAAATCTACTTTGTAAACTGCACGTCTTTGAGTAAACTTTTAAGAATAAATGTAGGAAATAAAACTTTTCCTAAAATCAGCTGTTGTGTTTTTTTCAAAAAAGTGTTTAAAATGATATGAATGAAAACAGACATTTCTTAAAAAAATAAAAACCAAACATACATAGATTTCTGCAGATTTAATTGAAAAAAGATTTCTTTCAGCTTGAGAGGAAAAACCTCCATCTCACACTTCAGTACGTTTTGACAAATGTAAAACGTGTCAGTTTATTCTTTTTTTTTTTTGTTAAAAAAAGTGAGCTTTGAAACTAAATTATTTTATAAAGGAGCAGCCTGACACTTGTTTCTTCTTTTCAGACTGAATTACCTTGATTTTTCTTTTCTTTCAGTTCCATTTTGGTGCTTCTTGAATTAAATTGTATTGACTTAAACACACTGGAGGGATATCAAAGCCACTAAAACGGACTCTTGTGTTTCAGGGTTTGAAACCGATGGACTTTAACGGTCTGGCCGACCCATACGTCAAAGTGCACCTGCTGCCCGGAGCCTCAAAGGTGAGACCCAACCAGAAGATTGATGGTTGTGATGAAAACAAGCGGCTTTCAGACAAACTCCAAGACTGCTTCTCAGGAAATTTTGATTCCTCTTATATATTTTTTTTGTTATATTTAATTTGATTTAGTTATACAATGCAAATGTCTATAAATTAGATTAAAGAGTTTCAAGAAAATTTTAGGAACAAACTAATGATTAAATGTGCAGAAAAACAGTTTTAGAATAAACTTTAGTTTTCTTCAGGGTTTTATTGTTTTATTCACTGTGATTTATCCCAAAAGAAAGTTACGCTGTTTCTGGGTGAGCCTTAACCAGTGCTTGGTCATTGATTGATTTGCTAATATCTAACTTCGTCTTATCAGGTTTAGTATTCAAAATTCTAAGTATCATCTTTATCATTTTAGTGACAAAACAACTTTGTTGACCATCTGCTGTCTAAGCAGTCTGTGACGTAGTTACTTCCCCTTAGCCTTAGCGTAGCGTTTAGCATGGCCTCTACTTCTTCTGTCTTCATCCCTCTGTCATGTACCATATGTTCAGTGAAGATCCCTTAGTAAAGATAGTGGTAGATGTGCTAGGTGTAGCCTTATTTTAGATTTGGAGGCCAGACTAGAACGGTTAGAAGCGCGGCTCCGCAAAGTGAATGCTAAGCCTGATACTGAGCCTGTTAGCCAGGTTGTTACTCGCAGTGCGGGCCACGGTACCAGGGCTAAACTAGCTAGCACCATGTGAAGCTCACAGCGGCTAAAGTCAGGTGTTATCTGGGAGCCAGAGTTGGTGACATTGAAGGAAACCATAGGATGTTAGCCCAGAGTAAGTCCAGGTTTTGTCGAGTTGTGATTCACGCAGACGGTAACGACGCCTGACGGAAACAATCAGAAGTCCTTAAACTAAACGTAGAATCTGTGTGTAAACTTGCTAAGTCGATGTCAGATCCTGTCATTTTCTCTGGTCTCTTACCAAACCTAATCAGTGATGAAATTTACAGCTGCTTTTCATCATTTAACTGCTGGTTAGCTTGATGTGCCCAGAAAACGGCGTTGGCTTTGTTGACAACTGGAGTGTGTTTTGGGGAAAGCGCGGTCTCAGGCTGAGAGATGGCATCCATCCCACTGTGGACAGCGTCGCTCTTCTCACTAAGAACATTTCTGCGAGCATTAATTGTTCAACCTGACAACTGATGGGACCCGGGCACAGAGCAGCAGTTTCCAACTCTCCTCTGAGTTCCCTTTAGCGTTAGTGCAAACCCCATACAGTTAGCCCAGCAGCTGCTAGCTTTAGCTTATGTACTGAAAGGCGAGTGAAAGGAGTGAAACACAGAAACCTAAATGTTAAAGCTACTAGTTCTCTCAATCACAACAGGTAAAATCAGGATGTCATTAAATGTGGGTTACTAAAGATTAGATCCATTTCCTTAAACTCTCTTGACTAACCCAAACCCTAACACTGAAGCCAAACACATTCATAATTCATTTGAAAACATCATATTGTCTAAAAATCACCTAAAGAAGAAGCCTAAAAAAGCTGTTTCATTCATAATTATTTATCGTCCTCCTGGCCCGTACTCTGAATTTTTAATTGAGTTTGCAGACTTTCTATCAACTATTGTTTTAGATTCTGATAAAATAATAATAGTAGGAGATTTTAATATTCATGTTGATGACCGTAGTGACTGTCTAGGAAATGCTTTCTCAGCTTTACTAGATAATGTTGGTTTCACACAAAATGTAAAGGAACCCACTCACTGTCACAAGCACACCCTGGACCTTGTTTTAACTCATGGTATAGAGATCAGCTGAGTGTGCTCCCTCATAACCCCACACTCTCAGATCACTTTTCAATTTTGGCCTGCAGCAGCAGACCCTGACTGCAAGGACCAAATTGTTATCGCAGCTCTAAACATTTCTGCATCTTTGAGTCAAAATTTGAACCCCCGCCATGTGCGTGGAAAAAAAAATGAATGCACAAACCAAGTAAAAATTGAAAATTAATTTTTGGCATAGTGCCTGCACCCCCCACCCCCCACCCCCCACACACACACACATCACGACAAAGGAAGCCGTAAAAGAAATAAATGGGCTGAAAATTTCTCATGGAGCCAAAATAAAATATTTCTAAATACACAAACAAAACCAAACCATGTCAGGGAAATCCAGGAGAACTTTTGATATTATTACGCGATGGCCAAACCACCCATGGCTTGGCAGCCATTTTGTAGCAAAGTGTGAGATTTAGCATTTTTCACACTTTTCGACAATATGGGGAAAACAACACTTCGGTTCTTCCGATTTTCACGAAACTTCACAAACATGCCACCTGTCGGAGTCTACAATTACCACAGAAATTATATTGAACTTTGACCTTGGAAAGAGGCCGCCATCTTGAATTTTTGCTATGAACAAAAACTTGCCTTTGGTATTTTAATTGATTGTCTTGTAACCTCTCAAGCATCAATGGGAATGCACTGTAGAAATAATGTTGGAATTAATAGTTGTAGATTTTGAATGGCTTGCACAAAGTGAGCTTGCCACTGCTACAATCTTATCTAGCTCGTTTTATCGGAATGTCTTAAAAAGGGTATCCATGATAGCTCAAGATAAACAAAACAACTTAACATACGATTTAGCAATGTTAAAGTTGTGGTGAGGGTAAACAAAAAACTATCACATAAAAAACTGCTGACTCAGCTCGGCGAGGGCAGCAGTGCCACTTATACCTGGGCAGGGAGGGCGGCAACAGCGCGAAGAACTCAGGATGGGGGCTGTGGGGGTGGCGAAGGTGGGAGTGGGTAGCACCTGCAGGCCATCCAATGCTACTTGCGGCTTTAATTATCTTTCAATTTGTACTTGTCAGTATTTGGCCGTCCAGTCCCCTCTCCAACCACCAGAGGGAGCCATTGCCAGAGTACTAACAGCCGCTGTTCTCCAGTACACTCCCAGCATGCATCGGACACTCTGCCATCTTGTCTTCACCAGCTGCTTCTCATCATGTCATCACACCACTGCTTAAATGCCAGTCTCACACTCTCCTCTGTGTAGTCTTGAACTGGTTTCCCTCTCGTTCCTACTAAGTGTTCCATGTTCTTGTTTGCCTGGTTTCTGATTTTTGCTTGTCTCGACCCCTCCCACCTTGCTTCTTGTGTTTTTGACCCTCACCTGTCCTCAACCATGCCTTGTCTCATCGTCCTGTGCTGTTTCATTAAACCCTGTTTGCACATGGATCCACACGTCTCAGCCTCGTCCTAACAGTACTAGAAAATGCTACTTCTCCAATAAATAACACAGATTAGAAGAAAATCTTCTGACCATTTTGTGTCTGAGTTTAAACTCACAGTTTAACCACTACTTAGCAACATGCTGAGCATACACTCTGAGACCAGCTTCCATTGTTTCAGTCCCAGTAAAAACCATCAGTTTTATAAATATAAAATATGGCCTCATAAATTACAAAAAAATCTCTGCGTAAAACCAGAACCAAATACTTTAAGATCAGAGAATGGAAATAATTCAATATCTTTTTTCTTAGTACTATAGCCAGGTTGACCAGCAGTCACATCTCAGTAGAACCACATATTCCTGTTACTATCAACTCTGAAGATTTCCTTACATTTTCTGATAGTAAAATCTCAACTATTAGACATAAGCTGAACAAAGTTATCCCTACTATCAGCCAAGATCAGGATGAAACAGTAGAAACAAAGGCATCTATAGAAACCTCTGTAACATTAGACTGCTTCACTGCTGTAGATCTGTGTTTGCATAAATACTGGCGTGAAGCCCATTGAAACGGCTTTGGTTTTGATTTTGGGCTTTAGAAATAAAATGGAACTGAATATTGTTTGTACGTTTATTGTTTTATAAGTTTTTTTTTTTGCTGGTTCTTTGAGAATTTTGGTTTGTTTATTGTATTCTGTGTGTTCCTTTAAGTCTTTGTTTATAGTTCTCCGTTTGTGTTTGTTTTCTCTCACTTTTTTTTGTTAGTAATAATGTTTTTGTTTGTTATTTTGTGTTTGTTTATTTGTGAGTTTGTATTTTTGTGTATTTATGAATTATTTGTGTCAGGACTGCTGATGTAGGACCCAAAATGCATGAGATCAGGCTTGGTGACAGAAACCTTTCATAAATAAACAGAAACATGACAAAACTTAGAGAGCAAGAAAGTGACAGAACAGAACCGAGCCGAGCCGAGCTGAACAGAACTGATGACCTGACCAAGAAGAACTGAAAACAAGACCCTGAATAGACTGAGGGTAATTAGCTGAAATGAAAACAGCTGTGAATCATAACAAACCAGAAAATGGTGTGACTGACTAAAAGGGACAATTCAAACCAGAACACGACCAAAACCATAACATTACTGCTAAAAATCAAAGTTATTTGTTTTAATGTTTGTTTTTTGTGCGTCTGCTTGTATTATGTGTACTTGTTTATTTCAGTGTGTTTGTTTGTGTATTTTTGTGTGCTTATGTTTTGTTTCGATTTGTTTTTTCAGGCTAACAAGCTGAAGACAAAGACGATTCGAAACTCCTTGAATCCGGTGTGGAACGAGACGCTGATCTACATTGGGATCACAGAGGAGGACATGCACAGGAAAACACTCAGGTGTGTGTGTACCTGTGCTGGCGTGCATGTGGCAGCAAATCTCAGCAGGAAGTTTCCTGAGGCTTCATTGGATCTCCCCTTAGAGAGCTTTAGCTTCCAGCCGTTCATCAGACTGACAGCAGCTCAGCTGTCGCTCCTCATCAGGTTCATGTCAGAGGAGATCCTGTGGAGACGAGCTGAGGCTCAGGGCTGAGGCTCAGGGCTGAGGCTCAGGGCTGAGGCTCAGGGCTGAGGCTCAGGGCTGAGGCTCAGGGGCTCTGGGTTTCTGTGAAGAAACTCTAACCCTTTCTTCACATGGCAGATGTAAAGGTAAATGGCTCTTCTGGACAGGAGTTTTTTATTTCTCTGTTGGGCCCCTGGGGGGACACCCTTTAGATTGTGAGGTGAAGGTGAAAAGTGAACTTTACAATGGTGGGCGGGGCCTAACAGCCAGCAGGTGTTTTGACCCCACCTAAATGGTGATATTTGGATTGGGTTGATACCTTTATGCCCCAAGATGCACTCAGGTGGGCTCTGAAGGGTCACATGACAATTTAATTCACATCCGTTGGCTCCCAAGTATTCCAATTAAATGTCCCTTATTATGATGGTTCCCCCACAGTACAGTAAAGCCCTTACTCAGCAGTAAACATGCCCAAAATGTCCCACCTTAGTGTGGAACCTCCATCAGCCAACTCTTCCTGTGACAAGAAACTTTTAGATCTTCAGATCTTTAAAGCTGTGCTTTAAATGTGATCTTTTTAAAAGATTTCTTCTGTTTATTCTGACGTTCTTCTCGGCTTGGTTTTCCATTGTTTTTAGTGACCTCGACCTCTGACCTTTAAGATGCTGTCAGATGTTTCTGCTCCGTTCCATATGAAACTGAAAGAAAAGTGCAGACGTTCTTGCTCAGAACTCACTTCTGTGTTTATATTTCACATGTTCTAGTGTACATTTTCTGTTTTATTCATGTGAACATGTTTATGGTATATAATTTGTTTATACAGTAGAATTTATTCATGTCATTATTAATATTCCCATGCGACAGACTGGCGACCAGTCCAGGGGTGTTCCCTGCCTTCGCCCATGAGTTGCCGGGTTAGGCTCCGGCAGCCCCGTGACCCCGAAAGGGATAAAGCGGTTCCGAAAATGAATAAATGAATGAATTATTAATATTTTTCATGATGATTTTCTTTCCATTTCATTTCTGTCTCTCTTCTTCGCCCCTTTGCTTCTCTTTGCTTCCTAGAATTCTTCACAATTTTTTCTTTTTCACATTTTTTCGTTGTTATCTGGTTTCCTTGAAATCATTTTCTCTTGTATTTTTCCTTTGTATTTTTTTCTTGTTTATTTTCTGTACAGGGCAAATTTCCCGTTTCCTCTCTGGTTTGTCTGAGTGTTTCCTCTGAGTGTTTCCTCTGAGTGTTTCCTCTGAGTGTTTCCTCTGAGTGTTTCCTCTGAGTGTTTCCTCTGAGTGTTTCCTCTGAGTGTTTCCTCTGAGTGTTCCTCTGAGTGTTCCTCAGTGTTTCCTCAGTGTTTCCTCAGTGTTCCTGTGAGTGTTTCCTCTGAGTTTCCTCTGAGTGTTTCCTCTGAGTGTTTCCTCTGAGTGTTTCTCTGAGTGTTTCCTCTGAGTGTTTCCTCTGAGTGTTTCCTCTGAGTGTTTCCTCTGAGTGTTTCCTCTGAGTGTTTCCTCTGAGTGTTTCCTCTGTGTTTCCTCTGTGTTTCCTCTGAGTGTTTCCTCTGAGTGTTTCCTCAGTGTTTCCTGTGAGTGTTTCCTGTGAGTGTTTCCTCTGAGTGTTTCCTCTGAGTGTTTCCTCTGAGTGTTTCCTCTGAGTGTTTCCTCTGAGTGTTTCCTCTGAGTGTTTCCTCTGAGTGTTTCCTCTGTGTGTTTCCTCTGAGTGTTTCCTCTGAGTGTTTCCTCTGAGTGTTTCCTCTGAGTGTTTCCTCTGAGTGTTTCCTCTGTGTTTCCTCTGTGTTTCCTTAGTGTTTCCTCTGAGTTTCCTCTGTGTTTCCTCTACATTTTATCTGTTACTTCTCTGTTTCCATTACTGCTGTAGGTTAACCGTGTGTGATGAGGACAAGTTGACTCATAACGAGTTGATCGGAGAGTCCCGGGTTCCTTTGAAGCGTTTGAAGCCTAATATGACCAAACACTTCCACACCTGCCTGGAACATCCGCCTCCGGTAACTTTGGGTTTGTGTGGAGGATCTGCAGTCTGCTGAAAACCTCCTCATCTTTAACTTTCTCAGCAGCATGTTTTACTGAAACTGACTTTGTCTCCCCCTCTAGCTTCCCTCCCCCACGGCTGTGGGGGAAGCTCTGCGAGGGATTTCCTGCTACCTGAGAGAGGTGAGCGAAACTTAAACTTTATTTAAACCAACCAAAACTCACAATCACGGACGTCAAATCAGCTTCTGTTCGTAAATGTCTGAAAGATTCTGAACATTCCAGAAAATTCTGTTTTCAGCCATAAATCTGAATCTGCAGAAAAGATTTCACATAAGTTCTTCAGGACGTTGCAACTGCAGGAACTTCTACAGTCTGAGTCCAGAGTCCGGTTCCCAACGGACAACTGATGCTGAAATGACATCAAATTGAGGTCAAAAACAAGTTGAATGAGCAAATCCAACTGACGTCAAAACTTTAATATCAGTTCGACATCATGACATTTACCCCATTTTGATGTCATGTAAATTTTAAATTTGGACCAATAATTTAATCAAACTAATAACAGAAGTAGAAAACATACAATAAATGGTTTATTGGAATATATATACTCAAAGAATTATTTGTTGGGTGAACATCAGAACATTTTTGAAAGTATTTTCATCTAAATCATCTCAATCACCACAATGTGTTAATATATAGAGCAATAGACATTTGTACTGGGAGATGTTGTCCTGACTGCTGGATCTGCAGCAGCGTTGAATTATAGGATCCATTCTAATGCCGTTTGAATTGAAAAAAACAATCAAATATGGTTTCAAGCCGCATGCTGAGATTTCATGAAGCCTAAATCCTTCAGAAACAGAAGAAGCATGGAAGTCAGTTTGATGTTTAACATGGACCCATCGAATTGATGTCAAATGAAAGTCAACTGTATTACCCAGCATTCTTCATGTTGTTTTTTCATGCGAGATTGAGTTTCTTCTGTTCGTGTGTTTCCCACACTAACACAAAGGTATGAACACAAAAGGTTAAAATAATGTTGTCCACTTATTGGATCAAATATCGATTCACCTTTGACATCAAGCTGACATTGAGGTGGGTTGGTTTGTCTGCTGTGGTCACGCCGCTGCGTTAGGGTCGACTGATCCAGAGCGCAGTTTAGAGGGCTTTGACTCAGTGTAGTTCTGTCTGATCCAATCATGTGCTGATTCTCTAAAACCTGGCGCCATGATGCCAAGCCTCAGTTTGAGTGCCTGATGAAGAACTTGATGAGGGTTTGACTGAAACATCTGAAGAGCTCATGTCAGCTTCAGCAGAGCTGTCATGTTCCTCTGCCTCTTTAAGATGACCATGGTGCAGCAGTGCTGCAGGAACACCTGTGCATGTGAACACCTGTGCAGGTGTTCCTGCATATCTGGTGCAGCAGTGCTGCAGGAACACCTGTGCATGTGGTCTTCTAACATGTTTTGCTGGACCTCCTGCAGATCTGTCAGACAGAATGAAGCGATCAAAGTAAACTAATGCAGCTATTCATGTGGTTTTTCTCTGGAAACTCTGGTTTCTGTCATCAAATCTACTTCAAATTGATCAAATCTTCCATGAATCCGTGTTTGTTTCCACCTTTGGTAATCCAGGATTTCTCAGTAAACGGAGTTTAGCCTTCAGCTGGTTTCACTGATCAGAATCAGGCTTCAACCCTTCAGATGACACTTTGGGGACTTTGAACTTTTTTTGTTTAGGTGTTTTTTTGGCATTTTAAACTTTTTAGAGTATTTCTTTCTTTGGTGTGTTTTTTATTTGACATATATTAATCTTTTGTAGAATTAAATGTTTAGCAAAAAGATATAGGCTTTCTTTTAAAAGCAGTTTTTGGAACAATTAGAAAATCTCTGTCTTATGTTTACATTTGCGAATGTTTAATTGAAAAAAATAATTTAAATCGTTACGTTTTTTATGTTACTTTACTCTATTTATCTTTTCATAGTTGGACACAGTAGCATTGGAAGTTCATTGATGTTGTGAGATAGTTTCTCAGCATTTTTATCGGATACGTTTCTTTAAGGATTTTGTGAGTAGAAATGGGATTCTGCTGAGTGGTTTTAACCTTGAAATTGATGTTTTCCCAAATGTTCCCAAGAGTGTATTACCATCAGCTTGTTTTTCCATGCTTACACACCATTCAGAAATGATCAAACTAGTAGTAGCATTCATCTCAGCTGTTTAACTTATGCAAAGGCATTGCATTAAAGAGTTTTCTCACCACTTTGGACGTGTAATGTTTGTGAAATTTGGAAGTCAAAGAAAATTGTCAGAACGCCCAGATAGAGGAAACTCCTGTGTGTTTCAGCAGCAGTCTGTAGATCCTCTGAGCTTTCAGCTGAAAAGATTTGCTTCCAGTTTCCTGTGACTGTAGAGAAAATGTGAAAGAACAGCATGAAGTCTGTCGGCTGCGTTTTCTCTGCCTTTGAAGGAAATGAGACTTCAGGGTTCAGCACGTCACCATGAATCTGGATTGGTGGAGGCGTACACCACGCTAAGCCTGTCTGAGCTCATTAGCTTCCAGGACCTGAACAGGTGTTTTAACAAAGAGAGTTTTTCTCAGCTTGTTGACCTGAGTAGGAACACAAACAGCAGCATTTCCCTAATGACTCCCTGTTCAGTCTGTCTGTGTTTTCAGGGGAGCAAAACAACAGAGTTCGTCAGGGATCAGAGTTTCTCTGAAACGAGCAGCTTTGATTAGAAACCTCGTTGAATTAATGAATGTTTCGTTTTTTATCATATAAAACAAATTTCAAGCCCAACAAAATAAGTCATTAAACTAATTGGCAGCACAAAATAAATCTAATTAGCAACCTCAGCCTAAATATTGGGATTAATTATACAGCATACATGGCAATTATTCAAGTCTTTCACTGAACGGGGAAATGTGTCCACAGAGCTGAGTTCACCAGAGGAACCTGAACTTATGTGTTTGGGAAAAAGCCAAACAGAAAGAAAGTTCCTTTTTAGAGAAACTGAGTTCAAAAAAAATAATGACAACAGTCTAAAGTCAATCAAATACAGACACGCCTCTCCTGTCAATCAAATACGGACACGCCTCTCCTGTCAATCAAATACGGACACGCCTCTCCTGTCAATCAAATACGGACACGCCTCTCCTGTCAATCAAATACGGACACGCCTCTCCTGTCAATCAAATACGGACACGCCTCTCCTGTCAATCAAATACGGACACGCCTCTGCTGTCAATCAAATACGGACAAGCCTCTGCTGTCAATCAAATACGGACACGCCTCTCCTGTCAATCAAATACGGACACGCCTCTGCTGTCAATCAAATACAGACAAGCCTCTGCTGTCAATCAAATACGGACAAGCCTCTGCTGTCAATCAAATTCGGGACACGCCTCTGCTGTCAATCAAATACGGGACAAGCCTCTGCTGTCAATCAAATACGGACAAGCCTCTGCTGTCAATCAAATACGGACACGCCTCTCCTGTCAATCAAATACGGACACGCCTCTCCTGTCAATCAAATACGGACACGCCTCTCCTGTCAATCAAATTCAGACACGCCTCTCCTGTCAATCAAATTCAGACACGCCTCTCCTGTCAATCAAATGCATCTCATCATCTGTCAGTCGGACACAGGATGATTTTGAAGCTGAGCTTGTGAGCGTAGGCGGCGCTCGGCTTCTTCGTTTGCTGGTTAGCTGTAGATGAACCTGAAAGCTGATGATGTCTGCAGCAGCAGCACCATGGAGTCCTATCAGGAAGTGGATCAGAGCTCGTGTGGTTCTCATGTTCATTGACTTAGCTGGATGGACTCCTCTGACAACAGTCAGGCTTCTGCAGGAACCACCAATCGTCTTTCCTCCTTTAAGCTGATGGAGCTTCTGTGACCCCACCCTGCTCAGAATGCCAAAGGATTCTGGGGAAATCTCCCAGATGTCTTCATTCTCATCTTTGATCTTTCTTTTCTGCTTAAGCAGATCAGAACTTAAGCCTTTCTACTACAGTGCAGGAGTGCAGTCTGTCTGAATGCTAATGAGGCGGCGGCTCCTGCTGGCCTCATCTCAGAGTTATGGAGGACGCCATGGAGAATGAGGGTCCCACAGGGTTATAGTTTCAGTTGAGTTAAAATCTCAAGTCCCCCTCAGAAGATCCAGACTAACCTGTTCAGATTCCAGTCATTCTTTATCAAAACCTACAAAGAACCCTCGTCCCGGTTTGGTCAGTGACTCTCCTCTTTCTGGTCTGCAGTGGGAGAACGAACAGCTGCACAGCCTGGAGGAGAGGGGCCGCCTCCTCCTGTCCCTGCAGTTTCTGCCTCCGGTCAGTCCAGAGAATCCTCACGGTAATGGACAAGGGACGTGTGAAGGCCGGCGTAATGGCGGCCTCTGTGTGGCGGTGAAGCGTTGCGCCCATCTGGCAGCCATGGACGTGAACGGGTTCTCCGATCCTTACGTGAAAATGTAAGTGAGAGTTCAGAGCTTTCCATGTCTTCAACTAAACTTTATTCACACTTCCATGCTACAGTACCAGAGTCTGCTGTTCATGTAGAGATCACATGACCACCGTGAGACCAATCAGAGTGTTTAAAAGCCCCCCAATTATGGCACCTACCTCAATATGACCTTTTTCGTCCTGGTTCACACAATTTGAATCAAAAATACTCAGAAATCTCATTCAATCTTAATTTTCTTTATAAATGTTCTCCATCATCAGAAAAATGCCACAAGAACATGTCAGAAACAGCATTTTCATCAGTGCTGGTCTGTAAAGCGTCTGCTTTCTTAAAAAATGTTTCTGTTCTCGTCTAAAAACTTGTTTAATTGTTTTAACAGAATTTCATTCTAACTGGTTTCTATAAAAGTGTTTGATCTGCCTGATGATGAAGTCCAGTTTGAAGTCTTGCTTCCAGGTTTTGTCTTCCCGCTGCAGCTGAGCGGCTCTTCCAGATTTAGGTCTTGTTTGTACTTGTGTTTGCTCTTGGAGGGGCACTTTGAATGGTCAGCTCAAAGAAACATGCCAGCGACTGACAGCCAAGGTTTGACCCCCCAGCGTGTCCTGAATCTCAATAGGCTGACGGACAGCCCCTCACAACGGGTCAACAATCATCCTAAACAGCCGGTTGGCCAGTTTTGAAAGCAAAGAAGCAGCAGCCTCCAGTTCTTCTCGTGAATCTGCTGAATTATTGAAACATTTTAATGAATGTTTTTCTCAACTTTCCATGTGAGGAAAAAGAAAGGCTGGTCTGAATCAGCGGTGTGAAACACTGATAGGCTGGGTCAGATGTTAGATGTAAGATATTTTTCTAATTAAACCTCCAATTAAAAGCAAATTCAGATTAAAATTAAACCAGAGACACGTTCCTGCATCTGGATTCATGAACTGTTGAGGCGGGTCTGAACCAGCAGCTCAACATGTCAGAGATTCAATAATTCACATGGATAAGCGATCGTGTTTGTCCTCTGTGACCCCCCCATGGTCAGCAGCTCCACAGCTCCGTCCACAAAAACGAGGAAACAAAGTAGCTTCATACTCCCCCTGACAGCTTCATTTCCTCCTCAGTGGCAGAACACGCCGTCAGATTTGTTGTGCAGAGAAAACAACTAGGAGAGAATAATAGATGGGAGCCATGGTTTTGTTTACCGTCTTCTCGCTTCAGTCTAGCTCTAACTCCACTTTTCTTCTTCCCACGTCTTGTTACCTTCCCATTTTTGCGAGGAGTCCGTGTTGTTGGAGTTGAGTTCGAAGCTCTGAATCCTGACTGATAGACTGGATAAGATCAAAGTTAAAAGCCACGGAAAGGAATTTCTTCCACAGAGTGGTTGGTGCTGCCTTCAAGGTGGGTTGAGGAGTTCAGCCAACCAAGAGGAGTTCGGAGCAGAGCTACTGCTCCTATGAGGAGCCCGTTGAGTTGGTTCGGTTGTCTAATTCTGACACTTTCCTGGGGAGGTATTCAAGTGGAGAAAGGCTCCAAGGAAAGCCCAGGATGACCTGGAAAGACTATGCTTCTGAACTGGTCTTGGAGCGCCCCGAGGTTCCACATGCAGAACTTGAGGACGTTTTTGTGAAGAGGGAGGTGTGGACATCAGTACTTAGACTGCTGCTGCCAGAAATGCTGTAGCAAATGCATGGACCGAATGGGTTCCTTGTTTTTACAGTTAAATGGACTTTGGTTCTTCGGTTCTTCATAATAAACATCTATTTAGAACAGTTATGTTCTTTCTCCTCTCAGATACCTGAAACCGGACATAAAGAAAAAATCAAAGCACAAAACAGCAGTGATGAAAAAGACGCTCAACCCTGAATATAACGAGGTAAGAAATTCCACCTGCTCTGCTAGGATTCACACACTCACACAGATGGATGACTTTAAGGATCCCATTTGCTTCTGTGGTTACTGTATCACTGAACCCGTCGCTTCCTGACAGAAGCACAACTTATCATTAGAAAGAAAATAGAAATCAGATCCCTCAAAACTGAACCTGTTAAATGAACACATGGGTGTACATAAAACCAGTGTATCTGTTTGTGTTCACGGCAGGAGTTTTTCTATGAGATCTCTCTGACTGAGCTGGCGAAGAAGACCCTGGAAGTGACGGTGTGGGACTACGACCTGGGACGCTCCAACGACTTCATTGGTAAGATGAACCATGAAGTCAGAAACACCACTCCAACACCAAACCACGCCAGCTTTCTGAAAAATATTCCTAAATCTCCTTCATGGTTGATCTGAGCTTTGTCTGAAGAGAACTACCTGAACACACACACACACACACACACGCGCACACACACGCACACACACACACATACACACACGCACATACACACACACACACGCACATACACACACACACGCACACACACACGCACACACATACACACATACACACGCACACACGCACATACACACACACATACACACACACACGCACACACACACATACACACACACACACGCGCAGACACACACACACACGCGCACACACAGACACACACACACGGACACACATACACAGACACACACACATATACAGACACGCACACACATATACAGACACACACAGACACGCACACACACACACACACAGACACGCACACACAGACACACACACAGACACACACACACACACACAGACACACAGACACACACACACAGACGCACAGACACATACACACACAGACACACACACACAGACACACACACACACACACACAGACACACAGACACACACACACAGACGCACAGACACATACACACACAGACACACACACACAGACACACACACAGACACATACACACACAGACACACACACACAGACACACACACAGACACACACACACACACAGACACACACACACACACAGACACATACACACACAGACACACACACACACACACACACACACACACACACAGACATCGTTCAGTTCTGAGACACTGCAGGGAATTTTAGTGAGCCTGACACACGCTGTGATGAACAGCTGTTGACATGGAGTGTGAGATAGTTTAGAATGTTGGTGCATTTTTAAAAAACTCTAACTTGTTTGTCAGCTTTGATTCGTTTTCTTAATCAAATCATGTAAATTATGTTATCATTTGCAGTAAATGGGAACTTGTAGAGTTGAGCTTATTAATGAGTAAAATCAGAGTAGATACAGAGATCAACACGCTAGGTGGTGCTGTGGAGGGGCCATTAAAAGAAACGATATTTATATATTTACATATATGTATATATGTGCAGGACAAAATACATCAGTAAGTCTTTAGTAAAACATTAGGCAGTTGTACTTGGACATATGAGCAGCAACTGTAGAATCTTGTGTTGAGTTCAATAGTCTTGTTTAAAGTGCTGCTGCAAAGGCTGAGAAACGGCTATGAGAAAAGTCCAATTGGGGATTAAAGAAAGATCTTTCAAGATGTTTCCTATTCAGGCTGCATTTTTCAGCAGTCTTGGAGGGGCAGAAGGGGTGTCCGGATGGTTTTCTCTATCATCCTCACCATTGTCTGCAAGGACTTCCAGTCACTCCTGACTGTCTGAGCTTCTCAAACCTCCCAAAGGTTCCGTTTGGTAAGGAGGGCTGGGTTTAAACCTTTCATCTCATCGTCAGTGACCACAAAGCCACAAGAGAACTAAAACCAAGAGAGCAGACGTGTTTCGGACTAATGTAGACAACTTTTGACACAGAGAATGACTGAGTCTAAACTATCAAACATTCGCACAAAGACTTCCACTCCTGGACATCTGAGACAGCAGTAAGAACCTCCTGGGGCTTTCTCAAAGACATTGGTGATCCAGTGAGGATTCTTAATGCTTACAAATGTTCAGAAGAGGCTTCCCAGAGTTCACTCCAAGCTTTCAGCATTGACAGTATTGATGTACTGAGAAACTAAAGATCTTTTACTGTTGATGGTCCCATTCTTCTTGAGAAAAAGATAATCCAGGTGTCTGCATGTTCCTCCTGTTGATGTGTAGGTGGAGTCTGTCTGAGCTGCCGCTCAAAGGGAGACGCCCTCCGTCATTGGATGGACTGTCTGAAGAACAAAGGCCGCAGAGTGGAGCGATGGCACATCCTGACCAATGAGCTGCCACGAAGCATCAGCCATGACTAACACGCCGCACATCTTCATGCATGCAGAACATTAACGACTTGGACTTCATGGTTCATGCAAATCCCCGATTTCTTTATTGGACAGATTCAGAACAGGAATCAACTGAACACTAGTGTGAATGTTTGCAGCTCGACAGGAAGGCCAGAGCAGCAGGTGGATGGTGTGCCTTCATTATTATTCATCTGTTGGATGCATCTACAGGTCAGCATCAGCATCACATCAGCTCTCAGAACCAGAACCTTTATATTAAAAAAGCTTCAAGCAAAGGTATTCAAAGCCAGTCCCTGAGATCCACCACAGCGTGTTTCCCAGCGGTCCCTACAGCCACTTACTGTCGGAACAGGAATCTGACTGAACACACCTGAAGTACTAAAGCTGAAGAGTTAGATCAATACTCCACCATCCACAAGAGAGAACTTTTACTATGACTATACTGTTAGTTTACTTTCTTTTTAGCAGGACGTACTCTGACGCCCTTCCTGGTTCTCTTCCAATATGAACATGTATATCGTTTTAGATTTTAGACTAAACTATTCAGTCAGGATAGAAAGTACATTTTTTCAGATGAATTCAGTCAGATGTTTTAACATTTGCTAGTTTTTGTATTGCTTTTATGAAGGCTTCGCCGTTCTCATATTTTGTTTTGCCAAAAGAATTCCAACCATACAAAAACTTTGAATCCCGGGGTTTGTTTGTTCTCACTCTCAAATGTAGGACGTGATTGTGGGACTGATCTACGATCACAGATGTACTCATAACTTCCAGAACCACAATGTTCCTCAGACCTTTTGGATGTAAGTTTGACTTCCACGAGTGTCTCAGATCTATGTTCCTGCTGGAAATCAAATCTTTTAGCAACATTTGAGCTCATTTACTGTAAAGCAGGGCTCAGAGCTCACTGTCAACATTTACAAAATCTGCGCAGGAACGACCGTAAACTGCAAAGCTAAACCAGATGAGGATGTCCAGCAGCAGTCCAGTCGGACGATGCCGTGTTTCAGGTGTTGGTGATGTCTTAGATAGAACTCGCCTTGCATGTTTTGGTTTGGTTTTTGTTCTTCTCTCCTTTGTGTTTCCTCTCTAACCAAAAGCTCTCCGTCGGTACGGCCATCGTCAGGACATGATCATGGTCACAGAACCTGTAAAACCAGTGTAGAGGGCTGTATGACTGTGAGGTTCTCCTGACCACACGTTTGTGTTCCTCGGTGGACACACAGTGGGCCTCTTGTTCAGGTCATTTGCTCTCTCACCAGAACTTAAAGGAAGAATGGGTTGCGGTGAGTTTGAGCTGCTGCTTTTATTTACAAACTTTTCATAAACTTTTGTGAAATTGGTGGCGTTTTCTCAGGAGAAAGTTCAGCATCTGTGTTTGGGTCACTGTACCACAGAGAGGATATGATAGAACATGTTTCATTGCAAATCATTTACACTTATTTTCATTTAAAAGGAATTAAAGGTAACTTTCACCAAGTTAAGTGTCTTGCCTGATGACACTCTGTTTAGCTTGGGATTCGAACCCTTGACCAACTGACTAAGAGCTAGGTCCTTCACACATGTGGGGTTTGCTTTCTTAAGAAGAGTGAGGGTAGAATGGACACTGGCAGGTGGATTCGGCCCAACAGTGTCAGATGCCTCTCGCCATGAACACTTCCAGAACCATAGACTGGTACCAGAACCCACACAGCGCATCTGGACAGCATCTCTCAATCCTCTGAACCCATTTAGTCCCCGTCTCTGCCAGCGTGGGGGGGAATCCATCTCCAAAAATCCCATTTTGGGAACCACAGATTTGAATCTTCGTCCCCGGTTTTGAGTACTCTTCAGTGCCCACCACTGTTCCTCCTGGGGGTGTTGGGGCTACAGGAGGGACAGAAAGAGACGGGGCTGATCATATGACCCACAGAGTGGAACTCCTCTGAAGGTTCTGCTGAATCAGATCCAACATTCAGACGGGTCTCAGAGAAGGCTCTTTTTCTCCCTGCTGCAAAAACAGGATTCATGGATAAGGAGGTTACAACTGCCCTCTAACAAGGGCTGTTAGTCTTAAGAGAGCTTGAAGACTCAGCCAACACTAGACAGACCCCCCCCCAGCATGATGAAAGAGACACCTGATGGAGGATGAGGGGAGATCTGCTCAGACTATTGTTTTCCGGCCCAGAATTAGGAAAAACCTCACCAGAACCACAGAGCATTATTATCATTTACATGCCATCACTTCCATCCCACAATCATTCCATCCAGGAAAAGGAACCTTCTCTGAGGACTCTGAGCCTGAAGACGCCTCACTGATCTTCAGGGACGTTGAGATTCGCTGATCTGAAACTCCGTCTGTGAGATCCCATTCTGACCATGACTCAATTCAAGTGGTTCTTCCTCGTTGTTGCATGATGCAATATGTTAATATACTCCTTTATCTCTCTATACGCTCTGCCTGTTTTCTATACAAGTGTTGAAGTGAGACATGAAGCAACATTCAGGTTCAGGATTCTTCTGTTTACAGTGTTCTCGTTTCTCTTATGCACGACTGAATGTACAAACGTGGCTTTCGATACGATCTTGTTGTTTACACTGATCTCGTGCCCTGCAGGTGTTTCTATCAGGTGTTTTAATGCAACAATAAATTTGGAATGCAAACTGGCCTAAAAGCTGCTTTATTCAACGCTGTGAACTCTGAACACACTGGTATTATACTGCCCCCTGCAGCCAGAGCTCAGAAGTGCACCCTCAGAACCACCAGGCATGTTTAGAACACAAACAAAAACACAAACGTTTGTCCTCAAAACCTTTACAGCAAACGTTGCGAGAAAAATGTTCTGATGAAGTTAAACAATTCCAACTCATTGCTGAAATGTTCAAAATGCTCACGCTCTTAAAAAAGGAATTCTCATCTGTTCAGGAAAGCAATGAGGTACAGGAGGATTTTCATTTCCAGTCTGGAGACAAAAACACTGAAAACCCTGAAATTCACCAAATACATCAGTTTAAATTAAAGAAGCAACTGAAACAAAATGACCTGAACACGATCCATGAACCATTCCCCGGAAAACCATCCATCCTCCTTGGAACCAAAGCACAGGCCTTCATAGTTCCAAAACATTCCAAACTGCTGCTTTCCCTGAAGAACCGGGAAGTTCTCCACATGAAGCCGGTCAGGAAACCCCCAGCAGAGGTCTCCAACATCAGGACCAGTAATGCACCTGGAAGGACTGGGCGCTTCTGGAATTGCTAAAGAAAGTTCACGCAGTTGAAGATGTTTTACTCCGGTGTCCCTCAGTGAGGAGTGACCTTTTAACTTTGACCTTCAGAGTTTCTTAGAAATGTCTGGACGAACTTTTGCTGTGAAATCTATTTCAGTGAAACAGTTTTGTCTTTGAAAACTTTACAGGTTTTGTTTAGCAGAAAAACCTTCTTTCTTCCCGAGAAGGTTCTGGTCTTCCTTTGAGCTTCCTCCTGAGTTTTCCTGCTGCGGCTCAGATGTTTCCGCAGAGGTCAACGTGACTCGACGCTCTGCGTTCACCTGAGCAGCAGCACAGGACGCCCTCGGCGGGAATGAAAGCTTCTTTGGACTTTTGATCTGCAGCTGCAGGAAGCGCCTGGAGTCATCACCATGACAACATCTGAGGGGACGAGGAAAAGGGCGCCGACGGCTGCAGAAGCGAGTTTCTGCACGTCTGCTTCATCACAGGAGGAGCACTGGTGTTCACGCTCAGATTTAGTGACTTTAAGCCGAGAACGGACGACAGGAAGACCTGCAGAGGACTGTCAGACCTCATAAAGTGTGAATCTGGACCAGGGTGTGGATCTGCCTTAGATTATTCAAACATGGGATATTTTCAGACACCACTATAACCGGACACATAAATGTTGGTTTTCCTTTATTGAAGATGTGCAGAACATCTACAGAACGTTTGCAGAGATTTCCACACAAACGGAGCATTAAAGTGTTCACATCCATGGAGCTCCCCATTCGATCAGGTCCAGTCTCTGCTGCTAAAAGTCCTCCAGATGTTTCTCCAGCTGAGCTGAAGTCCACTTGTGTCAGTTCAGCTCATTGGAGGTGTGGACAGTCACACCTGTGGGTAGGAGGTCTCTCAGCTGACAGGAGTCTTATCTCATTGTCTGTAGGCCAACCACCAGAAACCAACCACTGGAAAATGAAAGGAGTCTGAAAGACCCCATGATCAGAATGGATCCATCATGCTGTGGAGATGAACTGTGGATCCATGTCTCCTCGGACGTTTCAGCTCGTTCTGTTTTAAAGTTCCCGTCTCCATTTGACCTTTTAGACTCTTGGGACCTCTATCTCCAAACACCATAGAAGAACCCTAAACCTTCAGCGTTTAGCAAAGAGGAAGTGAGGCTGAACCAGAACCAGGACTGAAGGCCATTGAACAGATCTGGATGTGGACTCACAGCGCCCCCTAGCAGAGCCTGAGAGGTTCTGCAGAGGAACTGGAACATCTTTCAGAAAGACTTCATGCTGTTTAGAGTTCAGCCTTTGAATTCTTGTGGTTTGATTTTAAAAAGGATTTTTTTGTTGGATGTTATGTGAAGAAGTTAGTCCGCTTCAGAAAAACACTGAAACATCACATGTAGAAAAGTGAAGCGGATCAGAAATCCTCCTGATCCATAAGAACTAAAACTGATGCTTCTTATGAAGTTTAGAACTAAACACGTCATAGAAAAGAAGCTCCTCTGATCTTCAAAGCGTGAAGGTCAACCTGAAACACTCAGACGGAGGAAACAGAACATTTGCAGGTTGTTTGAAGCAGGAAACATCTGAGAAGAACATGTGTCACATGATCAGAGCAGCCTATCAGAAACGTCCAGGTGCATCTGACAGGTTTTGCTTTGTTCACCACAAACCTCCAGCTGAGCTGCAAGAACCTGGAAAGACTCTGGACTCCAGAGACTCAGGAACCATTGAGGCTTTTGCATAAAAGTTTTACCAGCACAAACAAAAACCTCGTTTCTGATTTTAGAAGAGAAATCTGGATCTTAAACCTGAACCATGTTTCAGTTAAAGTCCGTCTACGCAGAGGATTGTAACAGAACAACCTCTGATGGAACCGAACATGAAGATCACCGTCAGGGTCAAACCTCTCTTCAGGACCAGAACCACGTTCTTCCTTCTGAAAGGTCTGGTTTCTCTTCTGCAGTGTTCTCCCTTCGTTAATGATCAGAGAGGTTCTGTTCGGGCGGTTCTGACGCAGACCCTCTCTGCAGTTGAGCTGACCTCCAGCAGGGGCGCTGTGAGAAACCTCACCAGAGCCATGGAGACCGTTCCAGATCTTTAGAACTTCCTTCAGTCTGTGGATTTGGATCAGAAAGTCGATCGGTTGATCAAGGTGAAGAATTTTCCAGAACCTTCAGTTCTTTGCTCCTGATCCTGGTGAGCGGGGGGCACTACCATCACACGACCACAAACAGCATCTCCAATCACGCTCAGACTGTCTGTCCATCGAGTTTGAGGGAACATGGATGCAGAGCTGGACAGGAGACGCCAATGTCCCACCCGGGTCAGGCGCTGGCCACGAAGCAGGAGTCCTTCTTGAAGTGCAGCTGCAGGCCGCCGGCGCTGGCGAAGGTCCGCGCGCACTGAGCGCAGCGGTGCGTCTTCTCCCCTGAGTGCGTGCGTTTGTGCTTCTTCATGGTGTCGCCGTCGCTAAAGGTGCGGCAGCAGAACGGGCAGCTGTACGGCCGCTCGCCGGTGTGGATGCGCAGATGGCGCCGCAGGTTCCCCCTTTGGCTGAAGCTCTTGGAGCAGAAGGTGCAGCGGTGTGGCCGCTCGCCCGTGTGCGTCCGCAGGTGCCGCCGCAGGTCGGCTGACTGTGCGAATGACTTGCAGCACCAGTCGCAGGCGTAGGACTTCCTCTTCTGCTCCAGGTGCAGGCGCAGGCCAGCCGCCTGGGCGAAAGCATCGCCACAGCGGGGGCAACGGTGCACAAGCTCTGGGATAAACCCGACATCGAGCGGCTGCTGGACCAGCTTCCTGTGGGGGTCCTGCCGCCCCGCCTCCGCCCCGCTGAACCCGGGCTCCTCCTCCACAGGCGGTTCCTCCAGTGGTGCAGACTCTGCAAGACCTTTGTCCTCAGAAGGTTCCGCTTTGACTCGAGCAGGCAGGACTCCCTGCGGCTCCTCCCTTAGCGCTGGACCGTCGGTGAGTTTAGAAGCACAGATGGGGGGAGGACACAGGGAGGGGTGAGGTGGGACAGGCGAGGTTCTGTCTGGCACCTCTTGCTCTGCTGGGAGAGCGACCGGCGCCACCTCCCTCTGCAGCAGCTGCTGCTCCTGTGCAGCTTTGACAGCCGGGGACGGTCTGAGCTGGTTAAGGGTGGAGTCAGGCTCATCTGGGCGGGGCCTGTGATCCAGTTCACTGTGCTGCTCAGGAGACGCGAAACCCGAACTGGACCTGGTGGATCCTGAAAAACAGCAAAGACTGCTACACAAAACTCACACTGAAACAAAATTACAAACTACATCCGTCCCAAAGAAATCTCATGTCTGACCAGCAGAGGGAGCCGAATTAGAGCGGACCATTGACTATACAAGAGAACTGGAGAGAGCGGCTGTGACGTCGCCAGTGTTGAGTAAATACTTCTAAAAGTAACTGATTACTTTACTTAGTTACTGGATCAAAATTGTAATTAAATTACTTTACTCATTAACTATTTGAAAAAGTAAGTAACTACTGGTTATTTGACCTTACTGCTTTTCCACTCGTATACAAATTCTAAATTGAAGAACAGTTTTACACAAACAAGATCCTCTTGTTTTGAATTTAACAGTTCTCCTTTGAAAAGGAGATTTTTAATGTCAATAAGACTTGTCTGGTTAAATAAAGGTAGAAACATAATTGTAAAAAACTATGTTTTTTTAAGCAAAAACATTGTACAAGCTGTGAACATGGTTCAACACGTAACCTGCTTCATTTGAATTCACAAACACAATGACACAATAATAAGCTACAGCATGTGGTCTATGCCACAGCTCAGTCAGATGTGGAAAACACTTTAACGTCATATTCACGACTATATTCATGTCATTATTAACGTCTATATTTATGTCTATATTCAGGTAAATTTTGATCTCTACATTCATGTCTATCAAATCTGAAACTAAACCTTTTGAAAGGTTTTTTTGAAAACACAAAGAACTATTCAATGCCCCCATGTTCATTCTGGCTAACTTTATGTATTCTGTTACTATGAGTTGCTCCAGTCTCTCTCTCTCGTCTTCTGTTCACAGTTCTGCATGGCTGCGAGTTTAACTATGGACCCCCACCGAGCCCATTCAGCGCAAACTCATGTCGACCACAAGTCACGTCCAGCTTAGAGAAAAATCAAGTATGAATAAAGAGTAATTAATACGGAAGAAAGTGTCTCCCAGGCGGACCACACATTAGCACACGAGCGGTTCTCTGCTCTACTGCTCACCTGCTGCACACCTGAAAGGACCTGCGAGTAATCCAGCGACTCTTCATCTCATCTTTGAGTCACTTTAAGTACTGCGACTGTAGCAATGAGGGCGTCTGTGCTTTGACCGATCCCCAACTCTGAGCATACAAGCCTGTTCGTCATTTCTCTGTAGAAGTCTATGAGATTTTGGCTTTTGGAGCCAGAAGTTCTGTTCGGACCGGGGTCACCCAGTCCAGTTCTCATATACAGTCAATGGTCATGACGTCAGTAACTGATTGAAAGCGAGAAACATTAATGTGTCTGACTGTGGTCTAAAGGTTTAAGTCTGGATGAACCGCAACACCGTCAGAAAACTTCATCTGCATCGATGGGGAACATTTCTACCCACAAGTCCCTCTGATAAAGTTCTGCTTTGACCCTGCCACCACAGCGACCCTGAACGCATCAGTAACCTGCTGAATATTCTAAAAATGATGAGCAACATTTAATTAAAATAAAAAGTTCATTAACTCTAAAAACGATTGACCGTTAAAGAATCTGAGCAGAAAACCTCAGAGAAACCGTACCTAGTTCAATAATAACCAGCACAAACTCCTGAGTTCGGTTCATTTTCACAAGTACGCTGTAAAACCGGAACAAACTTTACGGGAAAAAACGGAAACCGCGAACAACAGAAAATAGTCTTTTTCCAGAAACAACAATGCCGACAGGAAACCGGATTGTGAGCGGCTGGAAGGCGCCTTAAACCCCGCTTTCTTCTGGTGACGACGTTAAGAAGCGCGCGTGCGTTTCTCGCAGCCGTCTGAGCGGCGCGCGGGGAGTCCGGTGGCCGCCTCGCGCCGCCTGCCTCGCGCCGGCTGCCTCGCGGCGCTCTTACTCAGCCACTCGGTCTCGGCCTCCAGCAGCAGGATGTCCCGCAGCTGCCGCCGCAGACTCTCGTTCTCGCGCCGCGTGCGGGCCGTCTCCTCGCGGTACTCCGCCACCGTGTCCTCCACCACGTCCAGCACCTCCTTCACCAGCGCCGCCAACCGCTCCGTCAGGTAGGCGTTCAGCAGCTGCAGCTTGGTCATCTTGATGGTGCTGCTGCGGCTGCGTCCACACCGGAAATTGCACGCAGCTTACAGGAAGCGCGCTCCTGTCTAACCAGCCTTTCAGACTAAAAGTTTGGGCTTCTTCTTTTGTTTTCTTACGTGGAGTCACCAAATTAAAAGTCCGCCACGTGTTTGTCCATATGGGCGCGTGATAAATCCCCAAATGAACAAATGTCTCATTTTCTCGTTCACGATTGTAGTACTTGACTTTAGTAACATCTACTTTTAATTTCTTTAAAAAACACATATGTACATTTTCTTTAGTTAACAGCCTAAAAATAGTCTGTCTTAATTATATTTAACATATTTTACACGAAAAACAAAATGTTACATTTTTAAACTAAAAAAAATGTCTATTTTTAAAAATGTACATTTGCAGAATACAATTCTATTCTATTTATATGGCAACATAGTTGTCTCAACAAGCTTCACACCAGTAATTGTAAAAAACATAGAATATGTCATAAAATGTGAACAATAACTGATTGCTAAACTAGAAAAGAAAGAATCTGGACATCCCTGTCCTAAGACACTCCTTCTTGGTCTCAGAAAAATTTGCTGAATTATATTTTTTTGTCTATTTATCATCTATCTTCCAAATCCACTTTGGGACTTACAGGGTTGCTGGAGCCTATCACAGCTACTGTTGTGTAAAGGTGGTGTTCACCCTGGATGGGTTACCAATCAGGGCCACACACAACAACGGACTGCTAACAGACTTTTTTCAGTCAAATCATCTGCACACAGAAAGGACCACAGAATTTCTGTTTTCAATACACAAAACAATAAAACTCACATTTATGTGTTACTTAAACCAACCAACAGATAAACACAAATCATCAAAAAGACAGAAAAAAACAACAAAAAAACACAAACTAGCAAAGTGAAACAAAAAAAGACACAAAACAACAAAGAGACACAAACTAACAACGAGACACAAACCATCTGCTGAAGGTTAAACTTGAAGCAGATGGAGAGAAATGGAACTGAAAACACAAACGAATCCTAAAGTTCTGCAGTTTTAACACAAAACTAAAGAGGACTCACACAGAGACACAAACACAATTAAAGATTATACACATACAAAGACACACACATACGAAATTAAAGAGTACACATATAGATAAAACACAAAGACAAATAAAGATTATGCACAAACACACGAATAAAGAATACACACAGACACACGAAAAGCATTTGACTGATACAAATATTCAGGATCAGCTAACTTTAATATTTACAAAGAAGGACCAGTAAGGGGCGATACGAGACCACTAACCCACGCAACTTTAACACTTTCACAATAAAACGCGCAAAGGCAAACACTTCCAGCCACATTTTTCAAAATAAGAGTCAGACACAGCTGAAGGGAAAAAAAAAAAAGTCAAATCGACTTGTTATGTTCAGTTTTATCAAAGTAAATGTTTGGATTCGTTGGAATAAAATGATCACATCAAATGGTTTAGATAATAAAAAAAAAAAAAATCTGTCATATGAAGGGTCAGAGATTCTCACTTAAATAAAACCTCAGCAACATTTTTAACTTCAGTGTAGCCGTGATTCCAAACCACCTTTGCACACTGATGATGACTCTGGATGAAGATGTTCACCTTTAAAAATCCTTCTTTTTCTTTAGTGCCTAAAAGACACAGATCTGGGAAAGCAGCATGACGCTCCGTTAAGCTCACAGATGCCGGTTGGAGCTGAAATCATCCTCATGTTTCTGTCACAGGAGCTAAAAGCTGAGTATTTTCATGCTGTGTCACTGAGATCAGAGGCTAAACATTAACCTCTGAAGTTACCAGCTCTGATTTTAGCTTGAAAAGACAAGCTAAGGATCAATCTTTTTTACTATAGCTCCACAAAATAATACAAATCCACATGATATTTCTGGACTTTTCAAATTGTGTTTTCTTGCTCATCAATGAAGTTCTTTTCTGTCTAGTGGAGCGCTGAACCGATTTGAGGGCGTTTGTAGTCTTTGAGTACGTCTGAAACAGTCCACTGATATAAAATGGGTTCTGTTTTATAAAATATACTTTATTTTCATGTTTTTTTATTATGAAAGTCAATGAACCTGAATGTGAACAAACGAGTGCTAACAGGGTCATCAGGGTGAAATGGGCGGGGCCACAGACAATGAGTTCATATTGAATGGATGGAACTACAGTCAGATCGCTCAGGATCCAAATCGCATATGATGAACAGAAAGAACTAAGACTGGTTTCAAAGAACCTAACATGCTCTTATTCTGAAAGTCCTGACAGACAACTAAAAACAACTTGACAGAAGAGAAAGAACAGAGAAGAAATAGCTCCTGTGGTGTGAGTTAGACCGCACACACACACACACACCCCTCCCTTCCTGCAGACGGAGCTGCTGCAGCGACTCTGCATCATCTCCCACCATCTCTGATTAGGATCCAGACCAGCTTCTCCTCTTTTTAGAAGCGGTTCTTCAGCTCCTCCTCCGTTTTCAGCATCTTCTCTTTCCTTCAGACCACAGCTGCTGTTCAGACGCAATGAACCTCGCCCTGCTGCTCCCTGAGGATTAGGTCCAGGTGAGCTCCTGTTCTGCTCCTCATCCTCCTGAATCCACATGTCTGTGAGAAGCCGCCTTGGTGGGTGTGTCGGCTGCAGATCTAGATGATGATGATGGCTTTGGTGTTTTCACCGTGTGCTTTGGTGTTGTTCTGCATCACGGTGTGTTAATTATGCATCAGAGTGAGCTGGAGTCGGCAGGCTCTTTTGCTCAAACCGTTGCAGCTCTGTTGCCCTTCCCATTGTTCTCCTCCCCCGGCTGAAAAACGCAGAGCAGATGCTGCAGTGAAAAGGTCTGAACATTTGATTCAGCCTGAAAAAGGAAGGAACCGCTCACAACTTTCTTCTAGAGACGATTTAGAGCCATTTTACCTCCAAAAACCCAAAGAAAAGGCAGAGTTCTCCTGAACGAGCTGAAGGCTTTTAGACCAGAACCAACAAGAAGGAGATGAAGAAGTGGTAGGTCTACGAGTCTGAATGTTCCTCAATGAACACAATTTGACTAAAGTCTCACAAAAACGGTTCTGAAGGAGGTGCAGCAACATGGCTGCCTCCAACCTCCAAACACCAGGAGCTGCTGGAGCTTTTGGAGAACCGCAGAACCATTGTGTCTGACGGATGCGGGAAGACACAGACTTGATGGTTGGATATCAGAACCGAACTTTCAGGTGGAGGTGCTGTTGGTTCTGCTGTGGTTCTTCACAGATATTTGATGTTTTCTCTCATGTTTGATGTTTTCTCACAACAAACTGTAGGGTTTGTTGTCCTCACATGCACCTTCTGCCTTCAGGCTGTGCTGCTTTGGCTCTGATGATGAAGATGATGGGATGGAAGCCTGTTTAAATAAAGATCAAAGCCTCAGCTCGAGTACAAACTGCTGTGTGAGCTCGCTTTCACTCTGCAGACCGTCTGGTCCAGATCCAGATGCTTGTGGAGCTGAAATGGAAGATGGAGGAACATCATTCTCACAAAACCTGGTGACCTTGGACTCATTTTGTTCTTGTCTTGGGTCTTGAAGGACTTAATGAAGGTTCTGGTTTGGTAGATGTTCTCCTTTGGGGAGACGCGTTTGTTGTGGACCCAATGTTTCTGCTGGACTCTGCTCCTCACCAGTGATAGAAACCGTTTCCATAGAAACCAGCGGACTGATGTCTGCACATGCACGTGTTGACAGGCCTTAAAGAAAGCCTTTTCAGGGCTGGTTCTGGGTACAAACAGGAGAGTTTCAGTCTCAGGTGTTGTTCAGGTGTCCGATCACGTCTGTTTTCTGACAGGATCTTGTTTCTCTGAGACCCCTGCAGATGAAGCCGGTTGTTTGGTTTGGAGCGTGGTGTCAGAGCTAAAGACAAATGACAACAACCAGCTGATAACCAGTTTTTTCCTGAATAATCGGGTTTTCTCACTCCCACGTTGAAGTAAACTTTATTAGCACGCTGCAGCACGGCTGGACCGCCGCCGGCGCAACCCAGGCTCTGAAGCAGAAGGAGCAGCAGCGGGTTAATTGCTGCAGGATTCTGCAGTCCAGCTTGTTAGTGACCCGTCAGCATTTCATTAAGGACCTCCTCCGCAGCAGTGTCACTGAGGACCAAATGAAGATGAGGATGAAGGTGTCCTTGAACAGCCCTCATTCTGCTGCGACACTTTTCACATCCGTTTCTGCTCTTTGAACATTTTGAAGGACTGAGCTTCACAGGTGGAAAGTTCCAGCAAAGAAAGACGATGCTTTTAGGAGACCTGCATCAAATCACTATGGCAACCAGCCCAACATAAGCGAGCAGCAGGATCATCACAGACATCCACAGATCTGACGGTTAAGAAGTTCTCTCACAAAGAACCAAGCTGCAGTGCCTGTCTCCTCCTGGGATGAAGACCACGTCTCTGGTGATGAAGGCCACAGCGGGCTGCACGTGCAGCACTGTTCTGTCTGAAAACAGAAGCTGTCTGTCCCAATGGTTCTTCGAGACTCAAATCTCACATTTCTGACCTCATTTTGAAACGTCTTCAGTGAAATGTAGATTTTATTTAGCTGTGGACTGCAGATCCGGTCATTACTCTGATCCGGGTTGGGTTTCTGGGATTAAAAGCAGATCCTGGTTTTCATTTCAGAAGAAAACAGTGAATTTTTTTTCAGTGTTTCATATTTTAACCTTCAGCTCGTTCCTGAAACAACGTTAGCTTGTAGGAACATTTTGGACATTCAGAACAGTTTCCATCAAACTTCAGGTTATTTTCTAATGTTCTGAATCTTCTTCAGAATCAGAGACTTGGTTTCACTCCTGGTAGACTCTTTAGGTTATGAATTGTTTTGCTATTAAACTCCTGGAGCAATCATTCCAGCTTTGTGGACCCTCCAGGAACATAAAGATGGCTCCACCCACTGCAGATCGCCAGTGTTTTGAGGAACATGAAGGCAGATGTTTCCTGTGGAGCTTCTTCTTGGTTCAGAGGAGTGAGAATAACTGTGAGTTCCTGCTCCTGGATATTTAAGACACTCTCTGAATTATGAAGCAGTTTTCTGGAAAATCCAGCTTCATGCTGAGGTCTGCTCACCAACCTTTCACAGCTGTGCTTCTGCCTGCAGAATAAGCTGCATCCACTGCTGTCCAGCCAGGAGAACTGTTCAGAAATGTCGCTGCAGTGGTTCGCTACAATGAAGGGACTTCAGAACAGCTGATCACCCGCCATCTAACTCCATGAAAACAGGATGCTTACAGGCTGTTAGTCAGGGATAAATGTATCTGAGCAGCATCTTCATCGGTGACAGAACTTCTTTGTTCTAAGAGGAGTCTGTTAGTGGTGACGGAGCAAGGCGGCTTCCTCCCAGGAATCTATCACCTCCTGACAAGTTATTCCAGCCACAGCTGCTCCTTCACGAAGCAGTTCATCCTCCTCAGATCAATGAGAACACTCATGAAACACGGCTGAGCAAACGTTTCAGACACCCCAGAACACGAGACGTCCACACAGATCTGCTCCACACAGATCTGCTCCACACAGATCTGCTCCACATAGATCTGCTCCACACAGATCTGCTCCACACAGATCTGCTCCACATAGATCTGCTCCACACAGATCTGCTCCACACAGATCTGCTCCACACAGATCTGCTCCACATAGATCTGCTCCACACAGATCTGCTCCACACAGATCTGCTCCACACAGATCTGCTCCACACAGATCTGCTCCACATAGATCTGCTCCACACAGATCTGCTCCACACAGATCTGCTCCACACAGATCTGCTCCACATAGATCTGCTCCACATAGATCTGCTCCACATAGATCTGCTCCACACAGAACTGCTCCACACAGATCTGCTCCACACAGATCTGCTCCACATAGATCTGCTCCACACAGATCTGCTCCACATAGATCTGCTCTTCTCACTTTTTTGGAGAGTCCAGCAGAAACGTCCATTTCTCACCTGAAGCTTCTGGAGCTTCATCTGAAGTCTCAGGAAACGTTTGAAAAACTTCTCTGCTTTCATGCCAACTTTTTCTGAGACCTGCTGCCGTTGCAGACAGAGTTCTCTGGTTTCCCAAACACACGTCCTCAGCAGCTCTGCAGCCAGGATCTGTTTCTGACGGCGTTGCAGAAAAGGTCCTCCTGTTACAGAGCAGCTGGTCACAACCTGCTGTCACACACGGAGTCCAGAGGCTGACAGGAGTCTGCAGAGGATGAAGAGTAAGATGAAGCTCCAAGGACGGGAAGTCCAGCTTCAGGATGACAACATCTGATCCCGTTTTCACCTGAAATGTGTTCAGCCTCTGTGTGATACAGTCGACTGGTGGAAGAAACCAGGAGCAGGAAGGACTCCAACGTTCAAAGGATTATTAACAAAAATACACAGCACAGAAAAAAGACAAACAACAAAACAACAGAATATTCAGAACAATACTAGAAAATACAGAAGATGTTCTCATGGCCAGAACAGGACAGAACCATCCTTATTAATGAAACCTGGGAAAATGGGAGAATTCCAGGCAGCTGTGACCATCTCTGGGAGAGTCTAGGGGAGCGTGGCTTCCAGGAGAAGGCACAACAAACCTGCAAAGAACGAATCAAAAGTGAAGAATCAAAAGTCAAGACAGAAGCAAAAAAACAAAACCCCAAAACATCCAAACTTCAGGATCTTCAGGATCTTCAGGATCTTCTGCTCTCTGAAAACTCACAGCTGCTTCGGCCGTTCAGTCCTTAAGGTCTCTACACCAAACGTGCAGAAGCAAAAACAAAAACGCTGGTGTTACAGAAAAAAACACCTGTAGGGACGGAGCTGTGAGGGGAAAACACAACCCTACGTCTGAATGTGTTTCTGTAATGGGCCACACAGAAAAAATTTTTCATTACGTGTCATTTGAAGCCCCGCCCCCTGAAGGGGGAGGGGGTTCCATCCCAAAACAGATCAAAGTCAGAGTCTATTTTAAAAAAGATTTGTTCACCTTTGGTCGATTCGGATGACCCTGGTGTAATGGTTCCATCCTGGGCTCTAGAGGCACCACAAAGGTGTGACTCAAACAGGTAATTCTGCTCAAATTCTGCATGAAACCAGCAGATGGACATGAATAAACTGAACAAACCATTCTCAAGTGATTGTGGATGTGTCTGAGTATCTGAAACACATTTCAGTTTTATTAAAGGCAGCAACTTTGAAAGAAAACAATGATGGACATTTGTTACGATGCTAAACCACAGCGATCTTTAGAAATCAGAAAGTGAAACAGTGCTCAGCGGGAACATCGCAGTTCCTCCAGGACCTTCAGAGACCCTCAAGAGGCACTAATATCTCACAAAGCTGTGATGTTTGTCTTTTTATTCCAGTCAATCCATTAATCAATACATCCATAGCAACAAGGTGACTGATTCTCCTGTCATCCTCAGAGCGAGCCTTGCTTTCCGCTTCTCTTCACCCATAAACTCAACAGTTGGTCTGAACAGCCTGATGGCCACCAGCCCCAGCGCCATGGAAGAACCCCAGCAGCCAATCAGCTCACAGCCAGAGGGATCAGATTCAGTGGTGACCTCTCAACTGGCTGATGTGGACAGCAAACATGTGGAGGAGAAGCCCATGGACCATCTGATGGTGATCAGTGAGAGTAAAGAGTCCAGTGAGTAGATCTTCACTGCGGAGTTCGATCAGAGTGTTAGAACCTGTTAGAACCTGTTAGAACCTGAAGCGGTTTCTATTGATCAAACCCGAAACAGAAACAGAGCAGATCCTGATAGAATCCAGCAGCAGTTTCTGCTCTGTTCCTGTAAGCTCATATAAAAGATGAAGATCGCGGTGCCTGACCGCGGTTCCACCTGACAGTGAAGCGTGCACTGATCTGTTGTGTTTCAGGTAACGGCGTGGCCCCCTCCATGGCTGACACATCCACCACAGCTTCCTCTGTGTCGCCCAAGCTTCACGCTAAGCCAGGCGGCCATGTTAACGGCCGGCCTCGCTTGGGCAGCCGGTCCGGCTCGGTGGCGGCGGGCTCACCCAGGCCCTCGCTCACCCGCCAGCCCAGTGCAATCACAGAAGCCGCTGCGGACGGATCCAAGCCCAGGGACTACCTGATCCTCGCCATCCTGTCCTGTTTCTGCCCATTGGTACCCATCAACATCGTGGCCCTCACCTTCTCTGTGATGGTAGGTCCCCATGCTGCAGATGAACGAGAATGACCATCAGCCATGCTAAATTGCCCGCTCTGCTTGTGTTCAGTCCAGAAACAGTCTCCAACAGGGGAATGTGGATGGAGCTCGCCGACTGGGCCGGAACGCCATGGTGCTGTCCATCGTCTCCATTTTAGGAGGAATCGCCATCATCGCTGCAGCCATTGCCTTCAACTGGGGTTGTGAGTACTTCCTGACCTCACTGCAGTTTAGCTTTTAGCTTCTGACTAAACAAAGATGTGAACGAATGTTTGTTTCTTCCAGTGATTTTAAAACACTAAAACCAGCAAACATGAAGAAATGCTTCCAAACCAAATCCTTCCTGAAGCTCCGTCACTCTCAAGCACCAACAGTTTGGAAAAACACTCTTTGTGTTCTTGGTTGTTGTTTTTGTGCACGAGCATGGACTGAACGGCGTTCTACCTTCAACACGGCCTGAGACCACGCCCCCCACGGAGGAAACGCTCCAGTCATTCTGTGGTAGCAGCTTATCTCCTCTCTGGACTGTCTTCTCCCTCCAGTCAACGTCACTCCTCACAGAGGAGGTCGTCTCGTCTCTGAGCGACCTAAAGGAAACTGAAGGACTGAGTTTGGAGATGGAGCAGCTGCAGGCTGGAGCAGCAACAAAGACTTTACTGCGAGGGCAGGAAGGTGGCGCTGTCTTTAAAGAGAAAAACACAGATACATCTCAGTTATCCAACAATTTCAAAAGAACTCAACTGTTTTTGTCTGACTTTGATCATCACAGAAAAGTAAACCTGCAGAGTTTCTGCAGCTTCCTCTGGGGAGCGCTCTGCCGCTGAAACCAAACCCAGCTCAGTTCCATCTACCTCCTTCAGGCAGATTGAATTACTTCCACCATAATGTCTCTGCTGATCGAACACAAAGCCATGTGTGGGTTCAAATACCTGCTGAGGTGGTTGAGGTTGCTGAGGATAGCTCTGATTCCACATCCCTTTCTTTTCCCAGCATGCATCTTTTCAGTTTCTGACCTCTAAACTTTGGAGCTGCGTTCAAATACCTTCATTTCTTCCAAAAAGAAAACCAACATCCTCGTTCTTGTGGATGTCTCAGGATTAAATTCACATTTTTTGCATAAACAAAAACTCAGAAGTTAAGAAAGTGATGTGAAGAGTCTGAACTCCTGTCATGTTCATCTCAGAGTTTGTCCTCCTGGCAGACGAGGACAGCCTCTTCTGGTTCAATAGACTTTTCCCTGTTTTCTTGAAACAGCTGCATAATTATGTTCAGTACAAACCTTTCCTTTCCTTCTGTTTTTTCACAGTTTGAACGGAATTTATTCTGAAAGATAAAACAAAGTCCTTTCACCGTTATATTTCCTTCCACTTTACTGACACAAGTCGTAAAAGATTTTTAGTTAGAAATGTCAGATTTTCCAAACAAAACTGCTGGTTTTTCCTTCAGCTTCTTCACTCTTTTATTCAGTGAAAAAAGCCAAAGCATCTGAGCGGTGAAATGAATCCACCAGCTCAGAAAACATTCACACAAAGAACAAAGTCAAGTGTTGAAGCTTCTCTGATTGTTCTCTTGGATGTGACTGATGAAGGACGTCATTCCTCAGGTCTGGAGGATGAAGATTTCATGGATCACGTTGGTCTATTTCCACCACAAATGTGGGATGGAGGTCAGTCTTCCTTCTGTGTTGAATCCTCGGTGGAGTGATGGTCTAGTACTAATCACTTCATCATCAGCAAACCTGATGACTTCCTTCATGTCTCTGTGTTGCTTTGTTTGGATCTTTTTTCAGTCTCTTTTTTTCTCTTCCATTTTCTTCTTCAGGCCACTCTGCTTGGAGGATTTTCCTCTAAACTCTGAGGTTTTCCTTTCATTCCCAGTTAGTCTGCTCCAGTTTATCCTGTTTCATGGTTTGCTGGTTTGTTGATTCTGCTTTTCTGTCAGTTTCTTCTTCTCATCTGTTGGGGACGGTTCCTGTTGGTTTCAGATGTTATATAGTTCATGGGATTCAGTCCATTTTTAAACCTGATCTGTGATGAACTCAGTGCTCCTCCCTTTATCATCCACTGGAATCTTTGGAACTGGAGCTCCTTCAGTACATTAGCCATTCATCACAAATAATGTTTCTAGAATTGTTGGAACCATTGATCCAGGTTTCAGTTCCAAGAACACCAGAACCCGCTTTTGTCTTTATCTCCAACTCTTTTCAAGCTCCTCCTGATACTGATCTAAATTTCTCGTGCTCCTACTTCCTGATGATCCTGCCATCAGATTTCTTTATCCATCACTTTAATTTCACTTCAGCTATTTGTCCATCATCACATGGTCTGGTTGGTTAGCCATCACCATGTTGTTGGTCTGGATGGGATGTTGGTGTGACCATTTTCCAACACCTTTGCTGGATCTTCCAACCTTGACATTGGCACTTCCAGTCAATGACAGACGTTCCTGTTTGACCAAATGAGGAGCATCTTTTCTTAAGGTGGACTTCTGGTCCTGTCTGGTGTGATGACTCCCAGCCTGTTGAGGCATGAAAAGTGCTGTTTTTGAGGATGTGTCTTCCAGTGAACCAGCCCCTAAAGGGGCATGTCCTCCTTTAAAGGGTCATCCACGTCCCTCTTGTCCTCTAGTTTTTGCTGCCTGAGGGTGTCATGAAGCTGTCTCTGGGTACCAGCTGATGTCCTGATGGATCTTCGTTGTTTCATGCTGGGTGTTGACTCTCAAACTTTGACAGTCTTCATCACCTCCCTGTTACCTTCTGGCCAAACTTTAGTCCAAACATGAGAGACTTTCCCAAAAACCGGAGCAGAGTGAACATCTTCCTACAGTTCAGATTGATATTTTCAACTGTCGTTACATCAGATATCAAACTAGAACTAGTTTTTTTGGGTGGAAATTTTAAGGAGTATTTTTGTAGCTGTTACATGAATCCGCTCAACATCCACTGTTGGGTTTGTGTTGATCCTCCCTCATGGAGGTGAGGACGCCTCATCTGCAAACCGCCAAGCGAGGCTCCTGGTGCCAAACGTAGGTCAGTGCTTCAGTTCCTGTTTGACTGGAGAAGTTTGGAAGCATGTGGATACGCAGACCGAGCTCCTGTTGACCATCTGCTAAGAGAACCTTTGACTGAACTTCTCATCTTTGCATCACGCCGTGCCAAACAGTAGGGGGCGCCGTGACTGGCAGCTGTGAGTCTGTTGTGTTGACAGATGTGGGAGAACTTTGAGGAAATAAGCTGTTATGGATCAAAATGGTCTTCTATAACCTGTGCATGTTTACAGTATTTATACCAGAATGTTTTTCTATGGAATTGTATCCCTGTTTATCAGCAGAGTGAGACTTCCCGCCAAACTTTTTGATTTGCTGTAAGAGTCGTGAAGCTGTGCTGAATTTTGCATGAACAGGAGAGTAGAGGTGAGGTCAGCCTCAAAGGCACATGGGGAGAGGAGAGGAAGATGAATATATACGTCACATCCTATTCTAAGTGGAAGCAAAAAGGCAAAAAGCTTCACCTGTCTGACGCAACCAGCATATGGAGGCCAAAAACACATTCATTTTTTAATGAGACTGTTTTATCAGAAGTTTTGTTTTTTACTGACTTTAGTCAGAGATAATCCAGAGGAAAGTTTGTCTTTTGTTTTTGAGAAAAGATGGCGTAGTTGTTCTGTCTTTCTTCTGCTTGTGTCGGCTTCCATCTTGGTTCCACCGTGTTTGTCCTCCAGGTTAGCGATCAGCACATGTTCCTGAGACATTTTAGCAGCTCTTTGCATTCAGTTCATTCATAAAGCTTCATAACCAAGATTGTCTCAGGGCACCACAAAAAAACAAACATCTTATAGATATTATAGATATTATATTGGATATTACATCTAATAATCTAAGCCTATGACGCTCTGATTCAATCTGAATTAGGCTCAGTTGTTTTTCCTGTATATGATTGATGATCTGAGGAAGACAAGAGTCCTTCTGGGTATCCCCCCCGTACTGACCATAAAAGAGGGCGACCTCAGAAGGTCAGCTCTAAAGGAAGCCATGTTTGTTTAATTTCAGAGGGAAAGGTGCAGATGTCTGCGTTGGAGAGTTCATAGTTTTGCCAACGAGACCCCAAGAGACTGAATGTAGCATGCCTCCTCAGCACAGAGGAGAAACAAAGCTGCTGCAGGCTCAGCATGGTCTCATAGGAACTTTGCTTGCACTTCCACTTTCATCCGCTGTGATTCAAACGACTGTTAGAACTTCAGCTTCACCGCTGTGAGAGAAAATCGTAGGTTTGTGATGCAAACAAACAGGAATCTCGGCGTTAGCCGGCAGGAACCACAGAGACACCTGTTAGAGTTCCTATGGGCAGAACAGCAGCTCCCTTTGTCTTTATTCTCAGTTCTGCTGGAAATTAAAGTCCAGATGAAGGTTTTCAGATCAGTCCTTTCACAAGCTGAACAAACTGTTTCTGCTTTTTTAAAGAACATTGTAGAGAAATGTTAAAATATGTCTAAAGCAAAAATGAAAAAGAACAATTAATGGTTTGTTACAAATATAAAATCTTGTTTCCTTGAAAAGGTTAAAATAATTTCTTAAAAAGAGGAAAAAGTTTGATTTATTTTCCTCGTTTTGTTTTAACATTAAAAGTCATTTTTACTTTTACTTTTAGCAGAGACTTTCAGATTTAAAATCATCATAAAGTTTTGGATAAGTTAATGTTTTTTATCAAAAGCCTGAAAACCTTCTGAAGGATCTTTCTTTTGTGGCTGCTCATTCCTCTTTTTATTTAAAGTTGTGTATTTATTTATCTCCAATGTGTGTAAATGCTTGTCGATCTTTCTACTTTTATATTTCTAGCCTGTCTGGTATTTATTCTGCTGTTCACATCTCCTGCTGTTTCCTGCCTGCTTTTTTCCAGTGAAAGGTGGAGATGTGCATGAACAGACGGTCGGCAAACATCACAAAGCCCCTCTCCTCATGGATTTCTGTGTCCTGACTCTCTTTGTGCCTGTGCATGCCTTAATCTTACTGCTTTATGGAGCATAGTGAATGGGAACTGCTGTACACGGTTTATTTATCAGAGACATTGTTGATCTTCACTGCTGTGAGTATTTCATCCTGTTTGAGGGAAATAAATCCCAGTTAAAAATGAGCTGAAGGTCTGCTGGCTCATGGATCCATCCACACCTTCATCACAGGGCCCACAGGTTCATCTGTGACAGGTTTTTGACCAACACTCATCATTTCTTCACCAAGCAAACCAATGACCATCATGAAACTGCTTTAGTTTCTGTTATCCAACCACCACAGATCAGTAACCCAGAGCATTTTTGTGATTGGAGTTCCTCTGAGCCAAACCAGCCATTTCTCTATTTTTCACCTTCAGCCGGTCCAGTCTAAAGGCTGCGAGGACAGCAAGCTCAGACATCCAGACCGTCTCCTTTCAGGAGAACCCAGAGATGCTCCCAGACCTGCAGAGGAAGACCTGTCCTGGGTCTTATTCTTTTGTTTTCATCTTTTATTTTGTACATTTTATCTGAAAGGAAAAATAAAAGCATAAATATGTAGAATTTTCTTTTTAGTTTAAAAGAGCCGGATGGCTAAGAAGAGCCAGAATTCCATCATTATTGTGAAGTTTGCAGAAACTGTTAAATGTGTGAGGAGCTGCAGCCTCAAAGTCTCAAAAGGACGATGATGGGAGGAGACAGACTATTTATTGTTTCATTTTTGAAATGTTTTAGTTGGATCTTTCTGTAAAGATCACAGGAAGGGTTTTTAAAATGTGGTCCTGTGTGTCTTTCTGGAAAAACATCCATGTTTATGTTTAGACACACCCTCTGATTGTTACACTGTTTCAGTGAGCCGACACACTGACCCCACCTTGAGCGTTTGATTGACAGATTGCCAGCTTTCAGTGAAAGCGGTGTGGACTTGGGGCGTGAACACGCTCACTTATAATTGGCAACAGTAGTTGCCAAAGAAACATAACTCAGAACAACTTGGACCAATCACTGTCGTCTGTCTCTAATATGACAAAATCCATATTGCGGAAAAATGGCGACTGAATTGGCTTAATTTGGCTGGAGCCGGAGGTAAGGCATTTTCTATGACATCACAGCCACTCTGTCCAGTTCTCTATGCACAGTCAAAGGTTGACACCAGGATTTGCTTTGAATCCAGAGAATAATTTTACTTGTGGGAGACAAAAGCCTATCAGCTTTCAGTAAGCGATGGCAGCAGCTGATTCAGTTCAATTTTGCTGACATAGCCCAGTATCACAACTATTGTCGTCTCAATGTGATTCACACAGGTATTCATGCAAAGAACAAGTTTCTGGATGATTCAGAAACATGAGTCGTTCCAGATGTTTAGACCAGAATGTTTAAACATGACCATAAATAAAAGAGGAAATCATGAAAATCCACACAGAAAGTGACTTAGTGTAATGAGTGAATGCAACACAAACTTGTGAATTTCCATTATGTCAACCCTGAATCCAAACACATAGTGCTTGTTTACTTTTTTTACCTGTTTGCTTGTTTACCTGTCTGCTCAGACATTTTTATCGTCGTAAATGTTTTAATGATGAGCAGAAAAAAGGACGACCTGAGTGATTCTAGACATCATGCCTCATTTATTACAACCGGTTTCTAGGACAAGTGAAAGATGGTTGTCATGGAAACCGTCAGCCACGGAGTGGGGCAGCTGGGGCGGCATGCTGAAGTGCATGTCGGGGGGGCTCGTTGCTCACTGAGAAGGGCACTGTCTCTCAAAGCTTTATCTTACTTTAAAATTCTCTTTCATTATTTAGAAAGGATTCTTAGCTGAGGCTGCATGAGAAGGAGAGGAGGAGATACAAAGAGGAGGAGATACAAGGAGCAGAAAAGACCAAGAGGAGGAGAGATGAAGAGGAGGGGGGACAAAGAGGAGGAGATACAAGGAGCAGAAAAGACCAAGAGGAGGAGAGATGAAGAGGAGGGGGGGACAAAGAGGAGGAGATACAAGGAGCAGAAAAGACCAAGAGGAGGAGAGATGAAGAGGAGGGGGGGACAAAGAGGAGGAGATACAAGGAGCAGAAAAGACCAAGAGGCGGAGAGATGAAGAGGAGGGGGGACAAAGAGGAGAAGATACAAGGAGGAGGAGATATGACCAGGAAATATGAAGAGGAGGAGGGACAAAGAAGAGGAGGAGCAGAGTCCTTGACTAGAGAATAAGAAGGAGGTTCAGAGACCTGTGGGTGGAGTGGGGGTACCTATTTTTGATGCCGTTCAGGTTTTGCTGAAGCTTCCCGAAGGAAAGAAGCTAAAGAAACTGAAAGACGAATGAATCCAGGTACAGGGTGGGAAATGTGTGTGTGTGTGTGTGTGGGGGGGGGTCCTCTTTATCAATCTCAAAGGAAGAAAACAACAAAACATTTTATTTAGTCCTAAGTCCTGATCTTGTACAGACATGTTTATGTGTTGCTATGGGGACCTTCATGTGATAAAAAAAACCAATCGGGGACGTCCTGTAATGTGGGGACCCAAACGCACCTCTGTTAAAAGGATCCCTTTATGTTTGAAGTTAGACTTTTAGTTTTTGTATTGGAAATCTGAGGCTTGCATTTTTTTACACGTTGATTAAAATTATTGTTCTCCAAGAAGATACAGACACAAGTATGTTTAGTCATTTCTATATATTTTCTTACAGTATGTTATCTGGAAATTATCAGTCACTTTTATTCAAAGCAACTTTCATTTTAGTGTTACAGTTCTGGTGGAATATGGAGTCAAATGTCTGGCTGAAAAGCAAATTAATTGTAGATTTAAACCCCCAACAAAAGAGCTACTAAAACCAAACAATACTTGGCTGTAGATGTTTCAACCTAAGTCCCCAGTTGGTTTGACTGCTGTATTGACTCGGTTCTCTTTTTAGGAAGAATTTTGAGGGCCGATTGTATCAACATCAAAGCTCGACATCAAATTGATGTTAACAAGTTGAATGTGCAAATCAAATTGATGACAAAACTTTCATATCAGTTTGACATCATGATATTTACCCCTTTTTGATGTCATGTACATTTTAAATTTGGACTCACAAATTTAATTAAACTAATAACAGAGGTATAAATCAAACAATAAATGCTTTATTGGAACATATATACTGAAAATAGACTGTTGGGTGAACATAAGAAAATTTTGAAAGTATTTCCATTTAAATCAAATCTGTTAATTTAGCAATGAACCTTTGTGTTGGGAGATCTGAATGCATTTATGCTGGTGGAACAGAATTTATTAATGTTGCTGTAACATGATGATTGCAGCAGATGACCTGACCCTGCTGCTAGTGTCAGGAAAGGTTTGTGAAGGACCCAAAATACAGGAGACCAGGTTTGGTGGCAGAAATCAAGGCATTTAATAATTTTATTCTTAAAAATGTTATTCATACTCAAGTTGACTTAGTGTTATTTCAATTCAATTTTATTTATATAGACCATTATCACAACCATAGCCATCTCAATGGGCTTCACATCGATATTTATGCAAAGAACATGAAGTCAGTCAAAATAAAAACAATGGCTGGTTGCTAAACTGAACAGACTAAGCTAAACTGACAGCCCTGGCCTTAGACCCTCCTTCTCGGTGAGGAAAAACTCATTTAAAAAACCCTGTCTTGAGGGGGGACAAAAAGAAGGCTGGTTTGTATAGTCTCTTAAACACTGGATGAAGTTGAACTGGACTTATGTATAAATTACTGAATATCAATTTTTTTTTTTTATGTTTTTTACATAAATAAAAAGTACTATTGAAACCTAAACCGTTTCTGATTTTCAAATCTATTTGGTTTTGCTTCGTTAGCATAAATTATTTAAATTTTAGTTTTGAGAAGTACCCTATAAAATTAAGTAACATCTAATATTATAATTCAAGTTGAGATAACGCAACAAGATTATGTCAGATTAAATGTAGCTGTTACCATAACTTATAAAAATCTAGTCAATCACTTACTTAGTATAGTTAGTTCATCATCATGCTACGGCAACAATTAATTCTGCTGCGCCAACATAATTGCATTCAGATCTCCCCACACAAATGTTTATTGCTATATTAACACATTTGATTTAGATGGAAATTATTACAATTACAAAAAAATAAATACAATACAACGCCAATTGTTAACTGGATATTTCTAGACTCACCGCTGCGACTGCTGGGATATGCAGCAGTGTCGAATCAAAGGGTCCATTCTAATGCAGTTTGAATTGAAAAGAAAACATTAAATATATTTTGAAGCCACAAACTGAGATTTAATTCATCCATAATCCTTCAGAAACAGAAGAAGCATGGAAGTCAGTTTAATTTTAAATTGACGTCAGTTTGATGTTTAACATGTAGCCATCGAATTGATATTAAATGAATGTCAACTGTATTACCCAGCATTCTTAATTTGTTTTTTTCTTGTGAGATTGAATTTCTAGTGTTCATGTATTCCCCACACTAAAACAATGGTATTACAACAAAAGTTAAAATTACAATGCCCGTCAATTGGATCAAATATCGACAAAAATACACACAATGTGAATAAATATTTATTAGTAACAAGTCAACATGTCTGGAACTAATATTTACATTTTCAAATTAACAAACAAAAACCCTTCGAATGTATTTCTCAATGTGACATTCACTGTAGCTTACAGACCTTTATTTTGAAAAGGTTTTTTCCGACTTTGGATCATCAGGAGACAGATGGAGGGATGACAGAGGAAAAGCGGCAGGATGGATGAGGTCCTCTGGGATTCGATTATCTCCCTCTGACTGCGTCATATGATCAATGAATCCTGGGCAATATGAGCGGCTGAGCCGCGACGCGTCCTGATGTCTGCGGAGATAAAAGTCTATTTCCACAAATGGGAGACTCCATTGTTGACGGGGGTTGTGTTTGTCAGGTATTTGTGACCCACAAAGAGAGTCTGAGAGACGTTCTGGTGGCAGCAAATGTTGAAATGAATCAGTTCACTTCAAACTGAAGAATTTTTAATAATCTTCCTTCACCTGCAGATGATGACGTCGGTGAGATGGTACTAATGATGATGAACCGGACTTCATTCTGTGGTTAGCAGAGACATTTCTATATACTAATTAAAGGAGTTTAATGTTTAAAGGTTTTACATTTACAAAAATTTCTATGACAAAAAACCCTCCAAACAACAAGGCCCTGCAGAGCGCTGTGAGCGCCACCTGGTGATGAACTGAGCAACACTCACTTCAGGGATCTTCAGGTTAAGTCAGGACATCTGGACCTCTGAAGCCATGCAGATAAGAAGATGCCCTGACTCAGCTTCAAGATAACCGAGAACCTTCATTGACATCTCACTACAGGGATATTTAGAGTTGTTTTTGAGTGAATATCATTTATACACATATTACAAATAAATATATATAATTGAAGACCAATCGCCTCTAAATTTGTCTACTTTAGGTTTAAACTTTAAATTAATGATGTAAATTGTTTCCAAATGTAAAAAAAGAGGAGCGATATAAACTTCCGCCTTAAATCCCTGCTAAAGAGGGGGTTGAAGAGGCCATGGGGGACCACAGTCAGTGCCCCTCACAGCTTTAGTGTTTTTCTATGTATGTGTACATTGGAGCATAAAAGCAGACAGCAGACATGTCTCTGAACGCATATTTAAATGGTTTTAATGTGATTTCTGTGAAAAAAGTTGAATACGTGAAATAGAGTTTAATGCAGCTTCATACACATCAGCCTGCAAACTCCAGCAGCTTAAGGCAGAGAAACCAGAAAACCTCGACAGCTTACAGCAGCAGATGTTGGTTTGGAGGCACATTTGAAACAAAATTCAGTTTATTAAGCTTCAGATCTTCTGCTTCCTGCATTAAAACAGAGCAGCTGCACAACCAATTAATTTAGACTCACTTCCTCTTTATAGCAACTTAGGAGACGGAGCAGAGAAAACCCCTCCCACACCATTTCTGCTGTGACGTAAACACAGGAGGATTGGGTCAGTTCCTCCTCCTCCTGGTTAGGTCTGTCCCTGGCCCGGGAGCGCCCCCACCAGGCCGGTGGCGGTGGTGAAGAGGTTAATGGGTGATGAGCCGTCAGTGATGATGGTGGACTTCAGGCCCAGACTCTGAAGCATCTTCACCTGCAGGAAACAGTTTTTATTCAACTTTTAACTCTTTCAGTTTCTGCGTCGTTCACGAGCCTCTGAGCAGCAGGTTAAAGTCTTTTACTCAAAGATTTTGTAAAATGTGAACAAAAAGAAAAAACATTTAGTTGAAAATTATTCTAAAAGTTTCTGTTGATTTTTACTTCGTAAAAGCAGATCTTTTTTCTCTCTAAATTACTTCTCAAAACTTACATTATCCTGACTGTAGATAAGGGTTTACATGACAATCAAATCCCACCTGACCACACCCATCTCTGATACTGATGCCCCGCCCCCAAATCTTATAAAACATGCAGCACAGATTCAAATGTGTTCACCTGTCGGCACATTTTAAGATTCACAGGGTTAATGACACGTTCAGGGGCGGAGCCACAATAAAAGCACAGCTGTAACCAGACACGTTCAACACGGACAATTCCATAGGAAACCATCAGAATATTCACAAAACACAAAGCTTTGAGAGTTTTTGACGTTTAGATCTGACCAAACATGGACCCTTAGTCCAGCACTCCAGATTGGAGCCGTCAGCAGAACCGTACCTGCAGTTCTGGTCCGGCTCTGGCGATCTCCTTCAGTGTTTCTGCGCCCAGACTCTCCATGATCTTTTGGAAGCGTTTGGACTCGATATTCGCCAGCTGAGCCTGTTTGTCCACCTCCAAGTCGTCCATCTGCTTCTTGTAGCTCAGCTCCTGCTCTCGAGCCTTTGCCAGGCGCTGTAGCTCTGCCTCCTGCACCGACACCACGTTTTTCAAAACAAAAGAGCAAGTCAGTCCCAGTTTCTCCAGACCATCTTTGCAGAAGTAATGACCCAGAAAACAGAGCCAAATGGGCGGGGCTACAGAAGGTCAACCAGATCCTGACCTTAAAACTAGAATTTCAAACAAACCCCAAAAACATGATTTCTTTTGATTTGAAGCTCATTCTTCAGGAGTTTGGTTCTGTTTCCGTTTATGGACCTGTTTGGACTAAAGTGGCGTTGAAATAAATCTGGTTTATATTCTTATGTGAAGTTTCTTCTCCTTCAAATCCTTTTAAATTCTTCAATAGCATCGATCTTTCAGGAGACTGCAGATTGTGGTTCAATGTGGTTTTTCCTAAATAAACACTTGAAAACAAACGTTTTAGTCTTGAATCACTGAGTAGAAACAGGAAGTGGAAACGCACCGCCTCAATCCTCAGAGCCTCAGCCTTTAGCTTGGCCTCGCTGACCGCCGCCTCTCCCTGAATACGAGCCGCCTCGGCCCGTGACTGAGCCTCGGCCTTTGCAGCTCCGGTGCTCTCCACGGCAGCACTGTGGGAAAGAAAACACATTAACCGTCGAACTGAGAAAATGTCCTGCGTTTTGCTGGTTCATCAGGTCCGGTCTGCTCATGAGTGAGCAGACATTAAGCCCCGCCCCCTGGCCAGAGGCCCACCCCTCACCTGAGGGCCTCCAGTTCCAGCAGCTCCTTGCGGGCCTTCTCTGCCTCTGCCTGGTCCGTGATCCTCTGCCTCTCCAGTTTGCCCTGGGCCTGCTGCTCCAGCCGCTCCGCCTCGTGTCTGCAGGTGAACAGAACCTCATCAGGCTTAGCAGAACTTCAGCAGAACAGTGCGGTTACGCCAGACCTCGCGGCTGCTTCCTGGGAGTTGGTGGTGATCTCGATGGCGAGCTGAACGCTCTTCTGCAGGGCGTCCCGGGTCCTCTGGTCCACTGGCTCCACAGACTGGATGTCCACACTGCTGATCACCAGGTTGTTCTGTGGGAAGCGAAGGCTGGACCGGACTGCCAGCTTCTCATCAAAGCCGAACACGGCTGAGCAGATGATCCGGTTTGAGTTCTGCAGGGACAAAGACGGTTCTGGACTGGTTTCATCCTAAAGATCCTGGAGGACTTTAGGAAGTCCTGCAGCGGCGTACCTTATGGAAGTCATCAAACTGCACGGATGCGACGGCGCCTCTGATCCGGGAGGCGATGGCTTTGGACGCATCGCCCACAAAATCCGGTACGGAGAAAAGCGCAGCCGCCGCCGCCGCGTCAGACGGAGGCTTCACATCGAAGTGCCTGCAGACAAAAACAGTGAGGAGCGGCAGGTCAACCAGCAGAGAGAGACGCACGCACGCACGCACGCACGCACGCACGCACGCACGCACGCACACACCCAGCACCTTTCTTTCAGAGCTTCCAGAATAAAAGCCTGCAAACAACCACTGGAGGCAGCAGAGTCACATGATCCTAAAAGCATTTTATTAGCGCATAAAAGGGGTGTGTCCTAAAGGTGCAGATGACCTGCAGCTCTGGGGATTGTGACCACAGACAAACATGGGTGAAAATCCCTGGCTTTATGGGAGGATGGGTAATTTAAGGGCAGATTGCTCCTCCCACCTGAAAAAACCAGCATGATGGGACAAACTTGGAGCTGTGTTGTGTCTGGAACGCACCAGTTGTAAGAGAGCTGCAGCTGCAGGCGGGCGTGGTCGGCCGTCTCGATGGTGATGATGTCAGTGAAGAAGTCGGGCCCCAGCAGCAGGCAGATGGCCTTGATGACGTTGGCCCTTTTGGGTTTGTCTCCGGACAGCGACAACACGGTGAACTGCTCGTCCGGTCCCAGCATCACCAGCTCAGGCCCAAACACCACCCTGCGGACGCACCACAGCGCCGTCAGCCGCCGCCCCACACCGCCACATCCCACCGGGACAGGAAGCCCACCTGGCCTTCTTCTCCCGGTAGTCGTACACCTGCACGGCAGCATTGTGCGGAACCCTGAAGGTCACCACCCTGGTCCTGTTCCTCATACTCGGCTGGCCATTTCCTAAGTTTAAGTGGTTGGAGCGGTCAGCCAGCGGGTCGTGGCGGGCCGCCAGCAGGGTCTCTACGTTGGCAGGAAGCTCTTTCTCCCACAGCTCCTCATCCTGGTTTAGCATGTAGGTGTGGCCAATGACTGCGCGCACCTGGAAAGACACACACACCTTAGGTAGAGTACAAAACCAATCAATGACACAACCATGACTCGCATTGTCTGACCCACTTCACGGTCAGACAATGAAAGACAAGCTTTTCGCTCCGGAACCGGCGAACGTGACTCCGGCTTCAGGTTTTAAACATTTCCTGATAGCGTTCCTGTAAGCTAAAAAAATCTTTAATGCCACCTTTCCTGTCTTGATGTCACGGACGTAGATCCCCTCGTTCTCATCCAGCGGGATGGCGTGTTGCTTCAGCATCACCTCCACATTGATGGGGGGGACATACTCGATAGGGCCACGGAGCATCCAGCGGTCGCCGGGGCGACGGGCAATGCTGGTGGTCCGAAGACGTTTTGTCCTCCTCTGTGTGAACTGCTCCTGCTCTCTTCTTCTTCTGCAGCATCCTCCTCCTCCTCCTCCTCGTCACCATGCTGACAAACAACAGAGAGAGGGGTTACCATGACGACACTGAGACACTGATAACATTTACAAGAAGTAGTCAGATTACTTTACAGCATACTCTACAAAAGCAGAAATGATCTTGGATAATGGACAGACTGCTGGACAGATCATATGACCTCTCCCTGACTGCAGACACGCCTCCTCCACACCTGCAAGAGCTTCAACGAAAATGCAAACCTGTAGCTACAGGTTTACGGGTTTGAAACAACACAATAAACCACACCTGAAATGGCTTTCAGTGGAAACAAGACCAAACCTGATCTACAACCCAGACCGGAGGAACCAGAGCATGAAGGTCTGACGGTGAGGCTGTGGTCTTCATCCTCACTAAAGCAGTTGGTCCAAATCAGACGCACACGGGAGTGAATTTTCTCTCCTGTCCCGCTCCCTTATATTTTGTCTATTTTTTGTCATGTAAAACATTTAATGTAGTTATACTTTTAATGTGACATTTTTGATGTTTTTGTTTTGATTTGCAAAAGCAAATAAAATGTTACCGGCCAACAACTGTGTCCACAGTTCCAGAATCACTGTTGTATTTCACTATGAAGGACGTGTTTTCCAAGCTGTATATGACGTTGCATCACCACACTCAACTCTCATAAATATGTTTTTATTCCGTCTGACTTCTCTATCAGCTTTCTGACTTATGAGTCTTCATCCTCACTCTTCACTGATGGTCATTTTTTCTGTAAATGAACCTGGCATGGTTCTCTTCATCGCTGCCATCGATATATGATCGCTGCCCTTTAGATTTCAGTGGGAAACTGTGACCAGGAACACTGATGACCTCTGGGTAATGTAGTTATTTTCCAATTGAGTTACATTAAAGGCCTATTATTGAAAACTACAAAATGGCTCAACTTTTACTTTTATTGTCATAGTTCTCATGATGGGAATTCTGGCTCTTTGGGATCGGCACACTAAAAAGAACCGGTTCTTTCATCTCCCAAACAGCTCTTCAAACTTTTTTGTTGCTTTGTCAACAACTATATCAGATTATGCACAAAATGCATAACTAATGTAAAGAATGTGTTTTTATAAGTGTATAATAGGTATATGTTATTTACGCCTTCCAGATATTATGTACAAAATGAATGATAAAATCAAAAACAACCATTTACAATTCAACTTTTAACTTTTTATGGTTTTTGTACTTTTTGTTTTGAAACAAATTCAGAGCAAAACAACAGAAAACACTGCAACCACAACACAAAATACAAATTAAAATGTGCAGGACCACTTGAATTCACAGTAACAGTTGTCATTCAAAAATACTAAATATGTCAGCTTTAAGGAGCTGATCAAATTTTTTCTGATCTTCTGTGTTGAGGAGGTTCTCTCAGGTTCTCGTATAGGTTGGTTGTGGAGCCTGTTCTAGATTCAATAATTTTCCTGCAGACTCTGCACTCTTCTATTGTATCATTATTAAAATCCAATGGTTCCAGAATGTGCTTCTTTTTCCAGTGACTTTACAATTTTGTGTTAATGTTGTTTATTGTTGTTGGATCTGGCGCTCTTTCCCTCATACTCGATTCTCGTGTGGGTATGATGACCCCCACCCCACCCCGGACATCCTGAGTGCAAACATGAATGTATTGGCCAATCCTGTGGCTTAAAGAGAAAGGAGAGAAGACGGTGAAAGAAAGGAAAAACAAACGGCTCCCAGGAAGGAGCCGCTCCCGTCATTCCCTCTAAAGAGCTGTTCTGAGAGCCATTTCATTACCAACTGAGACTGGTTGGTTGGTTGGTTCCTGCTCCCGTAATTAATGACAGACGACTCTCATCTCACAGGAATCTCAAAAACATGTCAGCCTCTGGTCCAAACTAAAAGGAACAATGGAAACTGTGTAGGTTAACGTTTTACTGAGATGCTTAGAAAAGCTGAGATAAATGAAACCAGTTAGCACGGTTAGCTTCAGATCTTCATCAAAGGCTCTAAACTCCTTCTTAAGCCACATGTGGCTCAGACGTGAGGAGGAGCTCTGCTGAGTCTCTGAGGAAGCAGGAGAAGAACCGTCATCATCTTCATTCCATCCATGTTCAGAGGAGACTGTTGATGAAGATGTTTGAGGACTTTTTTATGCAGACTCTGCCTGCAGTGGATTCTGGGTAAATTGAGCTGGCGATCTTTGAGCTCTAATGTGAGCTAAGCTCTAAAGCAAGTCATCTCATCTTCATTACAGCCTGAAGACAAACTGGAGCAATCATATGGAAGCTCAACAAGCCAAAGGTTAAATCAAGGTAAACTCATCGACAGGGAGCTGAGCCCTAAATGTTTACAAAAACAGGAATTTCCAGGAAAGTCAGACCGAAGGAAACCATCGGGCCTCAGATTCAGGATGCTTCCTCTTGTCTGTGAGGGATCATCTCACCATCCACAGGTAATCAGGAAGTTCAGTACATTTCCTGCTTGAAGCCATAACCATTTATCCGACCAAGCTGCAGTGAAGCGAGTCTGTTTTGTTCACCATCAGGGAGAAAACAGCGCTGTCCCTCACCTCAGTGTCAGTGAACGCCTCCACAGCTCGCAGAACCAGACCTTCCTCCTCCGACAGAACGTACACGTTCTGAATGCCGTTTTCCAGCTGCTCCCCTGGCTGCAGGAAAAACGAGCGTTCCCCCTGACCGCGGCACAAGAAAAAACAGATTTTTATTCCACTGACAGCAGCGTCAGGAAGTTTCTTCTTTCAGGATTTATCAACCCAAGAAAGTCAAGCAAACAAACATCAGCAAAGTCAAAAGAAACTCAAGCTAAAGAAACATTTTACTTTTAGTTCATTTGCTGTTTCTCAAAAAGTGTCAATATTTCTCTGTTGGTCTTTGCACATTTCATTCAGCGTCAGGGGATTACAGACAGCGACTGACCACCTGACCTCACCTTCAAGACCTTCTTCTTGCCCAGCTGAGGTTTCCCGTTGGGTCCGACCGGGTCCAGAATCACGCAGTACTGCCGGCTGTTCAGCGTGGTCACGTTCACTACGTCCACCACTTCTTCAGACACGGACGGGATGTGGGCCTCTCTGTCCGCAAATGTGACCAGCCACTCCTCGCCGGTGCGGCGATCGTGCCCACCAGCATCTTTGAAGGGGCGCAGGGCGCGAACATGCAACGCTTTCTGAGGACAGAAACAGACGGAGAAGTTCTGTGGACGCCGACGCTCACGGCGGAGAAGATGGTGAAGGTCTGCATTAATCGTGTGAAACGTGACTGAACAAAAGTTAAGTCAACACCACCTTCAGTTTGAAAAGCTTTTTTGATTGAACCGATTTCCATTTTTAGCCTTTCAGTGACACAATTGCCTTTTTAAATCCTCCAAATGACCTCAAGCTCGCCGTTTGTCAGAAGAAACCATCAAAAACACAGTTTGTGTAGAAAAAACAGCAAACGCTGTTTATGATGTTAAAGAGAAACATCCATAAGATGCTGAAAAAAACGTCTTCTTGGAGCCTAAACATCTTCCAGTCCTGCACAGAAATGTAAATACTGCTGTAGGTCATTTTGATGCTGGGATCACTGATGGCGTTCCTCAGGGTTCCGTCCCGGAGCCCCTGCAGCCAGTTTTCTACAGTAGTTTATAGAAAAGAACGTTCTGCTGATGATAGAGGGATGTCCTGGGAGTTTGCTGCACCGGATGAAAGATGGTCAGTGGTGGAGTCACCTTCTCGGTCAGAATGAAGGCGTTGACAATGTCGATGACCTCCTCGTGAGCGCCTGGCAGGTAGGCTCCTACTTTACTGACGAGCCACTCCTCACCTGGATGAGGCACAAAACAGAAGAACAGGGTTCAGTCACCGATCCATTTGGTTGTGTTGATTTAAACCTTTGAGGTCCATCCCCCACCCCCCCCATCTGACCCTGAAGTCCAGGTCAGAGTCTGAACTCTGGAGACTCTAGAAGATGTCTGCATTCTGTCTGTTATTGATGAACCAATCACAGGAGGGGAAACTGCCCCTTTCATTCTGAGGGGGGGCATCCATGCTCAGGCCCAGAGAGGCAGGAGCAATAAGGGTTTGGACAGGAGGGGCAATCGGTACTGGCCGGCAGCGTTCCTCGTTCTGCTCCTCAGAGTCTCTTGGTTCGTGTGTGTGTGTGTGTGTGCGTTCGTGTGTGCGTGTGTGTGTCTGTGTGCGTGTGTGTGTGTGTGTGTGTGTGCGCGCGTTTACCTGTGACTCTGTGGACTCCACCGCGATCTTTGCCCTCTTTGCGAGCTCTCAGTCTGATGGCCTGGTTCTCCTGAATCACGGTGGCCTTGATGGTCTCCAGAACCACCACCTCCTTCCTGGGGATGTAGGTTCCTGAATCCAACGAAGGAACCCAAGAACATCTCAGAGAACGGAGCACCAGTCCCACATTTCGATTGCCCTTCTTTGAACCACCGTCACTCTTCAACCATTTCTGCATGAATGCCAATCAGCGGATTCTGACGCAGACAAAAGCAGATTCACGCTGTTATCCAACACTTTACACGAAGAACGAGCAAAGCTGAAATGAAAACCTGCTTTTCTCCACGACAGTCAGCTGATGGCGTAAAGCGTTAGAGTGACAGTACGTCACAAAGTGCGTGTATTTAGGCACCGCCGACAGCTCTGGTGTTACAGGAATAACAAGGAGCCTGCAGTCCGTTTGCATTCGAATTCTAGAAGTGAGGAGAAAAACCAGCAAGAAAAAACTTTTATTCCAGAAACGGATCTCTAAAAACTCCATCCTGAAAACGTCTTTGGACCACCACTTCATCCAGGAAGACTGAGCAGCTGCTGTGAAACCTCACAGGAATTGAACCTGCGCTTTGGGTCAGACTGGACGTACCTGGTCCTTCAAACAGCCACTCATCTCCAGCGACCCTCTTCAGGCCTTCGTGGTCCTCAAAGTCCAACAGAGCCTGCAGGCGCAGCGCCGTGTCCGGGTAGACGATCTGCAGCGGAGTCACATCCTGCAAGCAGACGGCGGAGATGAAACCTGGTCCGGGTCCGATCTGCCGTCCAGGGAGGGGCTGCTCACCTGCTGGATCTCCTCTCCCGGGTACAGCGGGAACGGGTCCTGGGTGAGCCGGATCTCCAGGTCGGCATGTCGCAGCTTGGCCTGTCCGGACTGGTCAAAGAGGACCTCGTTGTCGTCGTCGCGAGCCACAGGGTTGGACACCACACAGAAGTGGCGGGGCGGAACCATGATCATCCGGACCGGCAGGAAGAGAACTCTGAGAGAACCACAGCAGAGGGTGATCCAACAGACACACCTACCCAGACGGCCAGCAGGGGGCGCTCACTGACTTCTCATTGTCTTGGCGGATGTAGGTGAGAGGTCCGATCTCCACGCGGGCGATGTTGGTGTTTTGGTCCAGAACATGGATGTAGTGATGGGGGGGGATGCGGATGATGGACGGCGCCGTCTGCTTCTCCATCCTGGACGCTGAGTTTAAGAAGCTGCAAGGAAAACAGCTTCTTACAGACGGACCAACACCCCCCCCCACCAGAACGCCCTGCAGGTGACCCTCTGAGGTGTGCAAGGCGTGTTACACGCAACACACGTGTAACAGAGCTCTGCCCCTGCAGGAGAAATGATGTCCTAAGAAGAAAAACTGTTCCTGAAAAGAGAAATGTACCTGAAGCACGAACGAGGGGGGGCGCACCACACACACAGTAAACAAAATGAACCAATCAGAGAGCCAGAAAGCTGATGCAGTAAAACAGCACACGCCCACATGCAGGTGGACAAAGCTGACTGTGGTATGGAACTGATCCTGTATGTCAACACTTCCTGTCCAAACACACCTGTCTGACTCACCTGAGCTGCACTTTGACTGCAGCTGAACCTCAGAAAGCTGAACCAGAACCTGGACTCAGCTTTACAACCAGCAGGACGATCATTTATGACCAGAACCTCCAAGTGGATCCCAGACCCATCCCAAATCAGGATCTGTCGGGACCTCAGACCCTTGTGACCACACCCACGAACACGGAGGGGGTGGTTTAAAGGGAGGGTCACGTGACTATTTTTCTACAGGTACAGGGAAAGGTTCAACTTCCTCTTTAGCCTTCAAGCTAAGGTGACAACAATGTTAGGCTCCGCCCTCTCCGGACAGTCCACAGTTCATGCAGAACCCGGAACTGATCAGACCAGAACCAGAACCAGACCCCGCCCACGGTTATCAGAATAAACTCCCTTTAAATTGGGAGAATTCTCTTAACGTTTAAGTGGATTTAAAGACTACAAGTTTGTTTTTCCAGGTATCCGGTTCTTCCTGCAGGTCCGTCACTGGAAGGGTTCTGCAGAACCTTCTGGCTCGCAAAGCTCGGTGGTGGGAGAAACGCAGCCTGCACGCCGCTGCACATCCGGGCCTGTCTGTCGAACATCCAACTTTAAAACTAACTTCACCGCAGTGACTTCCGGCCGTAAGCAGAAGAATGACCATGAAGGCTGCGCTGAAACGACGCGGGTTAAGTTTGAACGGAACCGGGCCCGCGAACTGTGACCGAGCAGAACTTTTCCCTGAAAACTGCGGCCGCTTACCTGGTTCGGTTCGCGGTTCCGAGGGCTCACTCCAGGATCGTCGGAGACTGACTGACAAGTGAGCTCCGACAGAGGACTTTGACTGAAGCAGTGGGCGTGGCCGCTGCGCAAATGACTTGCAGCTGTCACGTGACTTGCGGTCTTCAACCAGGGGAGCTGAGTCACCGGGCGCATGCGCAGACTTTCATAAAGAAAGAGTGTTTTACGTTCGTTTCTATGAAAACGAAAAATTCAAAACTTTCCAGACAAATACTGGATAAAAAACCATTAAGAAATCATCACTGTGACATTAAAAAAACACAAAACTATGTCAATATTATCAAATAATGGTTTGTCATCCGCTCCAGTCAGTTTGTTAAAAACAATTCAACAGTCAGAACTTTTCTCTGTAACACGATGATAGAGAGCTCCCTATTTATATGTGTATATATCTCCACGTTTTAGGGAAACGGTTTCTTCTGAACCAGAACCGGTTCCGGTTCAGTTGTCTGTCATGCAGAAGCTCAGATCAGAGATCAGAGAACTGAACCAGAACCGGTTCCGGTTCAGTTGTCTGTCATGCAGAAGCTCAGATCAGAGATCAGAGAACTGAACCAGAACCGGTTCCGGTTCAGTTGTCTGTCATGCAGAAGCTCAGATCAGAGATCAGAGAACTGAAGCTCCTCTGTTCCATCCTCTGGAGAACCTCAGCGGGTCAGGAGCAGGAGCAAGGACGGTTCTGTCTGGAGAACCATCCAGATTCTGGGGTCCTTCTCGGTTCATTTGAGTCTTTTAGGAGGTTCTGATGTTCGGTTCTACATTCAAATGTTCCGTTTCTTCTGAGATCTGAGCTTCTGCCTTTGCCGTTTCTGAGACATGAAGCTGATTTAACATTTTTCTTTAACGAACTTTTTGAAAAGTTCAGACTTCATTAAACTTTCCATTCAACATTTCAGCATGGATTCAGACTTTAATTAATTCTGCTCCAAAACAGTTGGAAATGAAAATAAAATGAGGTAATGATCCTGTTCTTTAATTGATCTTTAGTTATTTACTGTATTAGCATTTATCCTACTAATCTAGCAGCTTTATTATTATTATTATTATTCGGTTTATTTTGTGGTGTTTTTTAAATCATTTAGGCTCTAAATGAACTTTAGGATTTTCCAGGTTCTCTTTTCATCATTGATATCATATTTTGTTTATCACATAGATGATTTTGTCTTAAAGTGGCCATTCCATGATTTCAGAGTAAACTATATTCATATATATGATCATAAATTACTCTTGGAACACTAAAAAACGAATTCTTCATGAAATAGGAGTTCTTTTGATTGACTCCTTTAACACCCAGACTTGACCTCTGAGGCACCACCTTTCACTCTGGTCCCGCCCATTTCACGACAGCATCTGTGAGTCGGGGTCAGCGTGCCTGAGCGTGTCCGCACAGGCAAACAAACAACATCCAAACTTTTTGCACAGATGGATGTGCATGTTGGACTTACAAAATGGAAGCGTTTTACAGATCATAGCTCGCTCTGCAGAGAAAGTGTGTGTTATCTTGGGGCGGTGCTGGCAGCGCAGGCTCTTCCTGAAAGGGGCGGTCCTTAATCTGTGACATCATCTCGTGAGAACCTGCTCATTTTCATGGGTAGGGGACGGGCTGCTGCAGAGAGCACAGGTTTTTAGAGGATTACTCAGAAATTTGTAATTGAGTTTCGCTTTGAGTTTGTTTATAGTGAGGAATGAACACTATAATACACTTAAAAGTTGTTTTTTTAATGGTATGACCCATTTAAAGAAGCTAATTTTAAGTTTTCATCTTTTACTTCATTCTTTTAGAAATGTATTTTTATGTCTCATCATTCTGGAGTTTATCCTTGAGACCTGCAGGATGGAACATTCCGGACAAAACACATCACCCGATTCTCATTCTTTATTTAAATGAGCTTCAATTCATTACATAGATTTTGATGGAGGTAATGTTTTTGAGGATTGAACTTTACAGACTTTGATGTTTATCTGATAAAGACTCTCTTTGTGCCCTCTGCTGGACCTCTGTAGAAACAACACTTTTATGTACAACTTTTATTTGGGAAAAATATAAAAAGGACCATATTTAATATATAAATAATGTATATTCAGCTTAAGTTTAATTTGTAGTTTTTACATAACAAAAAAAAAACCCAGAAGAGCAGTTGCTCACTGCTTCCTGCTTCCAAATAAAAGCAGCAGGAAGTGCTATATTTGATCACAGATGTACAGTTCAGTCAAACCTTTTTTTTCTTCCAGCCTGTACAAAACCCGGACGTATTCAGGTCTGCTGGGGGTTCCTGTTAGAAACTGTTCTCCTCTACAAGCAGGTCAGCTGCTAACAAACTGCATCCACTGCAGGCTCCTTCAAAGGAGCATCCAGGAACATCTACACACATTTTGGTTCAGGCTCTGATGGACTGAATATTCAGAAAACTTAAATACTAATTTGAATCAAATAAGTTTAAAAAAGTTTGCATTAAAACGACAAAAATCTTCTCCCTTTGTGGGAACAACAACACTCATTATTGTGCAGAAAAACACAAGAACGTGATTCTGCTTTTCAGGAGAGATGGGCCTTAAAAACGATCTTAGAGACGTTTCTCATCTGAGAAGCTTCTTCAGTTCTTCTGTCCTGAAGAGCAGAATTCTGAAATACGGAACCCGTATGAGCAAGAACCCTCACAAGAACAATTCTGTTAAAAACCGCAAACTTGAAATGGTCGGACGATTCGTCCAGGTTTTGTTCCAGCAGCCAGAAACGTTTGGAGGACGATTGGAGTCGTCTGAAGATTCAGTTTGATGAAAAGTCTAAACTTACAAAATCAAAACAAGTATTCATTTTGACCATTAGGGGACACTAGAGACATCATAATTAGAGGTTACTCAAACTAAAGCCTTCATTAAAGACTTACATGTATTGTTTGTTAAAAGATTGATCATAACCATTTACACAAACAATATTTTTCTTTAGCCTTTCTTTGTCTTGTAATTACTTTTCTCCTAAAATACGAAAACATTGTGCTCTAGTTTTCACTATGAGGAATGTACTTTGTTGTAGAGGAATAGGCTGGAACACAAGCTAAAGTTAGCATCTTTAAAATATATTTTATCTGTTTTCATCCTCAAAAAAAATCTACAGTTATTATTAAAATAATTAATCTTTCTTTGTGGTTTTCTGTGCGTGTTATATATCTACAAAATGACTTATTTATTATTTTTGTTAAATCTTTAAATGTCATGGGTTTATCATTGCAGTAATAATAAATAACAGTGCATATTCAAACAAACGCCATCAAATCTACACAATTATCTTACAGTTGTGCTCGTGAGTGATGACTTCATCTTGGGCTTTTTTAAGAATATGAATGAGAACTTTGTTCTAAAAACATGCACACAAGCTGATACAAAAGCATTTGAATGACAGCTAAAGGTAAACGTCCTCATCTAAGACCCATTTGTCTGTAATCAATGTGTGTGCACAAAAAGGTCTTGGAGTTTCTGCTCCCACCCCCATGCTGAAATTTCTGAGTCGTGGGGAAAGCTCAAGAGCTGGCAAAAGATCTACGGGAAAAGGTAACTGAACTGAACAAAACAGGCAAGGGATATAAGAAGACACCAATGAACTGAGAATGCCAGTATGCAGTGTTCAAACTGTGATTAAGAAGTGGAAAGTGGAGGGTTCTGTTGAAACCAAACCACAGTTGGACCACACCACACACAAACATTTCTGCCACAGCTGCCAGATAACTCATTAGGGATGCAAAGAACAACCAACAAATACTGAAAAACTGTGATGTGGATGTTTCTAAATGTACAGTAAAGAGGCAACTGAGGGAAAATGACTGCATAGTTGAGTCACCAAAAGAAAAGCTTTTTGAGGCACTTGGATATTTCAACATGACAAGGGTCCAAACACAAGTCAGAGTCCACCTGTCATTTGTTCTAGCAGAATAAGGTGAAGGTTCTGGAGTGGCCGTCTCAGTCTCCTTACTTCAGTACTATTGAACCACTCTGGGGAGATCTGAAACAGGCAGTTCAAGCAAGACACCCCAAGAATTTAAAGGAACTGGAGGTGTTCTGCCAAGAAGAACAGTCTGCTTTAGCATCAGAGAAAATAAAGAACCTCATCCACAACGACCACCAGAAACTTCAGGCTGTTATTGATGCTAAAGGAGGCAAAACAACAACAGAACTGGGGATGTCAACTTTAGGACAGAGTCTTTTGGGAATTTTCTGTTGTCATTATGATTTAAAAAGTGTAACTTCTGTTGTTTACCTATAAATATCTCCATCCAACCACTAACCATGACTGGAGAAAAAGGTTTTGTGTTCTCGTTCATATTCTCTGAATAGGGTTCTCTTCCAGAGTTTGTACACTTATGAGCACATCTGTAATTTGTATTTTTGACACGTTTTTTAACTTAGTGTGAAGTGATTTTACTTCAGTGTTTCTACTTTAGGATTTTCATATATATATATATATATATATATATATATATATATATATATATATATATGATCAATGTGCTAATTCAAATGAGCATATGGTTTTGTCAGCGTGAATCAGAAGGATTGTAGTAACAATAGATTTTGGGTGAAGATGTTTTCAGAAACTAAAGTTACATCAGGATAACACAACAATAAATGGTGTTTAAACTTCCAAGCTTCCTTCAAGGGCCAAAGTGCTTTACAGTCCCATTCACCCATAAACACACACATTCACACACTGATGCGGCTTCAGCAACCTATAACCACCAGGACAGATGTGGAGTTCAGTGTCTTGCTCAAGGACACTAGGACACATGGGTGAGGGGGGGGGCAGGAACCAAACCTGCGACTTTTTCCCCTCAGAGGTTGACTGCTCTACCTCTGTACCACAGCTGCCTTATACTGAACTCTGTCATCAGACCTAACAGTGTCTCCCAATCTGTTGTGCTCTCAGTGTTTTTAATCACTAAATTCTTAACCTGTGATTGTTTTTTCTCGATTGCTGACTTTCATTGAACCGTTTGAGGGTTGTCTTGCCACCATTTAAAACAAACACCTGCTGTATCACTGACAGCCACTGGGTGGTGCTAACTGAAACTCAAGCATTGGTTGCTGATAAGCAATGTTTTTGTATTTTTTTTAAATCAACCTGTCCTTTAAAGAGTTGGTCACAGAGTCCTTCTGTAGTTTCTAGTAATACATTCTGGCTCCGCCCCCTCACCTGCTGCAGGTGCTCATAGGGTCATGATCAAGTTTAAAACTTTGTAGAGCTTTAACTTTCTGGCTGCTGGAACTGAGTCTGGACAGCAGGTGGCAGCAGAAGTGCCAAACTTGGTGTTTAGCAGGAATGGCTTTAAAATAGAATTTCCATCTTCACTTATCAGACGTGAAATAAAATCATGAAATGTTTGAACCCGAACTGCAATTAGCTCCTGCCGTTAGCGGTAATGCTTGTTGTTCTCTGGTGAAACAATATTTACATTTGTTACCAAACAATACTAGGAGATAAATAGATCACTGGAATCTCGATGCTAAATCACTAAATGGGTCTTTGGCAGTGAGTTTACAGTCACCTCTCCACCGGATCCAGGGTGAAACATGAGACCTGGTTTGTGGTTCTGGTCTGGAAGTGTTCAGGCGCAGGAATGGCCGTCACACTGGATCTCCCATAGTCCACCTGAGAGCCGGTGGAAATGACGGCGTTCCTTCTCCAATCATTTCCCTTCCTGAGGATGTTAGTTTCAAAATAAATGTCTTTGAAGTGTTTTCAGTCCAACATGGCGTCAAGCTGGTCGGCCAGGTCATCAAACATGTTTCCGATGTCGTCCAGGATGGTCCCCGCAGACCTCACTGAGCTCACCTTGCTGTTCAAGACAGAGAACAAGCGTGAGGAAGGCCATGCCCTCATCTTCCTCACAACAGACCGGATCTCAGAGGTCAGTCACTCACCCATCGCTGTCCTCCAGCTTCATCTCCACGGCCTTCAGAGCCGCTGCAAGGGAGGTGCTGGTCTGGTCCAGTTTTTGCTGAACCACCTCGGTCTCAGCCGCTGGCTCCAGCACAAAACCTGGACCCCCCTGACCCGCCTGGTGCCTTCCAGCTGTCAGGGAGGGGCTGTGAGACCTATGGGAGGGCGAGGATGGGGACGTGAAGGCCACACTTTGGACCACACTAACGGTTAAAGTGGGGGAGGCCAGTCCTCCTGAAAAAGACACAGAGACCACTTCAACTCTAAAGGCAGTAAAACCAGGTCCCATCAAGTCCCATCAGGACCCGTCTGGACCTCTCAAAACCAGAAAGAGTAAAAGACTAAAACTCACAGGGTTCAACCTAAACATCCTACGTGAGTTCCAAACAAACTTTTATTCCGTCCAGTCCAGACTGGAATTCCCCAGAAAACAGGAATAAGTCCAAAGACCAGATCAGCAGATTGAAGTTTAGGACAGCCAGTCCAAACCCTCACGACTAAACCTAACCCTGACCCAGGAACCAAACTACCAGATACAAGCCCGGAGACCTGCCCCAACCAGGAGGTACCAGAGACGGGTGTGTATAACAGAAAGTGGTGGTTCTCAGGTCAGGACTGAACTCTCATGATTCTTATTCCAGAAACCATCAAAGTCAAGACAAAAAAAAAGAAGTAAATGACTCGATCCGTCTAGTCATCAGAGGAAAATGCTGCTCAAAACCAGAATGTTTTCCACCGGAACCTGGAATCCCAGCAGACTCGAGTCTCCGGGGGGGTTCTCACCTTGAGCTGTCAGCAGGCTGCTGCGGACAGGTTTTGGAGCCACAGCTGGTTTTGGGGAGAGCGGCGGTTTTACAGGAGACCCTTTAGCCGGACTGGCGGGCTGATCAAGACTTGCCTCAGTGGTTCTGACCTGGTCTTGATTCCGTGATGGAGGCCTACTGTCCCCAGAGTCCGACCCAGCTGTTCGGACTGGGGAGTCCTCATCCTGCTCCTTCTCTTTGGGTTTGTGTCTGCGCTTCACCGTGTCCGACTCCTTCAGGTTAAACTCCGGCACTTCCAGACTCCTGGATGCAGGTTTGTCAGGAGGCTCCAGAACCGCCTCGGCCCGGGGCGGACCGGGAGCTTTGGGCCTTTGTTTGATGGTCAGGTTTCCTTCCTCTGCAAAGGGGATGCACTCGCTGGAGCTGTTCTGAGGGGAGGACGAACTCTCAAGTCCAGGACCTTTCGGTTCTTCATCCTCAGAGTCTGACTTGGGTCCTGGCTCCAGATCTGAGCTGGCTTGCGCCACGAGGCATTGGCTCTGCACCCGCCTCCTGGCCTCTTCAGGCTCTCTTGTCTCAGTGGAGTTTGTGGATTTTGGAGCCGGCCTTTGCTGGACAGGGGCTGGTTTGGGTCCAGGGGATTTTCTAACATCTGCCCCGCCCTCTAAAGAAGCAGCAATGCTCCGGACACTCCCGGGACTGTCAGTCATCACCCCCCCAGAGGATGATGTGGGGCTGCTGTCGCTCAACTCACCACTTGTAGTGCTGCTTACAGAGCTCAGCCTCTTTGGGGGGGGTGGAGGGGGACCTTTTTTTCGGGCCCGCACAGCAAAAGACTGACTCCGCCCCACACTCCGCTCTGAACCTGGTTGTGACCGAGCCGCCTGATTACGTGCGGGCTTCCGGGTCAGTGTGGCGTAGGACGGCACGCTTCCATGGGGAATCGCAAGCTCATCCTCGTCTTCATCGGGCTCCCCGTCTGACAGAGCGTACCGGGTCATGGTTTGGTTGCGCCTCTTGGGAGGCATCAGGGTCATGTGGCGGTTCTCAGGTCTGGATCCTGAGCTCAGGTCTGTGGAGCCACACTGAGAGTGCAGGTAGGTGAAAGCTTTCAGGGCTGGGGAGCCGTGCGGAGCTGGACCGTGGGATCCTACCAGCTGAGGTTTGGCTGGAATTGGCGGGGTACTTGAACACGGTGGCAGTTCCCAAAGGAACCTGCTTGGGCAGAGGCTGCTGCCACAAAGGTCTCTGATCCCAGCCCTCAGGGAGATTCCTTTCCTTGGCCGGGCTGCCCTCCACACCCTCCAGGGGCCAACTGTGGGGGTTGACGGAGGCTGTGAGAAGATCCTGAGAGCGTCCAGACCCTCTGGACCGTGTATCCAGGCTCTCCTGACTAAGGGACATCCCTACTGAACTCTTGATGGCCAAGCCTTCCTCACATCCAGCGTAGTGGCTGGACATGGCAGTCTGCAGCTCGGAGCTCAGCTCACTGTCCTGAAAGGTCATCATCTTTGGGGTGTGAGGCGAGGAACATTCGCTGCTGGCATCAGAGGACTCAATGGTGAGCAGGTGAAGCCCTCTGGGGGCTTTACGTCTCAGAGTGCCGTGGCCTGACTCCACCTGTAGGATCACCCTCTGGATGTCGCACAGTTTCTTCACCGCCAGCATCAGCTTCTTCTGGTGGCCTACACAAAGAAGACCCTCCATTAGAGCAGAGCTGCTGCAGGAGCGCTGACGTGTAACCCTGAGACGCCTCCTCACCTAGCTTGGTAATGCCGATCTCCTGTAGGTCCTCCCAGGTCAGGTCTTTCACAATGCTCATGGAGTCATAACCGTTCTCAGAGAGTTTCTTGTGGTACTGAGGGAGGCCGATGGCGCTGAGCCACTCACCGAGGTCGGACTGAAAGGACAGAGCAGAGGTCACGTCACAGTCAGCAAACAGACCGAACCGCAGCCGAACAGGCTGGTCTTACTGGAATGAACTCAGGCAGCCACTCGGGGATGCTCAGGTTGTTGATCTCCATGGAGATTTTCTTGCGGTGTCCCGGTTTGGTCACTCCGATGGCGGTCAGATCCTGCAAGAAGAAAGCATCAGAGCGTGTCCTTCTACAAATGTGGTTTGATGTGTGACATGTTCACCTCAGGTGTCATCCTACTGATGGTGGGAACATCATAACCAGCGCTCACAAAGCTGGTGGTGTACTGCTCCAGCTGGAAGTCACTGAGCCACTGAAAGATGGCCTCGGCATCCTGCAACACAAACACCGGATGATCCACCTCACCTCATCAATGTCACAACGGACCAGCAGAACCACAACGATCACCACACCCTGACTGTGTCTACAAAACATTAGAAACCCTGAACACAGAGTGGACATTCCTTCAACTACTGCATCTTTCCAACTCTGTATACAATTCTGCATACAGTCACTTTTCTGAATGCGTTGGAACTACGTTAATTGCGGTTGAAGAGTAACGGTAGTCCAAGGAACGGGCGTTGTTTAGGGGTTACAAATTATACCGACTTTTCCTCTTGAAATAATGTTTTGGTGTTTACCTTCCCGTCCAGCAGCTGCTGTGGACGGAAGAACTGCTGGGACATGCTGGGCTCTGTCGCCCGCTGCACTGTCACCGTCTGTCTCCGAGGCGTCCCACCTGAGGATGGGGGGGTTTGAGGTTAGTTCATGGTTTTCAAACCATTCGGTAAGGAGCCTGACATGCAGGAAACGCACCTGCAGGAAGGTCGGCTAGAGCACTGACGTCCACGAAGAGCTCCGGCTCAACAGCAGGGGGCGCCGCCTACACGCAGAAAGAGGAAGGTCATTAAATAAACGGATGATGAAGATGCTACAGCGAGAAGATTCCTGTTTGCATGTTTCCAAGAACATTCTGACATGTCGTTCCAGAATAAGAGAAGAAAAGCTTAAACCTCAGGTTACCAAGGTTGGATCTGATTCCCCGTTTTATTGCAGTTGAATTTACAGACCTCCTGGGCCTCATGAGTATTTTTAGACGAGTTTACTGAGTTTTTATCCAGCCGTTAGCAGTTTTAACTCTTCACTCTTGGTGGGTGGTTTTGATATTCACATTGATGACTCTTCCTGTGTCTTTTCTTCAGAATTATTACTTTCAATTTTGTTCAACTTGTTTCTGATCCCACCCATGACAAAGGACACACTCTTTTTCCGCGGTCCAGGTATGAAGCAGCTTAGAGTAAAAGACAGGCGTGTGAGAGATCACAATTGCTCCAGTCAGAACAAAAGAATCCCCCAAACTCTTTTTTAACACCATAAGTACACTTGTATCACCCTCTTCCTCTCAACATCACCGTTTTTCCCAATCGGATTGTAGCACTTTTCTTCAGGCCTTCTTGGCTAGGATCTCGGATGTTGGAGTTCACATCCATCCTCTAGCCGGTGCTCAGCCACCACCATCCCTCCAATTCTCACAATCTTGGTCAAACTTCACACCAGTCACAGTGGAGGACATCCATTCTCTGCTCAATAAGATCAGGCCCAGGTTTTTCTTAATGTGTTTGTGTATTGGTGCTACTGTTGTTGACCTTATAAATCTGTCTTTGATGCCTGGTTCTGTACCTTTGTTTTATAAGCATGCTATGATAAATTCTGTTCTTAAAAAATCTAACTTAGACTCTGATCCGCATAATTTCTGTCCCATTTCAAAACTTCCTTTTATTGCTAAAATCTTGGAGAAGGTTGTAGCTGAGCATCTGATGTCATTCCAGAGCAAAACAATATTTGTGATGTTTTCCAATCCGGCTTTAAAAAACAAACATTGAACTGAAACAGCTCTTTGAAAAGTTTCTAACGATGTGCTAATGACAGCAGATTCCGGTCACTTTACTGTTCTCATTCTTTTAGTCCTGAAATCTGCATTTGATGCTGTAATCCATGACATCATGATTGATAATGACTGGTTTGTTTGGGTCAGTCCTCAGCTGGTTTATCTCCTATTTCAGTGAGAGTATAAGGTCACTGTTGACTCATTGTCCACAGACACAAAAACCCTGTTTAGTGGTGTTCCCCAAGGTTCTGTTCTGGGACCCATTCTATTTATTCTTTATATGATTCCCTTTGAGAGACTCCTCAGCAAATTTCCCCACATGTCTTATCATCTATTTGTTGATGACTTTCAGCTCCACAGCTCCTTTGACGGAAATAATAAAAAAAAAAAGCTTTCTTATCTACTAGACTGTTTGACCAGCATCAAAGTGTTGTTACATGACAACCATTTACTTTTAAACCCCAATGAGACAGAGACACTGATTTAGAAGCTGGTCTCTAATAGTGGCCGGGCTCCTTTAAGACAACCTCCTGCACACAGTCACGCAGACGCTGGGTGTCTGTGGTAGCAATGACTCGTTCCAGTTAGGGTTTGAACTTGGTGTGGTGAGATACGCCAAAGACCATTCCGGGGGATCTGCACCACATTTGGGGTGGATCCTAAACGGATGCCACTCAGGCACAGTCAGTGGTTTGATCAGATCTTAGCAATGACATAAAACTAGCAGGAAAGGTTGGAATCCTGAACAAATGGTGCAAACAGATGTGATATTGAGAAGACAGCTGCACAGACAGGACCAACAGGCGCCTCCACCTACTGATGGAGGTGCATAGAAAGTGAGCAAGGACTTAGAAGAGCTGTTTTAAACATGGATTACTGAGCAAAGACGGAAAGGCGCGCGTATTTCCAGGAAAATGATCGGCATGAAAGCGAAGAGGATTTTTGATAAGGGGATTGATGACTCTTCAAAGAGAAAAGAAACGTTCACAGCCAGTAAGAACAGAATACAATGTTCTCATCATTTCAATCAATCCTGAAATGATCATCTGCTGGTGCTGTCTGGATTTTATGACAGAATTTCACCCATTAGCCATCACCATAATGTCTGTGATGGAATAAACACTGGTCTGTAATGAACGCCGGGCCGGCCGCCACATTTTTGGAATAAACGCCTGGGCTATTATTAGAAGATATACAGTCCATTTAAGTAAATGGAGGGTTTTGTGTAACACTAACCCCTAGAGATGACCTGCGGAATTGATCTGGTTAAGTTAGTGTTTTTGAATTCCTCTAAATTCCTTTGACTTTGTGTTTTTATTTATGAACTGCTTTGTGCTGTACAATCATACTTATCTACGGAAAGGATTTTTTTTGGTATCAGAATGATGACCTTTTCCTCTCTGGATGAAGCCGTTTGAGTCACACACGCCGTGATTCTCACACCTGACCACAAGTGAGAGTTCCATTTGACCTACCTGGCTGTCAAGGTGACTGACAGGATGCTGGTGTCCGTTGGGGGCGCTGTTGCTCTCTGCGCTCTGCCCACTGCCCGCGCTGCGAGTGCTCCCTACACTGCCAGTGCTCCCTACGCTGTTCCTGTCCCCAGCTGTTAACGAGAACACAACCTATCAGCTACAGACGACGCCCATGGGGAAGGTCCAATCAGCAGAGGGGCTGCAGTGGTGTTCAAAATGCAGTCGCTGGTTAAGGAGGAGGCACAAGTCTGTTCAGAAAGCAGAAACTTCTGTGCATCTGGACTCGAGCTGCACTCACATGAGGCCTGCTGTCGCTCAGCCGATCCTGTGATGAGAGCTCACACAGATGCAGGAATGCTGCGATGAAGACCTCTGTTATCTTCATCATTCCTACAACACCGCCACAATAAAACTGCATCTGATTGGTCCAATAGTTGGATCACTTTCCCCAATCTATCCACCTATACATCCGTCCATCTATCCCTCCATCTTTATATCTATTCAACCATCCATCCATCCATCCATCTTTATATCTATCCAATCCATCCATCCATCTATCCATCCATCTTTATATCTATCCAACCATCCATCCATCTATCCATCCATCCATCTTTATATCTATCCAACCATCCATCCATCTATCCATCCATCCATCTTTATATCTATCCAACCATCCATCCATCTATCCATCCATCCATCCATCTTTATATCTATCCAACCATCCATCCATCCATCCATCCCCCCCCATCCATCCATCCATCTTTATATCTATCCAACCATCCATCCATCCATCCATCCATCCATCCATCTTTATATCTATCCAACCATCCATCCATCCATCCATCCATCCATCTTTATATCTATCCAACCATCCATCCATCCATCCATCCATCCATCTTTATATCTATCCAACCATCCATCCATCTATCCATCCAACCACCCATCCATCTTTATATCTATCCATCCATCTATCCATCCAACCACCCACCATCCATCTTTATATCTATCCATCCATCCAACCACCCATCCATCTTTATATCTATCCATCCATCTATCCATCCATCCATCTATCCATCCATCCATCTATCCATCCAACCATCTATCCATCCATCCAACCACCCATCCATCTTTATATCTATCCATCCATCTTTATATACATCCATCTGTAAATCAACTAATCAATATCCATCCATTTTTGGTTACCCTTCTCATGACCAACTCATCCTTTTGAAAGGATCAGCATCTTTAATTTATCATGTGGTATCAACAGTTCCAGCTACAACAAAGATCTTGTGATTTTTCTGTCTTTACACTGGAAGGGGAACATAGGTGTGACAAAGCTCCAGTGTTCCTGATGTGTCCCTTGGGTGGTGTGTACCTGTGGCGATGGTGAGGCCGTTGGCAAGTGGAAACACCACATGGGTGGGTGGGGCGAACAGTGTATAGGAGTCATCGGTGTGAGAGGCGGAGCTAAGGCTGGAGGAGAGGGGGGATCTGGACAACAGCTGCTGGCGCTGGGTGGGCAGGGAGGCGTGCCGGGATAGAGTGCCCCCTATAGGGCAACACAGGAAGGAATAGGAAGAAGGAATGGAGGTTATCAAGCTGCTGGTTAAAGATGGGGGGGGTCAGTTTGATGTTTGGATGGACAGATGGGCACAGGTTGGAAGGGGTGGAGCATGGAATGGCCTAAAAGCACCCATGTTAGTTTAGGGATCTGACACTGCCCCTGTTGGTCAGCATAGGAAAAAGGCAACATGTTTGAGTAGATATTTTTGGAGTGGCAGGCCATGTGTTTTACACATAGGGCCTGTTTTTCAAGAGTTTTAGGCCCACGAGACCAAGAAAGCACAGATCACAGTATGCCCCGGCCCCAGATCACACTTTGAACCTGAACAGGTGAGTACTCGCCTGCTGTGGGGCAAAAGTTTTTCTTTTTCACAACTGAACACAGAGAACAAACCAACAAAACTCAAACTACATAAAACTTTGACTGATAGCAATGAGCGCGTTGTAACAATAGGAAAAACAAAAATGTACGAAGCATCACAATCAAACTACCAAGTCTGAGGCTCCTGAGGGAGCAGGAACTCACCGCTCCTCCTGCTGATCACCTCCACGATGGACGGCGGGAAGAAGCCCACTCTGTCCGTCCCTCTCTGGCTGTCGTGGATGTGACCCTTCCACCGGCCGTCCATGTGCTGCTCCAACACCTGCAGGCGGCGCTACACAGTGAGTCTGCTTTCCAGTCTCAATGTTTTTACAGTTTTTAAGGAATTTAAATATTTTTGAGCCTCTGTGCTGCTGAGAGTCTTTAGGGTTTCAAGGAAAGACTCCAACCTTTCCAGCTGGTTATATTTCACTGCAAACAATCTTATCAAACATTGACTGTGTTCGAACTGGACGGAGTGACTCCGCCCCCCCATAGACTGTAAATAAAGATGGACGAAAAGAGTGTGACGTCACCCATTGAAATTGCCTTACCTCAGGCTCCAGCAAAATGAAGCCATTTAACATTCCTCACATTTGGGGCGCCACAAACTGGAGCAAGACGACAGTGATTGGTCCGAGTCGGTCTGAGTCACGTTTCTATGGCAACTACTGTCACCACTCAGGAGTAAGCCTGTTTGAAGTCCACACCCCTTCAACTGAAAGCGGCTCAGGAGAATCTGTCAATCAAACGTTATAAGTGGGGGCCAGCGGGCACCACATGCTTTTACTGAGGCATGTGATTGGTCAGTTTATAATGTGTAACTTTAGAACAGTTTGCAATGAAGAAAAAATATAACTAAAAAAAGAGGATTATCAGAAGATGTTAAAAATATATCAGAGCAAGAATGATAGGAAGTACCTGCTGCTCCAAGAAGCCAAAATCACATAGACTTCTATAGAGACATAAACAGCTGTTATTCAGTCATTCTATTGGTCAGAATAATCATTCTTGCTCTGATATATTTCTAACATCTTATTGATAATCCTATTTTCTTTCATTAGATTTTTTCTATAGTTAAAGTTATTCAAGTTATGAACTGACCAATCAGATGCCTCAATAAAAGTAGGCGGAGCCTGCTGGTCCCTATGTCCAACGCTCAAAACATTTGATTGACAGGTTTTGTAAAACTTGCTTTCAAGTGGAAGGGGTGTGGCTTTCCAACAAGCTCACTCCTGATTGGTGAGAGTGCTGAACCCTTAGGACCAAACCCTGAAGGAGATGGATGGGGAACGTCCAGACTGCCAGGAACCCTCCCAGCCTAGAACATCTGCTCTGACTCTCACTGTTCCTGGAGTTCTATGGTTCCTGAACCAGAACCAAAAGTGGATCAGGTATGAGCTCCTCACCATGATCACATCTCCGGCTCGGATGTTGAGGGCCGTGGGGTCGTGGAGGTTCCAGTAATCCTTCAGAGCTCTGACCTGTAGGATCCCTGTGGCGTCTGTCGAAGAACCGAAAAGGATCAGAGATGAGCGAAGAGACAAAACTACCAAACATGATGGGATGTTCTCACACATCAGCAAAAACAACAGCAGAGTTTAGGAACTCAAAAACATCAGTTAATCTGGAAAAACATTTTTGAAGCATGGAGGAGGGAGTATCATGGCATTAATGTGTATTACAGCCAATCTTCTTTTTTTTAACTTGTCCTGTCACAGTTGAGCAGACAGAACAGAGCTGAAGGCCTCTTGTGTTGGACAGATTTTCTTGTTACAATAGAGGGCTTTGACTCTTCTGACACACGAGGGGCATATTTGTATAAACCCCTTTTGGATTTGATTTTTAACTATTTATATTGATTATGTTTGTAAAGTTTTTGTTGTTGGACCAGATGGAAAAGAAGACAGAAAGGGTAAAAAAGAAAAGGGAGCTGAGGAAATTTGAGGATGATTACAAAAAAAAAGGGGGGGGTGGAGCCATAAAGCAACAAGGTGCTGGAGGTTTATCATCACTGCTGTCTGTTTTAAATGTTAGTCTAAAGAGGCGGGGTCCGAAAACATACTCAAATATTACAAATATACCTGCTGGCTCCAAAAAGCATCACAAACAAACATGTCAGCATGTACACAATGCAACTACAGCTCACACGCACACACTCCTGCGTCCAAACCAACACGTGGAAAGCATTTCATTCTGTTTCAGACTGTCTGTACTGTTAATGCAAAGGTTAGCTGACACTCAGCTGAGTGTTCCTGTTCTCCTGAGGTGGACGATTGGATGCAAAAAGAGGGAAAGCGCCCAGTCACCCTCACACCAAGACCCCTGCCAAAACAGCAGCAGTAGCCAGGGCCCCCCACACCCGCATGGAATAGCATATAGAGGATGTCCGCCCACCAGCCAGTCGCATTGTGCACCCAAACCAGTGCCAGTGGGACCACCACAGGGCCCCCAATGCCAGAGAGCAGGGAGGCACAGGAACACGGAGAGCGCCAGCTCCAACCCACCACAGGAGACCCTGCCATGCCAGGGGACCACCCAAACACCCCCCCAGGAGTCAGAGACAACCCTCCACCTCAACCCCAGGCAAAAGCCAGGGCCCCCCAAGAGAGACCCACCCGACGCTCCAGGCAACCACCCACCCCATAGGAGGTCCAAGAGAGAGCAGCTGGAAGAACGTCAGACACTGGAGCTTCAGTTTGCGCATTAATGGGTTAAAATGTCTAAAATCCTGGATGAAAAGCTTTATGCTAGTAAGGTACAGAAGGGTGGGGCAGCAGGCATGTTTACTCTGACCTCGCAGCATCTGCTTGATGTCCTTGCTGGCGTGTGACGTGGTGAACTGGTTGACGATGTCCAACGCCGTCTGGTTGTAGGTGTTCCTGATGTTTACGTCCACTCCAGCCTGCAGGAACAACCATGTTAACACTTCCTGTCTTCATGCTTTGCTTCAGGCATGGATCATGAGCACAGACAGACAACCATACAAACCCTTCAAACTCCGCCCACAAGCACACAGAGCAAACCTGTTGAAAAAGACTGAAGTGGGCGGAGATAAAAGCTGCAGCAGGCCACGCCCACTTTCTGTGGTTTCAGGAATGAACTCACATCCAGCAGCAGTCGGACCACTTCTGTCTTTCCATAGAGCGCGGCTTCGTGGAGAGCAGTTCCAGATTTGGTGGTTCTGTTGATGTCGATGCCGGCCTTCAGCAGCAGCCTGGAACGACCCGTCGGTTAAACGTTAACCACACAAAACACGGAGAAACTCGAAGACACGACTGAACAGATTCAGACAAGAACACGTCTTCCTTCTTCTCACTATAACCAGATGGAGGAAGATCAACCAGCAGGTGGCGCTCCAACAATCAAACTCCTCCTTCAGCAGTGAGATCCTCAGACAGGAGTCGTGTCACATGTTCTGGGTTACTGTTCTGGGCAGTGATTGTTTCCGGATTCTTTATATGGCCTGCAGCATCCTGGGGTCAACAGACTGTCAGACCCTCAGACCAGCTCAGTGAACGCTTCTGTTTGTGGGGCTTTGCTGAAGCTCCTTTGCAGTGAAACTGCGGCGGATCTGAAGCTGCAGATGGAGGAAATGCAGAGCTCACTTCTCAGCAGTTGTAGGTGGAGGTGTCCTAAATCTAGTTTAATGTAGTAGATTTTGGCCGTCAGAGAGGAACCCCCCCTGCATGAAGGCTGCAGAGCTACCTCTGCTGCAGTCAGACCTGCTCTGCAGCTGGACGCCTTTTTCATTTTAACCTTCTGGCTTAAACCAAAAGGTGGATGTGACACACAAGCTCCGCCCCCTGCCTCTCCACTGTATCGCAGCTCTTTGGCTCTTCCAGCAGCAGAAACCAGTTACTACGGAAACCATTCTGGTGAAGCAATCTAAATGAAACTGAAGATTTTTGTGGAAACATAAAGATCTACAGAAGCCCAAAAAGTTCAAAAAGAGTTTCCCTGTCTGGCAGGTTTTTCAGTAAAAATAGTTTTGTTTGGATCAACAGAAGAAAGTTTGGACATTTTTTAACTTCATTTTGGACGAAGTTCAGGAAATCTAAATCTGCATTAACACCGGATGCAAATGACACGTGAAATCCTGCCAGCGCAGGTCTCCAGCCCCATGGGCCCTGCACAAGCTGGTGACCTGTCCAGGGTGTATCCCGGCTTCCTCAAACAGCAGCTGGGACCGTCTCTTTGACTTAACAATGACACTTGATGACCCTGTCATGCGAATCCCGTCCGGTGTTAACGCAGCACAACAAAGTATGACCAAAGAGGCCTGCGGTGAACGCGCCATCTGCTTGCTGAAAAAGTCTCCATCACAACTTCTTCTCAGTGGAGGTGGAGGTGGCGCCCTAACTGTCCTCAGATGACCTCCTCACAGCACCGACTCAGATGTTGGGATTTCTCACCGGATTACGTCTTTGTGCCCGTTGCGAGCGGCGAGGTGCAGTGGTGTGGTGAAAGCTGAGTCCGTTGGCTCTTTCCTCTCGCCCTCCAGCAGTGCCACCACCATGTTACTGCTGAGCAGCAGCTGCGCCACCTGCAGGAAGAGAGAAGAATGGCGTCACAGGAGGTTCCTCCGACGCGGCAGCTCAGACGACGGTCTCAGGTCCAGAAGAACTCTGTCTGAATCTCAGGCTTTGAGGAAAGCAGGAGATCCCAAACATCTCAGTGAGATTAGAAGGTGGGAGGCTGAGAAAGTTTCTGAAGGTTTTTTAAGGGTGATGGAAAAATCAGGAGAACCTGCAAACATGGAAGCATCAGTCTGATCTCCACATGGTCCTGCGAACACGGACCACACAGCCTGCTGACAACACGGGACCTTCAGGCAGGTCACGGGACCTTCACGTGGGTTATGCCCCACCTGTCGTCATAGTGAGCGCTCCTCCTGTTCATAAAAAGTCAGCAGACCATTGACAGACCCACCTTGGCTCGTCCAAACTCGCAGGCCAGGTCCAGAGGAGTCTTCTTAGCCTTGTTGACCAGACAGGGGTTGGACTGATGCTGCAGCAGCATCTCCGACTGCAACAACAGCAGCAGAGCGACTGAACAGGGAACTTTTGCTGCAAGCACCCCCCGATCAACAAAAAAAACCAAAGACCACCCAGACACACAGGTAAAGCTTCAAAGCAATGAAACCGAACAAAGGAGCTCATCTAGAAAAGCTTCTAACACACTCTCATGGGGTTGGTTACCAAATGTGTCTTAAATCTGTGGTGTAATCCGACCCAGATTACAGCAGGAAAACAAGAACAATCTCCTTAAAACAGACCCCCCCCTTGAAGAGTTTAAATGCGGTGGACAATGGCTCCGCCCCCAAACAGCTTCTGCGTCTTTGGAGACTCACCACCTGGAAGTGTCCGTACTGAGCGGCCAGGTGGAGTGGGATGTGTCCGTCCAGAGAGGCGCCATTGACAGCGGCGCCAGAGCGCAACAGTGTCAGCACAGACTCTGCCTTCCCCTGCCAGGCGGCGTAATGCAGCGGTCGCATTCCTGCACACCAGAAACACAGGGCACCTTATTCCGGTTAGCAGATTAAAAATCACATTTTAATCCAGATTAAAAGAAAGGAAATGAACCAAAAAAGTTGAATGAGTTTGTTCAAGTTACATTTTTATCAAAAAGTCCAAATAATAGATTAATTAAATGTGAATATTATTCTGTAAATATAAAAGAAAGAAAAAAACAAAGAAAAACACCAAACAATTTATTTCTTCTATTTTTAATTTTCTGTTTTAGGTTTCGTCTTTGTTGGATTCCTTCAAAATAAAGTTCTTTCAAAAAGAGAAAAACAAAAGAAAACAAAAAAGGGACAAAAATTTGGAGGAAAAACTTAAAACTATTTTACTTATTTAATATAAAGCAGCTACATTTTCAGAAAAGTCAAAAAATCCAAAACATATATGAACGAAAAACTTTGGTTTTACTTACTGTTTTGTGTTTTAATATCTTCCTTTTTTAACTTATAAAAGACTCAAAACAGAATGAGGAAAGAACATTTGCTAATGACTGTTTGGTCTTTTAAATATCCCAAACAAAACTAAACTAAGGGTCTGAGGGGTCGGTTGATCAAAAAAAAAAAAAAAAAAAGTGGAATTTTAAATTAAATGAAAACCTCAAATTTTTGATTTGTTTTTTTTGTTAAAGGTTTAAAAATGTTTCAGGTTTCTGGTTCTTCTTATCTGGAAAATTACAGAAACTTGTTTCCAAAAAGGTCTGAAACCCAAAAAGAACCTAGACGAGAACCAGAAAAAAAACGGGGCAAAGTTCCTAAAAGACGAGCGAAATAGCCTTTCAGATCAGGTTTGTTTACCGTTGCTGTCCTTGATGTCCACGGTGGCCTGAGCATCCAGCAGTGCCGCCAACAGTTCTGTGGTTCCAGTGAGCGCGGCATGGTGCAGTGCTGAGAACCTGTAGGTCAACAATGACACATGAGGGCTCTGCTCTCCAGAAACAGTCCAACCGTTCCAGATCCTTCCTGCTGTGGGCTCAGAGGACGGGTCTCCAGAGAAACGGTGACGGTTGGAGACCGCCTGGAGTCGTGCTAGTGGAAGTGAAAAAGAACCAAAACCCACAGGTTTGGACTTCAGAAAACAGAACTGCTGTGGGTTCCATGATCTCTTGGTACAGAAACATCCAGGATCTGCTGACTCGGGTTCCACACTAACCTGGTTAGACCTGGTCATGGTTCACGTCTCCTGAAAAGCTTCGATAGAGCGTAGCCAGCAGTGGTTGATCAGCATTAGGACATGCAAACACAGTACAGTGCCCTCTGCTGGGCAAAGAGGAAACTTCAAGAAATTAAAAAGTATTCTTGAGACATTTTAAAATGTAAAATAAAGATTTAGTTTAGTTATTTTCATTTTCATTTCATTACCAATTTCCATTATTTTCATTAAGTAGAAAACTGGAAGAATCAAAATTATAATTTGATACTTCAAAGCTTTTTTGTGTTTTTTATTTAAAAAAAATGAAATTGAAACATTTTTACTTTTGATTTGTGCAGCAGGATCGTTAATATTTAATTTATTTTATTCATTATTTTACTAATGCATTGATAGAAAATGAAAACTGTCTTCATTTAAGGTTAAATCATTCAAACGGATAATAGTTTAAACTACAATAGTTTGATAAATACAGTGACTGTTTGCTTAGCCAGTTCCTCTGTGACGGAGACTTCCTGTCCTTCATCCCTCTTCTGTCTCAATTTCCTGTTCCGTGTTTGAACAGGACTCAGCTCGCCTTGAACCAGACCCCCCCCCACACACACACACACACAGCTAACACAACATATGAAGGAGTCTCTGTGTAACACGAGAACAGAACAGACCTCTTCCTCGCTCACACACTCGCACATGTACACACACACATGTGAACACACACAGGCTGGTGTGTCTGGAGTTACACAGGGGGTGGGGAAAAGGGGATTTCTGTATGAGTCACACAGACCTGCAAACAAATATGAGACAGAGGCCACACCCTCTTTGCTGGGAAACACCTGGGTCCAGGTCTGCGGGATTTTTGCTCACCTGAAATGGTCTTTGTGTGCGTGTGTTCTCGTTTACAGGTATTGACAGGATCAGGAAAAATTGTTGACCGTTCAGAGAAACGAGGACCAATCTGCTCTGTGGAAGTGTGAGGTGGGGTGTTACACTGAGCCTAACAGTAAATAGACTAAAGCTAGTTATCTAGGACAGTCCGCTCAGCGTGGACGTTGTAATTTGTCTGGTCTCAGGAACCTAAAGTGTTGAAGCAGACTTTCAGCACCAAAGATATCAGTCACACCAGAACTCTCATATCTGATACATAATTAAAACATCACTAATTACCAAAGAAATCAAGAAAAATTAGTGAATGTCTGATGCGCAGAGGTGGAGGTTCTGACAGTTCTGATGATGATCGAATCGTGGCGTCCCACACTGACTGCAGCTGTTCTCTTCCTTTATGATCCAACAGATTTTCTTACAGTTCAAACCTTAAGTTCATGACTACATGCAGAGGACAAGCAGCTCAGGACAGGACGTCCTGCTCTCATGGTGATGCACAGAGAGGAAGTGCAGCTTGGGGCGCTGTTTCATCAGGAGCTGAGCTCAGGAGGACAAAAAGATCTGAATAAGGTAGAGTGGACGGTGGGTTTTAGTCTGGCTCTTCCTTCCTCTCTGTCGGTTGCGTAATGCTGGTGATGGCATTCATGTGCGCTCCTGCAGCAGAAACGCCGAGGGCGGCTGCAGTAGTAATGGATGGATTATTGAGGGAGGAGGAGAAGAAATGCTTCTATTCGTGATGGAGGTTCATTGAAGCGCCTAAGGGTGGAGGATGAAGTGACGTTCTGGGACTGAAGAGAGCAGGTGGATGTGGAGAAGAGGCCAGCAGGAACCATTAGAGATTAAAGAGCAAACAAGGACTAAAGACAGGCTTTTTAAGGATGACCGTTCCAGGGACTCATCTGTTCTACTCGACTTTGTGTTATGTTTCTGAATCCATATCCTAACATACATGAACTACTGTAGACGACTCGTCCGCGTGCTGCGAGCACGTGGAGGGACGTCGAGAGAGGCCCCACTGGCCAGTAGATTTTAAATAAAAAATTCAACGGCCAAACATATTTTTAATGGCCAAAAAAAATCCCACAAAGAAGAGCTACAAAACATGACTCATGACATGCAATCATTTATTTGCCATGAGGCAAGTAACCCTCTAACTTTTACTTGCGCAACAGTAAGAAATGCTCACAAGTGGCGAGTGTTAATGTTGGTCCCTGGTTGTAGAGCGGAGCGGCTGCATCTTAAGGGGAGCTCAGGTGTGTCTGCAGTTCCCTAGAGACTCTTTCGGCCACCACATCATGAAAATGGAAGGTACCAATGTCATGCGTGTGGTAAATGTATTGTGAAGTATCCATAAGAATAATAGAAGTTTCACAAACTTACAGGTACGTTCACACGCACCCGTGCAATGTACAGGTGATGCTGTCGTATGGTGTCACACTCTAGACATTAGTAAAAGTACTCGCACCTTCCAGCACAAATGCTGCATGCACGAGTGTGTGCACGTAAGTGCCTGTAGAACGTCCACATAAACTACACTCTGATTGTCTAATGTCTCATTTCTAACAGGCTACAGCAAGGAGCGCGCACGTGTCACGTGAACAGCACTAGTGGGATCCTTGTACAGTCTGCAGGATATGGGGGGTTGAAAAAAAGAAAAATGTGTGCAGCGTGTCTGCGTCTCACCTACTTCCCCCTTACTTACACTTATGTTTCAGTGTTCACTATGACCCGTTGCCCGCAGCATGTTGTAGAAAAATGAGTATGAACATTTCCTTTCTACGGGTTCAATGAGCGGTATATGACCCTGACATTTCCTGTGGGTCACCTGCATGACCCGTACAGGTTTGTCCGGTTTTCTGCAGCAGAAGGACAGCTGGGACTAAGGCTTTACTATAGTGCTAATATGAATTCCTCACATCTTCATGAACATGAACATTGTTGAAAGAAAGAATGCTTTATGTCAAAGAACAGCTGATGACCTTCAGCTAAACCCTGATCAAAGTGTTACTAGGAAGTAAAGTGGAGAAAAAGATTGATTAAAAACGTTTTTAACAACAAAACTCTCAAATCTTTATGAACAAAACATTTAAGTTGATTCAGCTCTTTCTGATATCATTCTTGTTCTTGTAAACGTCCTTAGAAACAGACATTTCCTCTAAAATATTGGTTTTGACAGCATATTTAGTTTCAACTACCCGCCCAGCTCCACCTACATCTGAGGTGTTCTCATTAAAGGAAGTCTTAAATCTTCCCAATTTGAAGAAATAATTTAGTCTAATTCATTAAGACATTAATCTTTTTTAATAAACTTTGTGTGGAGTTCCAGAATTGCCCTTTTACTGGATCTTCATGGAGCTTCATGGATGTTCCCAGTTTGACCACCACCCAGGGTGTCATCTGTGCAGACTGGAATGCTGCTCAGACTCTCCAATGGTACACGCCACATTCCTGAGGGAGCTGACCAATCCTGGGGCTTCAGCTCATTCTCCAGCTGCAGACCTTCTCTTCTGGGGGGTCCTGACTGTCATCACAACAACTTTTCCTTGTTTCTATGAATTGTCAACCTCCAAAGGTTAATTCATCCTCTACGGTGAGGTAAATAAAGACCCTCCAGGGGTCAAACGTGGCTCCAGGAGAAGCAGCGCTGATCTCTTCACACTCACAGGAGTTTTCTGAGGGTTTGCTCCAGTGTCTTTGATGTTCTTCAGTCCAGATCTCATGAAGACAAACTCCGTTCATTCAGGTCTGTGGAGCTTGGGTTTTCTGCTGTCAGAAGATGTGAGCTGAACGTTATCATGTGGAGAACATGTGAGAAGGACAGGAGCATGTGGAGCCAGAGGCAGCACATTCAAAGTCCCCACAGCTTCTTTGATGAACTAATTATAAAGTATAAAGTTTAGGAAGTTTATGAAAAACAAAGACAAACTCTTCCTTTACTGAGAACCTCGGTTTGTTTTACCCCCCACACCACCACCACCAGACTGATTTTCAGTTCAATTCAATTTTATTTCTACAGCCCAAAATCCCAACCATAGCCGTCTGAATGGGCTTCAAACAGGCATTCATGCAAAGAACATAAAGTCCATCATAAACATTTAAACAATAGCTGTCTGCTAGATAAACTAAACAGACTAAAATAAACTGGTATCCCTGACCTTTGACCCCCCTTCTTGGTGAGGAAAAACTCTTTAAAAAAACTATCTTGGGGAAAAAAGATGAAACACAACAGACTGAAAGTGAACAAGTACAACACAACATGCCCCCCCACCTCTCACTAAGTAAGACAGCAGCCAACCCCCCCACCCCCTGTTCCCACCATCACAGTGGGTTGGGGGGGCTTCATTCCAGCCGAGCATTCCATAGAAACCGTCCAGACTGAGCCAGCAGGCTGCAGGAGACATCAGCACACACACCCCAAGAAAATAAATCCTCTGAAGCAGAATCTGGATCAGATTCTCTGCTCTGTAACCTTTGCCTGGCACTCTGATGTTCTTGACCTCTGCCCCCACCCCCCAAAAAAAGTGCCAACAAAGGCCGTAGAAGTGCTCTCACTGGGGTGTCGGGACGGTGGGGCAGTCCCTGACGACTACGTGGGTTTACGGCGCTCCCTTTGTGGAAGCCAGCAGCTGCGAGATGAAGCAGCTGCAGACGAGGATGAGGCTGCTTCTGCACCGCAGCCATCATGGCGCCGTACCTGAACACAGGCAGCGAAACTGTACGGAGCACCATGGGCGCCACTTTTGAGACCTCGAAAACACAGTGTAACTAAAACCTGGAATTTACAGGAAACCGTCACAGAAGTCGATCAGAAATAAAACATATTTGCATGCACATTTAATTTAATTTGTATCTAATTTAGATGAGAAGAAAATTATCAATAATTTGGTCATCTTCTGTATTCATTTTACTTTTTGTTGAACTATTTTTGAAAATTTCACAGAAGAAAAATCCAGAACTCAAACGGCAAGAACCAGAGCTCCTTAAGAAATGTTAAAATGAAATGAAAAGATCAACATTTACTCATAAAAACGGTTTTATGTCAGCTTACTTTTTGCCTTTTTTCATGACAAGGATTTTTCTGTGGATTTGTTTAAATAAAAAGAAAAGTTTTGTTTTTGATCATTTTCATTAAAGGCTAAATGTTTTTATTTATTTTGAATTAAATCTGGTTAAAAACACAAATGTTTGTTGTATTTCTAACCTTTGCATTTCATTTGTCTGATGTGTTCCTCGCCATCTGAACATCATTTCTAAAAACATGAATGAAGGTTTTAGGTTCTGCGGGTTCTGGTCTTCAGGTCTTCAGGAAGAGACTTCAGCGGCTCGTCTGACAAGCTTCAGTTTGAAGAAAACCTACTTTAACTTTAAAAACGAATATTTTTGTTGGAAAATTTTAAATCAAACAAAAAGAAAGTTGTGAGTTTTGTTATTGAACTAAATCTCAAACGTCTTTGTTATTTGGTTGGATGGACGGATGGATGGATGGATGGATGGATGGATGAATGGATGGATGGATGGATGGATGGTTGGATAGATGGATAGATGGATGGTTGGATGGATAGATCTATGGATGGATGGATGGTGGCTTGCTGGCTGGTTGCTTGCTGGATGGTGGCTGGCTGGTTGGATGGCTGGTTGCTGGATGGATGGATGGTTTGGATGGTTGGCTGGCTGGTTGGCTGGCTGGTTGGCTTGGCTGGCTGGATGGCTGGATGGTTGGCTGGTGGCTGGTTGGCTCTCTGCCTGGTTGGCTTGTTGGCTGGCTGGCTGGCTGGATGGTTCGCTGGCTGGCTCTCTGGCTATCTGGCTGGCTGGATGGCTGGTTGGCTCGCTGGCTGGTGGCTGGCTATCTGGCTGGCTGCCTGGCTGGTTGGCTGGCTGGCTCTCTCGCTGGCTGGCTGGCTCTCTGGCTGGTTGGCTTGTTGGCTGGCTGGCTCTGGTTGGCTCGCTGGCTGGTTGGCTGGCTCTCTGGCTGGCTGGCTGGCTGGTTGGTCTCGATGGATGGTTGGCTGGCTGGCTGGTTCGATGGCTGGCAATCCTTTCCTTCTCTCAGGAATCCTTGGGTCTGCTGATCCCACACTCACCATTAGAGACAAAAGAATAAAAAGCTCTACATGCTAAAACCGTCAAAAAAGGATCAAATTTGTCTAAAAGAGAACATAATTAATATACTAACGAGGTCCTGCTCTTCTGTCCTATAGAATAGAGTCATGGGGCCTGGTTGCTGTCGGCACAAACGAGGAGGCCTTTCCGTGGAACTCTGTGGACAGCAGCCTTTCACTGAAGGAGCTCCTTGGTTTGGTGACTGTGATCAGAGGACGGCTGATTTTGTTCATCACTGCTCTGAATCTGGTTGCAGTCCTTTGTTCCACCATTTCCTCCACTGTGTGCAATCTCACGTCAACAATGGACTGCGCTCTCCTAATCAGTCACTTTAAAGTCCCTTTTTCTTGCACTGCCTCCCCAACACACAATGGTAAATGGTGTATACTTATATATTATTATTTACAGTCCCATTCACACACACCTTCACACACACACATTCACACACACACATTCACACACACATTCACACACACACATTCACACACACCTTCACACACACACATTCACACACACACCTCACACACACACATTCACACACACCTCACACACACCATTCACACACACCTTCACACACACACCTTCACACACACACCCTTCACACACACATTCACACACACCTTCACACACACACATTCACACACACACATTCACACACACCACATTCACACACATATTCACACACACCACATTCACACACACACACATTCACACACCCCTTCACACACACACCTTCACACACACCTTCACACACACACCTTCACACACACACCTTCACACACACACCTACACACACACCACATTCACACCACACCTTCACACCCACCTTCACACACACCTTCACACACACACATTCACACACACACATTCACACACACACATTCACACACATATTCACACACACACATTCACACACACACACATTCACACACACCTTCACACACACACATTCACACACACACATTCACACACACCTTCACACACACACATTCACACACACACCTTCACACACACACATTCACACACACACATTCATACACACCTTCACACACACACATATTCACACACACACATTCACACACATATTCACACACACACATTCACACACACACATTCACACACACACATTCACACACATATCCACACACACACATTCACACACACACATTCACACACACACATTCACACACACACCACACACACACACACACACACATTCACACACACACATTTGCACAACACACATTCACACACACATTCACACACACACATTCACACACACATTCACACACACACACACACATATTCACACACACAATTCACACACACACATTCACACACACATTCACACGCTGATGGCGGCACTGCTGCCAAACACTGGCGTAGGAAAGGATGCTGGAAACGCCTGATAGAACATGTTCATATGTTGAAGCTGGACAGTCTCCTGAGGAAGTTCATTCTGGCCTCAGTGCGATAGTGCAGAACCCCCCCCCCCCCCCCCCCCCCCCCCCACACACACACACCCCCACCCCGCCAGAGCGGTGGACATGCCGATGTTCTCCGTCACTCACCCGTCAGGGTCCTGGTAATTCACGTTGAGTTTCTTGGTGGATCCCAGCAGCTCTGAGAACACAGAACACAAAGACATCAGCTTTCTCTGTCTCTATCGCCCTCTGCAGCAAAAATGACGACGTTTCTGAAGAAATAACGTCAAAATGCAAAGACCAGAAGCCGTTAGGTCTCTTTGCCCCAGTTCAAACTTTAACTGGAAGCTTCTTTTGTTTGATGACTTTGGTTTTTGAATGTTGTTTGTTTACAAACAGACTTAAGAAAATATTCTTGGTTTGATTCCAAAGTTTTTAATAATTAGTGTTGGCGTTCCACTGCGTGTGTGTGGGGTTCTCTTATCTCTGAGGAACCCGATGGTTTGAAGATCTG